>JAZKJV010003249.1:1057500-1614558 GCA_037367405.1 Ottelia alismoides | reverse complement strand
TCTCACAAATAAAAGCTCCAAATGCACCAAACTCACCTTTAATTGTATATAGTTAAAAATAAGCTATTTAATGGCGGTGGTTTTGCATTTGGCGGAGCTACGGTTTGAAAGTTGAGTTTTGGACCCACATTGTATACCTGTACAGATTAAAATATTCAAATTATTATTTATCCATTATTTTTGTAATTTATATTTTTACAAATCTATAAATATTATTTATATTATAGTTGTATATAAAAATAAAAATAAAAATACAAAAAAATTCAAAATAAAAATACTTGTAAATAGAATTCATAGGTATACACCTGTATCTATACCTATAGTTTTAACACTTTTATTAAGTGTAATAAATATATCAGAAAAATAAAATAAAAATATATTTAAGTGTATAAAAATATTTTATAATTTTATAAAATAATAAACATCATTAAATAAATTAAAATACACAAAATAAAAATCAATTACTAAAATATGTAGGTATTATACCTATAAAGGGCATAAAAGGCAACTTATAAAATTATACCTCCTAAAAATAAATAAAAATTACCATAAAATAAATTATAAAATAATAAAAAATTTTATTTTGAAACCAAAAATTAATAAAGTAATTTGCTATTTTTAATTGATTTTACAAGGGTTTTTTCCAGGGATTTTCCTGGTTGGTCCACGTGGACCAACCAGGTGGAAGTTGACCCGCTGTTCAACTCCTTGGTTCTTGCTCCTGCAACCCGTCAGACTGCGTTTTGTAGCCATTTTCTCCCATTTTTCAAGGCCGCATCTTTCATTATTTGGCCTTGTGCCCTTCATGACTTTTTAACCCCATATATCCCTTATACACGCCCAGGCATAATATTGAGCATTGGGTTACTGATGTGCCCTATTTTCTTCGTCCTTTGGGCCATGTTGACCATCTCTCTGACCAAGGTCTGTATAGTGTCAGATCTGAGTTTTTTTTGGCGTTTTCTCCGAATTTTGGAGAGCGCGTCTTTCGCCATTTGGCATTGCAACCTTCACGACTTTTGTAGCCCTACTACCAAGGATACACGCCCATGGCTTGGATAGGTCTTTGGAGCCACGATTCGCTCGGTCCACCTCGATCTTCACGCCTACTCGACCACTTGTTCAAAAGACCCCATTCCTCCATTTTTCGATTTTGAACTCCTTTTGCCCCTTCCTCCTCCCTTCTTTCATGTGTTGAGGTTAGAGGGAGGTGACAGCAACCTCACCTCGTCGTTAGGAGGAGCGGAGGAGCGGCGCGGAGGCGTATCCACCCCCATCTCCGGCCCTTGGCCGTGAGGTTTATCTCTTGGTTTTTCCCAGCCAATCGAGGTCGTCTTTGCTTGTTGTTCTTTAATTTTTTTGCTATAGACTAGCTGTAGTGTAACCTTTTATTTTCTATATTTGTTGGCTTGATTTGTGCTACATTCATCATCCACTTCCCCCTCGCCGGAGCTAGCTCCGGCGAGTCCATTTCCGCCACCTACTCCATTCGATCACCCACATTTGCCCTAGGACCATCTACTGTTGTAGTTGTGTTTTATTTGCAGGTCCCAGGGGTCAAGAGACTTCATCTGGAGTCGGATTTTGCCAAGGAATGAGGTAGCTGGAGCCGTGACTCATCCTCGACGCCGTGGTGGCCCTCCGATGGTCTTTTTACCATTTTGATGCCGCCGGCAGCTCGAGGAGCTCTCCAGGAGGAAGCTCGGTGTTTTTGGGACTTCACTGCATGTCGGAGGGGAGCGGATAGGCCGGTGAAAGTTCGTCTTGGCCGACGAACTTCCTTGTTCTTCCATCGCCCTTCGTAGCCGTTCGATCGCCTCGGGCATGGGTATTTTGCGCCATTTCCCCCACCATTTTTGTGTAATGTTTATTTAGGACTCAAAGCATTCATCTGCAGTCTATTTTGTTCTGTATAATTTGCAATTCAGCCCGTACTTTCTGCTATTTACAATTATACCCCTGGCTTGTGTGCACTTTCTTGCTGTGATTTCTATTTATTGCATGCCTCTATAAAACTCCAAAAATCACCAAAAAATCACCATAAACTCATGCTGCATTGTAGTTTCACGTCAATATTTTTATTTTGCATTTCATTGCATTTGAATATTTATAAAAATTCAAAAAAACACATTTTCAGCACTGTTTGTATTATAAAATACATAAAAATTACAAAAAAGTCTCAGAAAATTCCCAAAAAAATATATTTTGCATATTTTAGTGTGTTTTAACTTCAGTCCAAACATCATTAAAAAATACAAAAGAAAACTCGTAAAAAATATAAAACTCTAAAACCTTCAAAAAATTTTAAAATTCTACAAAAATCCTAAAAATGCTTTCTGTATCTTCTCTGATTCATTTTCTTTCAATTCAACTAAAATTGATTTAAGGAATTTTGAACATCATTTGATATTTTCCATCCTCATTTTAGTTTCAGCCAGTAGCTAATTCACTATTTTCTTGTATTTCCACTTTTAAAAATACCAAAAATATTCTAAAAATCCCCAAAAATAAAAAAAATAGTAGAAAAATATAAAAAGACCAAAAACAATTTATTTTCGGATTTTTGAGCATTTTTACACATTTTATAAATCCTTTATCCTCTCATTTCTTTTATTGTGTATATTCTATTATTAGGAAAAAAATATATTAAAAATATAAAATATAAAAGAAAATATAAAATCAGAAAATTAAAATCAAAATAAAAAAATTAAAAATTAAATAAAACAAAAAATATAAAATCAAAAACCCACAAAACATAGCATAAATAGACATTTGATCCCATACACACACATTTTGTGCATATTGCCCCGAGCTATCCTGTCTGCTCCCTGTGTTCGACCTCTACACATACTTGCACCTATACACATCTTTGATGTAGAGTTATAATAAATTTTAACTCCGCACATTTACTTTCATTGCTTGATTTATCTGTTGTGGGTTAATTGTTGATTAATTGAGGTTTCGTGAGCGGTCGCTCAGCGACATTGTGGTCCCGCCTTGTGTGGACTACTTTAGACCCTCGCTTAACCTCGATTATCAGTCATATCTGCACCATTACTAACAGTGAAATCATAAGCAATACTTAAGGGGATCGAAGAGGCTTTGGCTGTGACTGCAATATTTGTAGTGTTGATTCCAGCAACAAGAGTCATGGTCTCTCGAATACGAGAGACAATATCATCCAGGCAAGGATCGGTCTGGGAAGCAAGTATATCTGAAGGCTCAATCTGTTCTACCACGTGCCCAGAAATGAGATATCCATGCTTATGGTAGCATGCATGTATCCTCTGCATGTCCCGATCGACGACAAAAGGTGTAAGGGCCACACTGACATCCAATGCCTAGTTATGAGGGATGTGTCCTCTAGACTGGGTCGTCACTCCTCGACCACGAGAAACGACCACAACTAATGAGGGCTGAGGAGTGGTCATAGGAGGCATGATAATCAAGTTGTGACGGCTAGGCCTCCTCCATGGAAGGTATGGTAGCTATAGTGAGAAGATGAGTACGTGCTATATCATACTCTCTATCAAGGCTAACCATGAAAACTCCAACCATCGTGGAGTTCCTATATACCTTCTGCTGCTCAAGAGATGTTGTAGCAGGCATATAGCTATGAAGCTTCTCAAACAAGCCATGGAATGAACTATAGTACACATGCAGAGGATGACCATTCTGCTTGGCCTTGTAGATGTCAAACTGTAGCTGAAGAATCTTGGCCTCATTCTTCGATTGAGCATAGGTGGAAGCCAAAGTATCCCATATTGCCTTGGCGGCGTGCTGGTTGAGAATATCATTGGCTATCTCTGTGGTGAGGATCCTATATAGACAAACACACGCATACCTATCATCTTGCTTCCAAGAAGCATTTGCCCTAGCCTTATCCATTGGCTCTGGATCTGTCAGGATCTGCTCCTTGTTGCACTTCATGAGGGTGAGAAACTGTACGGACCATAACTCATAGTTGGTCCCATCCATCTTAGTGATGGGAGTCGGGACCTTCAAGGCTCTGGACAAAAAAATGTCACCCTTGTTCTATGACATGATAGTAAAACAACTGAATAACAGAACTCAATTGGAGAGTAAACCGATATAAATGACTCTACATGAATATACAGAGGATTGATTGTACACGTAGACTCATACAACCATCCTCATCAATCTTCGCTGCTAGCTAGAGCCAGAACACGCGATTTATAGGTTTGAAATCACGTTTTTGGTTAAAATCAGACCAGTTCAGACTGCATAATGACTTGCATAGCTGCACGGAGGCGCATAGGAAGGCCGACGGTGGCCTGGGCGGCCGAGTCAACGGTCAGGGAGGCCTAAACTTCTGAGGCGATGGCCTGGGAGGTCAGGGAAGAGGTTGCCGTATGGAGGGGTGATAGCCTGGGCAACTGTTGGGATGTTGCCAGAGGTAGGGACGACAACCTGGGCGCGAGCGACGGGTAGCCGAGGGGATGGATAGAGTTAGGGTTTGGTGGTGATACGAGAACTCCAGTCTAGGACCGTTGCTCCGATACCATGTAGAGGGAAAAGAATTGATCACATTAATGAGAGACCCTTGGGTTTACTTATATAGGAGAGGAATCTATTGGGCAGATTACATGAAGAAGACAAAATAAATAGTTGATAAGAAAACAATAAGAAAGATAAGAAATATCTCAACAACCTTCTTAACCGGGACAATGTTACTAGAACTAGAAAAGATGGTGGATTAGGGATCTCGCAATTGGAATGCATGAACAAAAGCCTTTTGGTTAAATGTTTGCTCAGGTTGTATGGAGGTGCAGAGGGTCCAACCTACAGGATCTTGAGGAGCATTTATGGAATAAGGGGCTCCTTAAGGGTCATGATTGTATAACTACCTTCATCCCTTTGGCAGGGGATTACCACAGTACTACCGGATTTGGGTGAGTGACATCGACCAATGGTGGGAATCAACGCGAGATTTCATTTTTGGATGGATGACTAGATGGGCTTTGGGGTCACTGAAGGAGATATACCCACAGATTTTTGCCCTTGTCGATGTTCAGAATGCTCCACTTCATCAGGTTTGGTTGGCAAGTACCATGTCTTCGTCCTTATCTTCCGCTTTCTCAGAGCAGAGGTTGAATGAGTTCGTTGCATTGCTTGGTGTTGTGTCTGATCTTGAAGGCCCAACGAATATCAAGGATTCTTTTTCCCTGGGCGAATGGTATTTTTCCTCGTGAAGAAGGCCTATTGTTTCTTCACTGGTACAGACTACGGTGCACCAGATAATTTCAGACATGATTGCATTATTATTTGGCAAGCAAAACTCCTATGCAGATCAAGGTGTTTCTTTGGCTAATGCGGCATGGGCGTTTGCTTACAAAGATGTGTCGGGACAGTTTGTTACATACAGGTGACGTCTTGCATGGAAGATGTGGGAGTCAACAGGAGGATTTGGTCGATGTTTTTTTTTGGGTGCAGGACCTCAGTGGGAGGCTTTCTAAAGCTTCATAAAAGCAGCATGTGGGAGTTCTTAAGATGACAAAACTACTACTTTCCCATTGCTATGGTCGATATGGTGTACCCGTAACAAGTTCATTTTCAAAGGCCATGCTTTCTACCCCAATAATGTATTGTGTCATTATGGAGCCCTCATGGCTTATTGGAACTTTGTATAACCAATTTTGATTTAGTATAAACTTTGCAATGGGTCTCATCTTGGCATTATACCCTCTTTTTCTACAAAAACCGTATCGTTATATAGCTTCATGCTGGGATCCATAGGAGTAGTGGCATATATGTAATCTACCATCCTAGTCTCTAGAAGGAGATCTTGAACATACTTCGTTTGGGCCATCACAAGACCTTTCCGATTCTTGGCAAATTCGAGCTCTAGGAAGTATCATAGTTTGCTAAGGTCTTTGGTGATAAACTGTTGTCCAAGGAATTCCTCAGCCTCGCCGGTCCTTGTAAGTCATATCCTGTATTAATAATGTTGTTAACATACATCAGTATGACAATTATACCTCGTGACATCCTATATTCAAAGAGAGAATGATCTGCAATTAATCTCTGGAAGCCCTGCAACTTTATCATATTCAAGAGCTCATGGAACCATGCTCTTGAACTTTGATTAAGGCCATAAATAGGTGCATATCTTCTGACATCCCCCCATAACAATGAACCCAGGTCGCTACTACATATAGATTTCCTCTTGCAGATCACCATACAAGAGTCATACTTGATATGAAGTTAGGAGAGCGTCCAATCATGTACGACAACAAGAGAAAGGAGGATCTAAAGAGTAAGATGACTTGCCACAAGAGAGAAAGTGTTCTGATAATCCATCCCATATTTCTGAGTGAATTCACGCACTATAAGTGTAGCCTTTTAGCGATCAACACTACCATCTGATCTCAACAGTATTGAAGACCCACTTGTAGCCAACTATATAAGCCCCTACTGGGGTAGTAACCAAGTTCCATGTGCCATAATTAGAGGGCATTCATCTCTTCCTCCATAGCAAGTTGTGACTGACTATACTACATTGCTTCCTGATATGTGCTCGGGATCGTAATAACTGATGGTCCCACCACAAATTTCTTGAAGCCCTCTGATAGATGACCCAATGAAATATGGCCTGAGACGGAGACGTATCACATTTATGCCTCCTTTTCTGAGGTGCAATAGGATGGTCAAGATTCATTGAATGATTTATCTCCATGATACTCAAAAACTACATAGTCCATAGTTCATAGTTGGTCCCATCCATCTTGACGATGGACATGAGACCTTTAAAGGCCCAGAGTAGGATATATCGATCTTGTCCTCTAACATGACGAGCGAAGGAGATCGGGAAGGATGTGACCTAGGGGTAGAATGATTTGATTTTGTCTACACAATCATGTAGGAAAAATATTATGCAGGAGACTCAGATCACAACCTTTCCCATCAACTCCGGAGACGCTCTAGGGTAATCATGTTGGATTTAAAGGCCTGGAATCACCTAAATTACACCAAAATCAGACCACTTGGACCACACAATGGTCTAAAATAGTGACGTGAGGCTGTTAGGGGCCATTAGGATGGCGCTAGGCCATGAAAGCACTATGGAGAGTCGTTGGGTGATGCAAGGAGCTTTGCTAGGTAGTCAAAGGTAGGGGGTCGCTTGGCGGTGAGATGGCATTTGTGATGGGCGGTGTGCCCGTTGACGTTGCCGAGGTGCGCTATGATGCTGCTACGCGCTTTGTGGAGGTGCGGAGGCACACGGAGATGAATGTACAGAGGCATGGAGGTGGAGGCCGACAGGTGGAGTTAGGGTTTCGAGGATACCAAGGCTCCGACTTGGGACCGCCGCTTTGATAACACATGGAAATAAATGAATGAGTTGTTTATTCTATGGCCATATGGCTCCTTTATATAGAGGAGAAACCCTACATGATAAATATCTAATGCGGAAATTACATAAAATAGAAATAAAAAAATACATAAATACTATTTCCTTAACAAATTGTAATATGGTCTTTTAGAGTAGTAAGAAGCAGAAATGGTGCTGAAATTGAGTATAGAGATCTTACAAAAGGGGTTTCTAAAAGGGATTTTTACACCCACAACCCTGAGTAACTCTACAATATCATTCATAACCCTGTATAATCACGAATTACACGAGAAACCCCGAGTAATGCTTAACCTTTACATGACATAACCCTATGTCAAGTTCTGTTTCGAATCTCCATGAACTCAGACGGAAAAAGTTAGTTGTTGACAATTTTACCCTTCGAAATAATTTATATTTACAAATTATGCCCCCCTTCTCCTGGAAGACCTCCCCCGTCGTCTCCGTCGTGGCCGTGTCTCCCTACGCTGCCTGAAAGGTCCCCACCCCCACGCACGTCGACCACCCCGCCTCCTGCACGGTCCATGTCTCCTGCCTGCAAGCTCCCCATCCACACCCTCTAGTCGACCTCTACATCACCCGTTAGAGCTTCCTCCCCTTTTCTCGATGCTGTATGTTGTGATCGTGATCTGTAGTTGAAACTAGAAACTGCTGTTGCGGCACAAGATGTGAAGTCATTTCGAGAGAGAATCTTGCAGAACTGGAAGCTATATCTTTGATATTCGAGCAAGATGATGGGCTTCTAGAGGAGGTTGAGAAGCAAGCACGGTTGTTCAGTGACCGCCATATGAGATTTCATTTTTCTCATGAATCAGATGGGTACATTCCATATTGCCATGTTCAATTTGAAGATACTGCTATGGTCCTAGCAGAAAGCGGGTCAGAACCTCAAGATTCTGCACAGGGTGCCCACGCTCCAGATGATCTTGATGGAAGAAATCTTGATTCATCATTTATGTTGTGTTCATCCGTGGTGGTTACGGAGATGGGCGCCACATTAAGAAGTTACTTGTAGTCGAAGAATCAGTAGCAGCCGATGTTTTAAGAAAGAACGATTGCCATCGATAAGCCTCAAGTCATGGGACCTACAGATCTATGTCAGATTCTCCTACGATTCCCAGGTTTATTGGAGGTATCATGCAAGAAGACAATGAAGAGGCTAGAGAGATGCAGCAATGAGATTTTCTCCCGTTCAACTTGGCAACAGCCACACGCAAACGAACCCCCATCCATGTCGACAGAAGCCATCTAAGATCTCGATCCACCTTGCATCTAAGTAGCAGCAGCAGCAGATTGGACAGTTCCAGCAGTAGATCGCACCATAGCAAAAAACCCTGCGTCTGCAGCCTTCTCTCCCCCACCCCCCGCGTGCTGACCCCATGCCTGCAGCCTCCCCCGCCGTTTGTAGAACCCGCGCTTGCAGCCTCGCCTCGCCCGGACACCGACCCCGCCGTCTACAGCCCCCCTGCCCCTGTGCGCGTCGTCCCCACCTCCTGCCGACCCTCGCGCCTGCAACCTACCCCCGCCCCTGTGCGCGTCGTCCCCGTCCCCACCTTCATGCTCCACATCACCATCCCCCCTCCTCGCGCACGCCTTGGTCACGCCACCTGCGGGATCTCCGCCCCAAGGTAGCAGGCCCTCGTCGATACCTCCCTCTAGCCGAATGCTGGATTTTTTATCTTTTTTTTTTAATTAATCCCAACCATTGGATAGGAGATTGGTTAGATTAACTCAACAACTGGTTAAGTTAATAAACAAAACTAACAAAAGGTTATGAGTGTAAAACGAAGCATTTATTCAGAGTTTTTCGTGCAATTCATGATTATACAGGGTTATGAATGTTATTGCGGAATTACTCAGGGTTATGGGTGTAAAAATCCCTTTTTTAAATTCTTTTGTTGAAAATATTTTTAAATAAACTAGACATTCAAGTCTAGTTGGCAATGGAAGATGTTCAGTAACAATAAGGCTGCAGTCTATCTTCCAAATAATCATGCGTGCGACAATCATGTGCATGCCAAAACTAAGCATGTGAGATTGATAAGCACGTCATTTGTGAGAAAAGAGATTGTCGAGAGTTGTGACTTCCTTACATGGTCTTGTGATCAAGTTGTTGATCTTTTCATTAAGGGACTCCCTACAATTCAATTTGAGATGAAGTTGGGCAAGCTGGGTATGATAGATATGTATTCCCAACTTGAGGAGAAACATTGAGCTATGAGTCTTACAAAATGAACAGAGAAATAGATATAGGAATAAGAGACAAAGTACCATCCTACTTTTATACTCATCCGCTTTTTATATATTCATAGTAAAGAGAATTCCAGTCTCTAATGAAGGGGACTAGAGTTTGTGTGCGTTCCGTACTCTTTCAGGGGTTTTCCACGTCAACCAAGTTTTGTATGGTGCAAGCTTTTTCTTGTTTCAGCAGTTTCAAAATGCCTACACTGGCTGGCATTATCCACCTCATGTAGCATCTGCCATTGTATATGTTGCCTGTCCTGGAAGGTGAATGTCTCGCAGCAAATCACCACCCGCTCTTTCGATTAAGTCTCTGCAGCATCAATACTATCGGCGATACCAAGGATACATTAAAAAATCAAATCAATGTTGTGAAGAAAGCCTCCAGCCACCCATGAAACTCCGACAATGACGGCAGTTCATCCACCACCTCCCCTACTAGACAAGAACCAAGAAAATCTCTGCACACTTTCCAGCCCGAGCTCCACACAGTCACCTGTCCTTGTGCACCAATGCGGATCATTCACTGTGGACTCATGTGCTGAACATGTAGCTCGATGATGCCCAACTCCTGGCATCCACTTTCACCTTACCAGGTCTCAGAACTCCCTCGTCCAGGGTGCTCCCATGAGGTCTCTGAATCCCCAACCCCCCTTTTCAAGCTCTCCCTCCTCCTGTTCCTCTGCTTACAGTCTCAACTAACTGAGGAAGTGCACTATCCAACTCAAAGCCCTGTCACATCTTTGTGTGCATTCTATTGTCCATTGTTTGAGAGATCCCCTTTCATATAATAAATATTATAAGACATATTTCCATGCCTTAGACATTTGGGCTTCGTTTGTTTGCAGGTTGGACTGGGCAGGGTTGGGTTGGGGTAACCCTGTGAATATTAAACTGTGAGGAGGATCGGGAGGATTGGAAGGAGGGGTATACTGGTGTACCCCAACCCAACACTGTCCAATCCTGCAACCAAACGAATAACTGCCTCCGTCATGGTAGTACAAATATGTGGTAAACAAAGTTTTGCATTATCTATCGTTGGATTTTTGGCGTTGCAAGTTATCAACATCAGACTCCAAATTTCAAGCCAAGAACTTGTTTGTATGGACTTTTTATATGATATATTTATAATGATAGACTTTGGATGAAAAAGGAAAAGAACAAAGGATCTAGCACCTTTAGCGTTCACGTGACTACAAATTCAGATGTAAATTTTTGGCTAACCAATCATTTCTATTGTTGTCACAACTCTACCATTTAGGGTTGACTGTCGCAATGCAGCAGATAATTTAAATAGATGTTAATTGATAACATTTTCCATTTCTAGTTCTTAACATATTTGCATATAAATATGCAGAAAATTTTATAAATATCCAGGAGAACAATTCAGCATTCAGAATGTTTTAAAACCTCGTTGATTTTTATGATGAATGAAGCTTTATTGTATTTGTTGAGAGTTATCTTATCTTTTCTTATTTTTATGTATTTTTCTTTTCTTTTTGTCTGTATTATGTAATTTGCCCAACATTTTTCCTCTTTCTATAGAACCCTAGGGCCTCATTATCGATGAAAATTCATTATGCTCTTTCCACATGGTATCAAAGCGATGGCCCTAGACCAGAGTTTTGTTACCCTCTCCCAACCTCACTTGCTAGCCATCCCCTTCCTTGTGTGCATGCCTTCACTGTCGCCGCAGGGCTTCTCACGTGCTCTGGTGGCTGTTGGTGCTGCCACCACTAACTGCTAGGGCTTCCTAGGACAGTACACCAACAACCCCTATGGCTTCTTGATGTCACCGTCGACAACAGGTGCTGCCTCCAGCGGCAGTCCAACTACCTGTGGGTGACCACCTGCAACCTGTGGGCCTCCACCAACCATATGTGTGTTGCCACCAACCTCCTGCGAATCACCACCAACCACCGGTAGAACCCCAACGGCTATCCCAGTAACTGCCTAGGGTTCCTACTACCTCTTACTTTTCATGGGCAATTTTGGACAGTTTTACGATCCAATTTTGGCTGAAAATGGGTGATTTCAGACCAATAAATCACCCTTCTAGGCCTAGCGCGAACCTAGATTTTAGGTGGATGGTTGTGGTACCCACAATCAATTCCCTATATGATAGTATAGACACCTTCGAATCAATCTACCACCCCAATCGAATTCTTTCCTCGCCAATTTATCATCATGCCAAAAATTAAGGGTGCATCTTCTCCTCGTTCGGTACTCTCAAGGGCCCAATGCCCACTGTAAAGATGGATGAGACCAATTATGAGTTATGGTCCATGCAATTTATGACGCTAATGTAATGCAATAACAAGGAATACATTCTGACGTGAGTAGAGACGGCATATAAGACTAGGACGAATACTTCATGGAAGCAGGATGACGCATATGTATGCGCCTGGCTCTTTGGGACTCTCACCACAAAGGTAGCCAACAATATTTTACATCAGCCTACTCCAAAGGTAATGTGGGATATCCTTGCTGCCACCTATGGTCAGGCGAACAATGAGACCAAGATTCTTCACTTATAGTTTGATATCTTCATGGTCAGATAGAATGGTTGTCATCTACAGACCTTCTATTCTTCGTTGGAGGCATGTTCGAGAATCTATACAACTCCAAGCTTGTGACCACGTCTACAAAGCAGCAAATGGAGTACATGAACACCATGATGGTTGTAGTCTTTCTCGCAGCCCTAGACCCTAAGTATGGGTAAAACACGCACAGCTTCTCACGGGTGCAGTTATACCTATGACGGAGGAGGCTTACAGTCGTATTAGCTGGATAACAGCCCCATCTATTATTACTATACAAACCTCCTCAGGGATGGCTGCATCCCCCGATAGGGGAGATACATCTCAGTTCAGAGGGCATGGTGCATGTGGCGGAGGAGATGGATGTCAGCGTAGTCCATGCCCTTATTATCATTGGCTTTGTCATCCTAAGGAGACATGCAATCTGAAGCATGGATATCCTGCATCTGCTCGTGTAGCTGAGCAGGTTGGGCCTACTATCTCTTCTGCTTCTACAGATCAGAAGTTGGATCATCTGAGGAAGATAATGACTCATGATACCACCACGAATAGTCACCTTCATGTCCTTCATATTGCAGCCACTACCGGATCCTCTTCTAGCATCTTAGGTATAACCTATGCTCTTTTCATTTGTCACATGGCATATATGGTATAGTTGATCATGGATTCTAGTGCATCTCAACATTTATGTGGAGACATAACTCAGTTTATTTCATATAAATCTGTTCTTCCAGGTAGATCAATGGTCATGGAAGATGGAACTCATTCCCCTATGACATGAAAGAGGGATATTTGTTTGACATGGTCTCTATGCATGTAGAATGTGCTACATGCACCAGACTTTTTGATACATTTATTATTTATTACTTAAATAACTAAGGATTTACATTATCATGCCATTTTGGCCACTCATTTCTTGTGTTTCAGGACATACTCACATGTTACATGATTGGGTGTAGCCGTTCCAGTCTCTATATGCTAGTGCTTCTTCCATTCCGATTAGATCAATCTCTCATTACATGTGGCATCTATGTTTTGGCCACTTTCCTCTGCAAAAGTTGTGTCATGTTCTTCCACGAATATCTTCTCAGTCCACATTCTAGTGCAGGGCTTGCCAGCTAAGAAAGCATCACTGATATGCTTTTCATGGTTATCAGAGTCATAGTATTTTATTTGAGTTATTCCATTTTAACATTTGGGGTCCTGGTCGTAATCCTGACCATCATGAATACATGTTTTATCTTGTTGTTGTGGAAGACTTTTCTAGATTGTTATGTGTTTTTCTTTTGAAAAACAAGTTTGAGGCTGGGTCCATTATTCAATCATTCATTAATGAAATAAACAATATTTTTTCTACTACTGTCAAGTATGTTTGCTCTGAGATTGCTTTGGAATTCTACATTTTATAGCTTTCTGAGATCTTCAAATCTCATGGCATTATACTCTAGATTTCATGTGTATACACTCTCTAGCAGAATGGTGTTGCTGAACATAAATACCGTCATTTACTTGATATGACTAGTACCCTCATGATTCAGAGTCGTGCTCCCACTCTTTTTGGATGATGTGATACTCACTGCTTGTTACTTTGTGAATCGTATGCTATCTTCTGTGTTAGGAGAGGAGATTCCTTTCTCGATTGTGTTTCTCGGGAAGGATCGTTTCTCTTACTCCCCGTGTCTTTGGCTCTGTGGCATTCGTTCACCATCTGATTCCTACTCGTGACAAGCTCTCCCCCAGAGCTATTAAATATGTTTTTATGGGTCACTCCTGGACCTAGAAGTGGTTTAGATGGTTTGATCTTGTTTGACAAAAGTACTACGTTAGTGCTGATGTCACCTTTTTGAGTCGATCATGGATGTTTATACTATAAGTGATATGTTGACTCTGTCTGACTTTGGAGAGGTCTACATGTGTCCTCCTATGCCATGACCACCTTCAGCTCCACCACCATCTCCTCCACCACCACATCTACCACCTTTACCAGCTCCACCATCTCCACCACCACATCCTGTTGTGGTCGCTCCACAATTTTTGCCACATTTTTACATTCGTGTGCCAGCTTTTGTACCCCCTGCTCATGGTCCTTCCCATCATCCAAAATGCCCCATGTGTATTCTGAGCACTTTGTCTCTACTGATGGTTTGTCTATACAACATGCTACTTTACAGGACAAGCATGTGCCTTCTCATAAGGCTACTTTACATGTTACAGACAATACATATGATCCTTATGTACCCATTGCTATATGGAAGGGAGGCGTACATGTTTGATGAATCCACGATTCATCGCCTTTATTCTTTTATTTTAGCCTCTTTTCCTTAGTCAAATACCTGTAAATACCCATTAATTTCATAAAATTACCATTTTGCATGCATTTGTTAATTATTCATTTTTAACACTTTTTGTATATAAATAAAAGAATAAAGAAGAAAAGAAAAACAAAAGGATGTATTTATGAAATAAATACAGACTGACCCAAACCCCGAGAGAAGGTCAAGACTTGACCTGATCGACCAGGAATAAAGTAGGGGGAGATAAGGTTGTCTGTCAGAAAAATCAAAAATATCTTGTACATATTTTTCATGTATATTTGTATAAAACTTACATTATATTATTTGTATATAATTTGACCTCAAATCACTTACTTTTGTAAATAAAAGTTGTAAATAAATTTGTATTGTAAATAATAAAAATATTTGTAAAATAAAATATTGTATATATTGTAAATAATTACACCCAGAAAAAGCCGTAATGCAATAATTGAAACATCAATTCCGGCTCCATACGAGCTCAAATCGAACCAAACTCACTTCCATAATACTGTAAATTAAATTATCTTTCAAATGGCTGTGGTTTTGTATTTTTTGGAGTTACGGTTAAAAAGTCGATTTTCTGGGGTGTATTGTGCAGTTTACCCATATATTTATTGTATATATTTTATTTTTTATATAATGTATATATTATAAATATTGTTTTCAATAAAAATAAAAATTAAAAAAATTAATTAAAAAAATCTTGTATAAAAAAAATATTTCCTTATTTGCACCTATGTACATTATATTATATGTATATAATATATGTATACCACTAGCTTCCTTAAATAAAAACCATCAAAAAAATTTAATTACCTAACATTAATTTATTAATTTAAATTAATTCCGAATTTTTTATTTAATCATTTGATTTTATTTGATTTATGTGACTTAATAAGCTACCATATATATATGATTTGATTTCGTACCTTTAATGGCCACCATTAAGGTGGCCAATTAATTTCCAATTAATTTATTAATTTATTTAATTTATTAATTTCTAATTTCGTAATTAATTATTTAATTAATTTATTAATTTAATTATTTTATTAATCCATCCAATAAACACATTCCTTTTTTGTAAATATTTTCCTTTTTTTGATTTTTTGCCTCTTTTTAATGGGCTCCTCCTCCCTCATTCACATTTGATCGATCTTTGGCGGAGAGGTGCCCGGTTTCCGAGAGAATTCTTGTTGAAGAGGGTCCTAGCCTCCGATCCAGTCGGTGACAGCGGCTTGAGCTTCGTCGAGGCCATCATGGCTTGTCCGATCCCCGAGGTGAGATCCATTTTATTCTCTGTCTTTTTCCCTAGGTAATCGTAGATTTAGATCTTAGCGTAGGAGTAGGGAGTAATTTTTAGATTAAAAAAAAATCAATTTCATCACATTTTAATCCACATCCGACACCGATTTTTCGCCTCATTTTCGTGTCCCGCCACTTCTTTTTCTATCTCACACAACCACACACCTCCGACCACGCACGGTGGTCGGAGTCCACCGATCTATCTCCCGCATCGCCGAGATCCGTTCATTCATACATTCCAATTTTTTGTATATAAATAAATAAAAAAGAAATTTGTATCCTGTTGTCTAACCTTTGTTTTTGCAGGATATAATAAAAAATTTTATTGCTTTTCTTTTCACCTGCAAAACAAGGATTAGAAACAAAATAAATCTTTTTATTATTTTGTTTTCATTGATTTATCTCTTTTATTAAGTGGTTTTATTTATTTTTTTCTCGATGACCGAATCGTGCGGTTGAGAACAACGACACATTTTTGACATTATTTTTACACATCTTAACCGTACGGATTTTCGTGTCATCAGAATGGCGCCGTTGCCGGGGAGCACAGCTTTGTAGTCATTTTTCATTTTTCTATTTTTGTCTCTCTATATTATAATTGTTTTCTGACATTCTCTCTTGGATTTTTGTGCGAGGTACTGCTTGGACGACTTGGAGTTTCTTTTTAGAGGACTCGCGCAGGAGGAAGAGAGAGAGGAGAAGGAATTTTTTATTTTTGAGAGAGAGAGAGAACAATATTTTTGTAATAACTTCGACTTTGGACTTGTGGACTTGGACATTTTTCGAGGTCTGTTTCGCCAAGTGCCGGTGCACTTGGGGGACCTCACCGTTGTTTTTCGCTGGTTTTGTTTTCTCGCATTATTTTATTTTATTTTATTTTATTTGATTCACGTGATTTTCGAGCCCCTAGCCTTAGGATTTTCTCTTGCTTGTGCCGTAATTAGTAGGGTCCCCACACTTAATTATCTGCATGTTCCTATAGTGCGCTTAATTGGACCTACTAATAATCAATTAATAAAAATAATCGACTCATCTCCTTCGTAGCCTACTTGCCGCAGTCCACCCTGTAAAGCGCTTTCTCCTACCCCCGATTTGTCGGGCAGAGGAGGGGTGGGCCAAGACCGGACCCTTTGGCTTGGAGGTCGGTGACCGATTAGACGGTTCTGCGAGTAACTTACTCATCTAGGACTCGGTTTTCACCGCCGTATCATTTAGGTAGTTTATTTCCTGTCTTTAAATTTCTGCGCGGATCATATTGCATGTAGAGTGCCGGAGTAAGGTACGCATTTTCTATCTCTGCATGCATCATAGTTTTTGACCGTGCATTGGCATTTTCGACTTCCTCCCCCTGTTTCTTGGATTCTAATCATTCAAAGAGGAAATCGGAAAATTAATTAGGCGTTTATTCTTGAAAATATCCAAAAAAAATCACAAAAACAAAAATTAAAAAAAGTGGGACTGCTAATTGAACTTGACTTTAAAATCAAACGTAATTGATTCACTTCATTGTATTGGGAGAGCAATCCCCTCATTGTTTGCGCTTTTACTCGCTCGCGTACACACTAAGGAGTAGTGCCCAAATCCTATTCAAGCCTCCTAAGTGTTTGTACAACTTTCGTTGATCACCTAACTATAAATTGAAAAGATAAAGGACTGAATCTCACGGTCTTCACTTTGTGTTGAGTTGGTGAACTGGGGGTTTGCTTTGTGTTTTGTATGTCTATGGTGTAAGTCGGTTACGATCATTCTTCTATCATTAGCGGTCACCTTCTGTCTCTACCCCACCCTCCCTCCCTTCTATCACTATCTTCGTTCCTGCCTTGTCTTTCTTTCACTAACTTCTACCCAACCCTCCCTCCCTTCATCTTTCTCTTTATGATGGGCCACTTTCCATTCCAGCCGAATTCTGCGGCTTCTTCATTTCACGTCCATCACTCACGTTCACTCTCTCGAGAGGTCGGAACCCCATCCGACTTCTCATCTTCTCCCTACCCACCCTCCCATTTGGGACGTGCTGTGAATGACACCCACAGAGACCAGATTGACCAAACACGAGACATGGGTGTTCACATTACTGAGATGAGAGTGCATCCCATAGGCAATCGAATGGGGCAGTTGCGAGCTTTAGATAACTTGTATCCTAGGACATGGGATGAGTACACATATCATGAAGTCCAGTCTGCTTCTACCTTGAGACCCTTTGTTCTGGATTTAGAGTTAATTGATCTACTGCCTAAGTTTTTTGGGGAAATGCACGAGGAACCTTATTTGCATATTGATGAATTTGAGGATTTTTGTGTATCACGATCATATTCTGATATAACTTCTGAGGACATGATGTTGATCACCTTCCCATTTACACTTCAGAGTAGAGCCAAGAGTTGGCATAGACGATTGGGAAGGAAGATTACTACATGGGGAGATTTACGATCATTATTTTTGAAGAAATTTTACCCCCAGTGTAGAGCAGAGATGATGCGGTCATGTATTCATGATTTTTCTGTTAACCCCCAAAAGCCGTTGATAGATTCATGGTTGAGGTTACGAGAACTTGTGAGGCGATTTCCGGATCATGGATTTTTGATGACTGACCTTATCCATATTGCCATGAGGGGGAGGACCGCAGAGTAGATATCATATGTCATTACCTCTTGTAGTGGTTCACACCACAGTCCTGACCTGGATTCAGTTGAGAACATCTTGGATTCAATTTCAGACATTCCACATTCACGAAATGATTTATTCAGGAAAACACATGAGGGAGATATGACAACAGTTGAGTGTGCGATACATAATGCTGATCTTGACATCACACACCGATCAAAGGATATGGATGCTACTACTTCTCATTTGATGGATGTGTTGCCTATTGTTGTGAGTTCCCAGAGCCGGACATTGGTTGAGGACCCATTGGATTTACAATCAGATTTTGAGCCAGTCCCGCACCTTCACATTGATGATTCTTCGATTCTAGATCTGCTAGGATCCCAAGAGATAGAGGAGGAACCCACATCTCAGTCATCCTCTGATTCTTTTCAGTGTCCATACACAGTTAATTCAGTGTCTGATCTTCAGAAGATTTCCTCAGATTCAGAGATTTACTTGGATTCATCTCAGCGTAGAGAGCTTGATGAGGGACCGATTTTGGATTTTACAGACCTTGATAGTCCCCTATTTGGGCCATGTGTCCTCCCATTTGATGAGGTCGATATATTTTTGGAGGACCTGACATTTGACAGCATTGATCCCCAGTTCCCTGATAATTCGGCATTACTCCCCGAGGGTTATCTGCGGGAGGATGCCATGGACAATGTGTACTCGGTATCACTTTCGGGGAGTGCATCCGATCTGTCGGATCACGTGACCGAGTATTTTGATATTTCTGATAATGAATTTGATGATTCTCTCCTCGACGACCCTCGCGAGGATGACCCGATCTTTGAGGTATTCGACGATTTCACTGATTTGTCTATATTCCATACATCAGATATCAACCTTTATAGTGAGTCTCTTGATCTTGATCTTCCATATCTATTCGAGACTGTGATTGACGTGGAGGATTCCCTGACAGATCCTTCCTTCTCCACGTTTGATTACTTCGGCTCCATCCTTTCACTCCATACAGATCTTGAGCCGATGATTTCTTTTGTGCTACCCGAGCCCGACTTCATTTGCCCAAATCTTTACCAGGTAGCAAACACCCGCCTGATTGATTATCTGGGTGTTATCTTTAACTTTGTTGACCCTCCTGACTCCGTTGTTGTTCTCCCACTGAGACGACAACAACAGTACGGTATTCGCCTGACAGATGCCGTCCTGAACCTTGACACGGCGTTATCCTAACATTTGCGCCCAGCTAGGGGCGTAAACTCTAGCGCTTGTTGAGAGGCACCTCAACACTGATCAACTCACATCTGTATAGACCATCTGTCCATATCATACATTCTTTCTGTCTCACACCCCATCTCTATTGCATGATCATTCCATACTTAGGGTGTACTTTACCCTAAGTATAAGGGGGGTGTCAGACGTTTGATTATTCTGTTGATTCTTTTTACCTATGTTGTGCTGCCTATACTTAGGGATATTTTACCCTAAGTATAGGGGAGGTAGACTCTGTATATTCATCTCCTCGGTTTTCTCCTTGTGTACAGTCTGCTATACTTAGGATTACTTGATCCTAAGTATAGGGGGATCACCGACCTCTTTTGATTTTATTCTTTTTTGTAGTATATTATTCTTTTCACTCTTCTATACAAAGCACGAGTTATCTCTTTCTTTCCAGCTCTTTGATCACTATGAGGACATAGTTCGAGCTAAGTATAGGGGGGTGTCGTATATATTGTATATATACTTTAGCCATAACTCGTACTTTCATATATTATTTTAATATGGCTAAAACACTGTGTAAATACTCAAAAAAAATCAATTAAAAAAAACCAACTCTGTATATACTTGTATAAATTACTCAAGTTGTAAATTCTTGCATCTCATTCTTGTAAAATAACCAACTCACTCTTGTGTAAATATGAATTTTTTCCTAACTAAAAAACAACAATAAAAAAATCTTGTATATATTTGTATATCTTACTAACTTTTTGCAAAAAAAAGGTTTTTGCATGTGCAACATCATTTTTCAAAAATCCATAAAAATTTCAAAATTTTGAAAATTGTTTCACAAAAAGATTTTGTTTTCTTTTCCTTGCATGTACATATTTTCTTGCATTTGCATGAGCATTTTTCAGGATGATTTTGACTATTAAACTAAGTCTGGAATAAATTTGAAGAATGGAGCTTAGTTGGGCCTTAATCCACTTAATTTCAGAGGAACCTTATAAGATTTGGAGTTAAGACTTTTCAGGTCCTAGACTTAGTTCTTTGAGTCCATAAGACTATGTTCACATGTCATCTTGATGAGTCTAAGTAGAACATTTAACAACACACACATGATTCTTTCAGACCGTGGCTTACCTTGGACACTGCACTTTACACGTAGCTCTTCATGGATGAGGTAGTGAGGGGGCAGAATCTTTTGGCTTGGGGTAGCATACGAGGGTAGTACATCTAGGCGGAACCTCTCGTCCTCCTCTAGGGAGGGAAGTGCGTCTCAACCTAGTCTGGTGATGTTGAGGTCTAAAGACAGGAGCTGTGGGGTTGCAATAATGCTTCAAAAGAGGGATAGTCTACTGGCTCAAGAGGAAAAACTCCTTATGTACATGTTGCACCTTGTATATATTTCAAAAAAAAAAGCAAAATCTTCAAAAGTGAACAGGCCTGAAAGAAAAATAAAATGCCTGTAAAAAAAAAGAATAAGAGCTTCAAAGTCATATATTGTGAGCTTGCAGCGGGTGACATGGCTACACTGGTCATGCATCCAAGGATAGGTAACTACACTGGTTACCGTCCATTCTCTTCTCCATCCCCTCTTCTTGAGTTGGTTGTACTTGAACTTAGAAGGGAATATCCCCGGTCTTCGAGGAAAGAGTTGCCATACCGGGTTATTGAGTTACCTTGTTGAGAGAGGCTGAATCTTTGCTACTTTTGAGATGAAGAGCTAAATTTCACTTACACGTACAAGTAAGAATTCATAGTCATAAGAGTTTGTGTCTGTAGACTTGTTCTGATCTGACTGTTGAGGAGACCTGAATAGGAGTCTTATGGAACTTAGAGGCTGTTAGGTTTTAAATCTATGTTCCATTAAGGTTCCGACACATTAATAATCCAAAGGTCCGACAGAGCTCCAGACTACATTTTTATGAAGATAAGTTTGAAAGTCAACATTGTTCTAACTTCTTTCCTTTTTCTTTTCTTTATTTTTATTTTCACTTATTTTCCAAATAAGTGTTTGCTAAGGGACTAGCAAAGGTAAAGTATAGGGGAATGATGAATCCACGATTCATCTCCTTTATTCTTTTATTTTAGCCTTTTTTCCTTAGTCAAATACCTGTAAATATCCATTAATTTCATAAAATTACCATTTTGCATGCATTTGTTAATTATTCATTTTTAACACTTTTTGTATATAAATAAAAGAATAAAGAAGAAAAGAAAAACAAAAGGATGTATTTATGAAATAAATACAGACTGACCCAAACCCTGAGAGAAGGTCAAGACTTGGCCTGCTCGACCAGGAATAAAGTAGGGGGAGATAAGGTTGTCTGTCAGAAAAATCAAAAATATCGTGTACATATTTTTCATGTATATTTGTATAAAACTTACATTATTTTATTTGTATATAATTTGACCTCAAATCACTTACTTTTGTAAATAAAAGTTGTAAATAAATTTGTATTGTAAATAATAAAAATATTTGTAAAATAAAATATTGTATATATTGTAAATAATTACACCCAGAAAAAGCCGTAATGCAATAATTGAAACATCAATTCCGGCTCCGTACGAGCTCAAATCGAACCAAACTCACTTCCATAATACTGTAAATTAAATTATCTTTCAAATGGCTGTGGTTTTGTATTTTTTGGAGTTACGGTTAAAAAGTCGGTTTTCTGGGGTGTATTGTGCAGTTTACCCTTATATTTATTGTATATATTTTATTTTTTATATAATGTATATATTATAAATATTGTTTTCAATAAAAATAAAAATTAAAAAAAATTAATTAAAAAAAATCTTGTATAAAAAAATTATTTCCTTATTTGCACCTATGTACATTATATTATATGTATATAATATATGTATACCACTAGCTTCCTTAAATAAAAACCATCAAAAAAATTTAATTACCTAACATTAATTTATTAATTTAAATTAATTCCGAATTTTTTATTTAATCATTTGATTTTATTTGATTTATGTGACTTAATAAGCTACCATATATATATTATTTGATTTCGTACCTTTAATGGCCACCATTAAGGTGGCCAATTAATTTCCAATTAATTTATTAATATATTTAATTTATTAATTTCGAATTTCGTAATTAATTATTTAATTAATTTATTAATTTAATTATTTTATTAATCCATCCAATAAACACATTCCTTTTTTGTAAATATTTTCCTTTTTTTGATTTTTTGCCTCTTTTTAATGGGCTCCTCCTCCCTCATTCACATTTGATCGATCTTTGACGGAGAGGTGCCCAGTTTCCGAGAGAATTCTTGTTGAAGAGGGTCCTACCCTCCGATCCAGTCGGTGACAGCGGCTTGAGCTTCGTCGAGGCCATCATGGCTTGTCCGATCCCCGAGGTGAGATCTATTTTATTCTCTGTCTTTTTCCCTAGGTAATCGTAGATTTAGATCTTAGCGTAGGAGTAGGGAGTAATTTTTAGATTAAAAAAAATCAATTTCATCACATTTTAATCCACATCCGACACCGATTTTTCGCCTCATTTTCGTGTCCCGCCACTTCTTTTTCTATCTCACACAACCACACACCTCCGACCACGCACGGTGGTCGGAGTCCACGGATCTATCTCCCGCATCGCCGAGATCCGTTCATTCATACATTCCAATTTTTTGTATATAAATAAATAAAAAAAAAGAAATTTGTATCCTGTTGTCTAACCTTTGTTTTTGCAGGATATAAATGTTCCTCATATCCTTCCGCTACTTAGGTTCATTTGGGAGTCTTTAAGAGGATTTCAGGAGGTTTGTCGTGGGTCTATTAGCTGAGGAGATCCCACAGATATATCAGGTGGCTATGCGAGGCAGTCAATGGCATCCTTCTATGGAGGAGGAGATGGTCGAGCTACAGTTGTATGGCACTTGGAGATTGGTTACTGCCTCTCTAGGGGACCATATGGTTGGATGCAAAAGGGTGTTTACAGCGAAGCACCATGCAGATGGCAGTGTTGATCGTTACAAGACTAGGTTTATGGATTGTGGGTTCACCCAGACTTATAGGGTGGACTATATGATACGTTCTTTCTTGTGGAATGCCATTATACTCTATGGATTCTTCTTTCCGTTGTTGTGGTATGGGTATTATCCTTATCCCAGTTTGATGTGAATAATGTATTTTTATATGGTGATCTGCAGGAGGAAGTCTGCATGTAGTAACCACTTGGATTTGCTGTTGAGGGAAGTGTCAGAAGATTTGCAGACTTCATAGCTTTCAATGGCCTTAAGAAGAGTCCCAGAAGTTCTCGAACCTGATAGAGCAGCGTGGCTTCATGAGAGCGACTGCAAATCATTCATTGTTTGTTAAGAGGACACATAGAGTTATAGTTGTTATACTGGTATACGTTGATTATATCATTGTTATAGGGGATGATGTGTATGGTATTATTGCGGCTAAGGAGTTTCTTGGGCAACCATTTGTCACCAATGATCTTGGCAATTTATGGTACTTCATAGGGCTTGAGTTCGCTAGGCATCATCATGGTCTTGTGACGATCCAGAAGAAGTATGTTACCGATTTCCTCTCTGAGACATGCCACTACTCTCATGGATTCTAGCTTGAAGCTATATGATGATGATACTGAAGAGGTTGACTCGAGGAGATACCAAGAGCTTGTCAAGACCTCTACCATGTCAGACATCTCCTTTGTCGTGAGTAAAGTTAGTCTGTTTATGGAGCAGCCGAGACAAGAACATATTGATGCGGTTCACATAATGCTGAGATCCCTGAAGACATCTTAAGGTACAAGATTTCTCTTTAACAGAGGGACATCCCTTGCCATTACAACATGTGCAGATGTAGATTATGCAGGGTACTCCAAGGATAGGAAATCTACCTCAGGCTTTGCAGTGTTCATTGGGGAGCTTTTTGGTGTCATGGAAGAGCAAGAAGCATATTGTGGTTGCCAGATCTAATGCATAGTTGAGTATAGAGACATGTTGCAGGGAAGCACTGAGATGATGTGGGTCAAATCCATTCTGACTGACCTAGGTAATGACGCACCTCTTCCCATGCATCTACAGTTCGACAACTGTGTCGCCCTATTTATTGCCAACAATCATGTCTTCCATATGAGGACCAAGCACATTGAGGTAGATTGTCACTACACATGGGATTTGATTCATTAGGGTTTTATCTCTACTTACCACATCAGCTCAGGGGAACAAACAACAGATGTTCCCGAGGCTCTAGCCAGAGGGCTATTCCAGAGGTGTTGTTCCAAGCTAAGCATGATTGACATCTATGATCCATCTGGAGGGGGGGTGCTGAGAATTATCTTATCTTTATATGTTTTTATGTACTTTTCTTTTCTTTCTATCACTACTATGCAATTTGCCAAACATGTTTCCCCTCTTTATATAAGAGAAGGGCCTCATAATCAATGAAAATTCATTATTCTCTTTCGACTTACATCTAGAGATAACTGGTCCAAGTTTTAATGGCGCAACGTTAGCTTCTAATTTTAGTGCAGCATATTAAATTCTCTTCAAATAATCCATGACATTTTCTATGTTTTTGGTTTCTTGCATGATATGGTTTGATGAATGGTACCTGTTACTATAACATCTTTCCAGACATCTGTGAGAAAATTAAACAGTTGGTTCTTTGCTACTTTCTTTTTTTTTCCGAAAAGCCTAACGATGGAAAATAGAGGCTAATGGCAGGTAGCACATGCTTTGACGACAAACCCTCCAACGAATAATGAGACACCGCCTGGCACATGTCTATTTTTCTTGTTTCTTGTTTGTATATATTCTTTCGTTTGCATTCCGCAAGGCGCATAAGATGTCCTTGCCTATTTTTATGCTCAGATTGCCCTCTCTTCTACCAGTTTATTATTCAGCTAGTTGATTATCAATTTCTGAATCACTTTCCCGCTGCAGGTCCCCGTCAGTATCTCGAATCCGTGCAAAGATGTTGTATGCAACATCGAATGAGAGGTTCAGGCGAGAGTTTGAAGGAATCCACTATGAGATTCAGGCGACTGACTCCACTGAGATTGACATTGAAGTGCTCAGGGAGCGGGCGAACTGAGCTGTCGCTGTGAAGTTTGGCATACTAGTTGCTGTATGATTTCAGAAAAAAAAACATCAAACTCATACCCAACTTCACCCCTGCAAACTCTTAAGACACTGAAAACGGGTATTGTGCTGTTGCTTGGATCTGATTGTCAGTGTGAAAGCTGCTATGAATTCCTTCTTGCATATAACATGAACAAAACAGTCTGGTTACGGACTGTACCAACTGGAGTATGGATTGTGTTGTGTGTGACCGAATATTTTTCACGGGATCATTAGCTTTTGGAACCAAGGTCCTTTAATATTGAAGGTGAGGAAAAACTGGAGATAATGCACTTCCAAAGATAGAGCATTTGGTTAGCCTTTTATAAGTTTGTTCTGTGAACTCAAGGGTCCAGACACCTTGGTCTCCCTCATGCTCAGTTACGTAGCTGCATCCTATCGTGGTTGGCGCTAAACTCTAACTTCTCAAGAAAACCATATGTTTGATGTATTCGTCCAATACATTCTACCACCATTCCGACGTAACATTTATTTAAGGTGTTTGCATCTTCTATTTGATTTTTCATTTTGATCTTAGTACATGAACCTTGAATAATTCAATCAGGCAACCGCAAAGGTCAAAGAACTCGTCACATACGATATAAAATGCGTGGACACGAAGTGCAAGCCCCAAACTTTGTAGTTATATCTAGTGTTTGCGAGATGACATTGTTCATCTAATAAAAAATAACTTGTTCATGATTGATCTAGTTATACGAGTAGTTCACCATTTCCTTAAGATTTTTATAAGGGATATTTACCCAGCGGACCCTATAATCTTTGTAAATTACCTCTACGACCTTTGAAACATCGACATTCCTCCCTAGACCCCGTAATCTTGCTAACCCTTACTCTACAGACCATGTGGTTAACTCCCATCCATGTAACCGTTAGAACTAACCAAACTCTGTTATCTTCCTTTATATTATACCCATTTTAGTGGTCAAATTTACCACAAGTGCCATTGCCTCCCACGTCACCCCCACCCTCTACCTGCAGCTGAACACGGTGCCCCTCTCCCCCGATCCGCCGCTGCTCGAAGGCCCCTTGCCTTGAATCTCATGCCTACCACCTCCCCTGGCTCAAGTTGCCGTGGTGCCGCCCCCCACCCATGGTCCCGTCCCGCCGCCTGTAGCCCCCCCCCCCCCCCCCCGGTCCCCGCGTGCCCCGACCTCCCTCCCCCGCCCCGGTGCCCCGACCTCCCTCCCCCGCCCCGGTGCCCCGACCTCCCTCCCCCGCTGCAAATCCCCCCCCGGTGCCCCGACCTCCCTACCCACCTCCCGTCCCCGGTCCCCTATCCCCTCCCCCCACCACCGCCCCTTCGCGTACCAACCCACCGCACCCCCCTCCCCCCGGTCCCCCGACTCCCTCCTGCCCCCGCCTGCAACGCACCCTACCTCCCGCTGCAAACCCCCGCCCCCCTGCAAAGCAGCCCACCTCCTGTCCCCCAACCTCCCACTGCAAACGCCCCCGTCGACATCCCTGTCCAGCCGCCTGCAAAGCACCCACACCCCCCCAGCCGCCTGCAAAGCACCCACAACCGCCGATGGAGTCTCTCGCCGATGGAGCTCCCACACTCCCCCATTCCGAGGCCAATGGAGTCCCTCCCCCCGCTGCTCACTGTTTTTTTTCTATTGTACCGTAAATATCACCGAGGACATGTGGCATGTTTCTGGCAATTGTACCGTGCAAGGGTTACTCAGACAACTCTGGTTAGGTTACGAAGGAGACGGTGCACGCACAAACGGAGGGTCCATGTGGTAAGACGGAGCAAGATTACGGGGTCTAGGGAGGAATATCGATGTTTCAAAGGTCGTAGAGGTAATTTACAAAGATTATAGGGTCTGCTTGGTAAAAATTCCTTTTTATAAAAGTTTAGACTAGTAATCATGGGTGATACTTAGTATAGTGCAACATTCTATGCATAGTTTAAAATGTGATTCTTTTTTATAAGAGGAAAAAACTAGTAAATTTATAATTAAGTTGGGCATGTAAGTACACTGAAAATACACTATATAAAAGCTTTAGATAAATAAATAAATATGAATAAGATCATACATTCCACAATTATTAATACCGCTAAAAATAACTCTTATAACCCAATAAGCATGGATGTTAGGAAATTAAATTGACAATCAGAAAAATTATATATTGGTATGAGATTACTCATTTGGAATTCAACTTGAAAGGAGATCATAAGTTCCTGATTTTCTCTCAAAAATAATGAACTCTAGTAGAACACCTTAATCTTTGAGTATATTCATGCACATATAACTAACTGCCACACTTTACCATCATCAATCACACCTTATACATGCATAAACTGCACATTTAACATAACTTGCTTAGCCTATTGGGTCACCATGCTAGGTCCATTGCTTGAACATCTACACCCCTGCATCTAAACAAAACAGTCAAGAATTTCACAAAACTCCTGCATTTAAGGTCTAGGGTAGAATCTCCCTCCCTCTTCATTGGGTACTTTGATGAACACTTATCCTTTCCTTGAATTTTTTTGTCTAATTTGTTTTGAACACTCATGGTTTCTCAGACATATGTAGAGAAAATAAGTTATCATGTCATCTAGCGCGCTTATAACCTTGGATATTTACAAATATTCAGATATATTAGTGGAAACACTAGAATTTGACTATGAAACATCAAGCGAAAATCAGCATATATCAAGGAAATTTAGAGAGATGAAAGTTTGCTTCGATCTTACATTTGTTAAATGCTTTAAGCTAATAGTAATCAAGAATCTCTTTGTAGTATCTTGGAATATTAGGGGTTTGGAAGGTCCTCTAAAATTTAACATTCTACATGCTCATGAGAGAACTAAAAAAGATAAAAATATTTCTCTCTAAGAAACCAGGATTCAAAAGTATTAATAAGACTGAATAGTTGGGTGGTCTATGTCACCTATGTTAGAATTTGAATTCCCAATATCTCTCTTGGGGAATCCTTATATGCTGGATCCTGATGCTCTAACTGTAAGTAACATCTTGGATTGAGAGTATGTACTATACTACACCTCATTAATGGTGGAACTAATCTTCCAATCTCTTTTGTTAACATTAGTGGTCCTTCACATGAGAGTCAATAATAATCACATGTATGGTCCTCTACATAAGAGTGAAAAATTATATTTCATAGTAGAGAGTTTTCAAATCTTTTGGATCCCATCATTCTCATGTCGGATTTTAAAATAGTATGCAATGTGAAGGAGAGGTTCTCCTCGGCATCATTAAACCCAACCTCGCATATTTTCTAAATAGTTCGTTAACTCTCACACTTAAAATTTTACCATGCACCCTCTTAGATCACTATCCGAGTTGGTTGTCAATAAACCTAGTTACCCTGCCACACAATATCTTCAAAATGGAAACTCTTTGGCTAAATAAGCCATCTTTGAGGAACTCGGTCATTAATCGATGGATAACTACCTTGATTTTTTAAGCCGGATAGGGACTTCAAATTTTTTGAAGTCTATAGAAAAGGATTATCAATCTTAGAATGTCTTGTTTAAAGGAGATAAGCTTGAGAGAACAATCTTATCTTTGGTTCGTATACTTAATGAAAACATTGTTAAAAACACTATGTCCATCCTTTTGGATTTTGACTAACAAGAAGAAGACCACGAGTAGTTCATGACTAATTACATTCAAATCCAAATTCAATTGGATAAAATCATTCAAAAATAGAATATGGCCCTATTGGAAAGATGAACAATATATCATCAAACATAACCTAAAATTATTGTGTTCACTTACAGGGTGGATAGAATCTCTTTTTAGTATTATAGTCAATCTAATTCTTTCTATAAACAAATCTACAAGTTCTTTCAATATGGTGGCGTACCATCGAGCTTTCATAGAAAATTTTGGTCTTCATAATTCCATTTAACACTCCTTGGGTTGATCCATCAATAGAAGCTAGTGACTCATGATCAATTTTACAAATTCAACATCTCTAAGGTAAATCTTTGACTCGGAAAAAATTCTTCTATTGTGTCAAGTTCTAAATATTTTGAAAAGAAGAAGAAAAATTCTTTCACTTGGACGCATGAGAATAAATTGCTACTACAAGATCCCACGTACTAGAAAATTTATTTGCGGGTATCGTGTTACAAAAAAACCAAGATAAGCAAAAGGTTAAATAATCAACCACCATCAAAGATGGAATCCACAACACCAAAGGGAGTATCTGATCGAAGAAAATTGATGGATGCAATTGCACATGAGTTACAATTATTGGAGAAGTTCACCTTTATCGAGGATGCTAGGTGGCTTCCTATCTTTTCTCTTTAGATATTGTCCTACAATGAATTGGACATGACCCCCTCCATTCCGATCGTTAGGGGGGGGGGGGGGCTTAAATATAAATTGAAAGGAAGGTTTTAACAAGATAAAATAAGGGATGACTAAAAAAATAAAATGAAAGTATTTTTGTTTGATTTCAAGATATTATTTGATATCCACTAGGTTATGTTCAAAAGAATTTTTTAAAACATATATGCTTCATTTTTTAACAATGTCAATAGAGGGTTTCATATAAAGAAGTATTTTCAAAAAACTTTAAGTTTTTTTTAAAAGAGAAAATTTGAAAAATAGCACCTATAATACTTTTTTATCTTATTTTTAAATACTTCAAAATAGTTTTGGCATTATCAAAAAGGGAGATATTTTAGGTCATGCACATATACATAATATTTCAGTGATGGCAATAATGTTTTCCTTGTTTTGATTTGTGTTTTATATCACAAAGAAAATGTTGACAAAAGATGATTTGATGAATTTCAATCTAAAAGCTATGACAAGCTGTGATCAAACTCATGGAGCTATGTGAAGCTTAGTGGAGATTTAAAGGAACAAAGAAAAGGACGAAGAAAAGACTAAAAGAAGAAAAAATAACGAGCTTTTATAATTTCTATCAAGAGATTTGCATTATAAGCCTCATGCATATGCACAGAATAAATTCTCGGACCAAATAAGGCGGCTAACAGGAATTCTAGTAGGCTAATTTTCTCTTCCATTGATTGATGGTTTTTGGTCGATCAATAAACATCTCGACTAATGTTGTGATCAAGTAATCAATGGATATATTTAAGCATCAACCAATCTATTGATCTTTCAGACCGATCGATTAATTTTGAGTTCATTCGACTTAAAGAATTTGTTTAACTGACTATTTTATTGATATAATCATTTATTTCTTAATGTATAATTCAAAATTGACAAACTTCATTTACAATCAAATAATTTGATTTAAGTCAACTTATTTTGAATCCTACTTGACTAATTTTTTGTGATAATTAATAATATTTTGTCAAAAAAATATTATTTCATGAAGAGATATGGTAACTCTTAAAATACCTTAACCTTTTGATTTCATTTACATCTTTAACATTCAGTCTATACACATTGTTAATTTATAAGTGCTAAAAAGATAGGTCTTTCACTTGCTCACTTCCATTCCTTATAAAATCAAGGAAGTGTATTTCACTTTCTAGCTTCAATCTTGCAATCATTGCCAACTAAAATATAACATCATTTTGTCTTACTCATACATTTAATATATTTTTAGGTAGTTAAAAATTTATAATTGTACCACTATTGTACAAGTGCCTAGGATGTGGGAGCCCTTCTTCTAGTGAGCAAGAGAAGTTTAACACTAGTGGACTCTAGTGTGTAGGAAATTTAGGCACAACATTAAAGAATCAATCAAAACAATGATTCACGAGTTACCTCCTTCTATCTAAATCAAATAGAAACTTGTAATGGAGATGATGAAGAAACTAACAATGATCTTTTCTTCCTTCTTTTCTCCTTCCATTGACCCCAGTTGTTAAGATTCTCTAAGATTTTGGGAAGTTTTGATGGTAGCTCTCTAAATCTCTTGATTCGATGTGTTGCATAATGAGCCATCATGTCTCTTTTATAAGGGTAGAGTTGGAGGGTTCAAAAGGATAACAAACCATATCGTAACCGACTTCTGATAATCCACTAACCATCAACGTGGATCAAGATAATGCGGTTACGTTTTATCCATTGACTTGGTAAAATCCAATATTTATTATCTCGTAAATATTTTATGTGGACCACATACGGGATAAATTCCAACATTCTCCCACTGGTCCACATAATCTTTAATTATGAGATAATAACATTAAGCATGTCTTTTCGTGAGTTTTATGCAATGTCAATGAACCATAGACTTTAATTGAATCTAACTAATATGATCATGATGGTCACACATAATATGACTTGACACGATCCCTTGCATTAATATTAATTCAATCCAATCATCTGTTTAGAAGAATAACATCTCCTAATTTAATTTCATTTCAACAGTTATGTTATCTATTTTCAAACATACATGTATAATATAACAATGAAATGATTCAGAAACATAAAAAAATGAGATTGTCTTAATCATAATGAGTACCAAACAAAATATAAATCTTAGGTGCTAAACCTTTAGTTAACGGATCTACAATCATTCAATTAGTACTGATGTCCTCTATTAACACTCTTTATTTATGAACGTCCTCCGTTACTGATAAATACTTCAATTTCATGTGCTTTGCACCCTTAGATTACTTATCATTCTTTCAGAAGAAGATTGCTGTTGCATTATCACAATAACGTTTCAGCGACATGGCAATGCTGCCGATTATTCCAAGTCCTGAAACGAAATTCCGCAGCCACAATCCTTGAATTGTAGACTGAAAGCACGCTACATATTCAGCCTCCATAGTGGAAGCAACAATAATAGACTGCTTCACACTTTTCCATGACAGCTCCTCCAACGAGTAGAAATACGTACCAAAGGTTGACTTTCTTGTGTCAATGCATCCCGCAAAATCTGAATCTGAATATCCGATAATATCAAGATTATCAAATCATCTATACACAAGCATATGATCTTTGGTGTTTTGTAAATACTTGAGAGATTTCTTTGCAGCTTCTAGTGGTCCATATCAGGATTACTTTGATATCGACCCAACATTCCAGTGGCAAAACTAATGTCTGGTCGAGTACATGTCTGATCATACATGATACTCCCAACCACTGATGCATAAGGAATTCCTTTCATTTCATTGCGTTCCAATTCATTCTTTGGACATTGATCCAAACTAAATTTGTCCCCTTTCTGAATATGAACAACCCTGTAGAGCACTTGTCCATCCTGAATCTTTCCAAGACCTTCTCAATATATGCTTTTTGAGGCAATCCTAACAGTCCTTGTGGTCTATCATGGAATATTTCTTTTCCAATCACATATGATGCCTCACCCATATCTTTCATTTCAAAGTTCTAGAAAGATACTTCTTTCTTTCATGTAACAAACCTAAATCATTCGCAGCCAATAATATGTCATCAACATATAGGACTAATATAATAAACTTGCTCCCACTAACTTTCATGTAGATACACCTATCTACAGTATTTTCTACAAAATCATATGATATAATAGTATTGTTAAACTTAATATACCATTGACGAGAAACTTGTTTTATTCCTTATATTGACTTATTTAATTTACATACTAGATTTTCCTTCCCTGTGATCTTAAAAACCTTCGGGTTGGTCCATATAGACATCTTCCTATAACTCTCCATTTAGGAAAGAGGTCTTTACATCCATGGTGAATCTCCAAATCATAATGAGCCACCACCAAAATGATTCTTAAGGAGTCCTTTTTTGAAACTAGAGCAAATGTCTCTTTATAATCGATGCCATCTTTTTGAGTAAATCCCTTTGCAATAAGTTTAGCTTTATATTGTTCGATGTTACCTTTAGAATCACGTTTGGTCTTAAATACCCATTTACACCAGACTCTTTTAGAACCTGCAGGTAACTTGACAAGATCCTAGACATTGTTATTGGCCATTGACTCAAGTTCTTCTTTCATAGCATTCAATCATTTTTCAGAATCATTACATTCTATGGTCTGATGGAGTGAACTTGGATCTTTAGACATCAAAAGGACCACAAATATCAATAAGGATCGATTCTATAAGCTGGGTAGTCCTTATAGCTGGCTTCTTTAATGTGTGTTTGGATTGCTTTCCTTTAATGCAATATGTAAACAACCCTAGGTCAATAAAATCTAATTGAGGAAATATTTCATTAACTCAACATTCTGTCGTTAGATATATGACCTAGTCTTTGATGCCATAATAGAGCAGAGCATTCATTAGATGCATTCCTTTTCACACCCACATTGCATTCAACAAAAAATAGGGAATTCATAAATTTATTATCAAGAATAAAATGATAAAGAAAATTCTCCAAAGTACTAGAACCATAAAAGTACTTATTTCTAAACATAGAGAATGAACAAAATACAACTACAAAATTTTTTGTGGAATTTTTAAGAGATTTTCCAAATTTTTATAATTTTCTCAACACAAACAGGAAACTTTTTAGGGGTTTCTGAATTTTTGATAATATAAAATAAGAAAAATTTGGCAAACCAAAATTACCACATAAATAACAAGCAAACATGAGCTGGCAAGTATTTTTATAGAATTTTGGGGCCAATTCACTATTTATTTTATCCAATCAAAGACAAAATCTAAATACATTTTACGTGGACCTATCAGCAATACTTTTAAGTTCTAGAACCAAAGAATAACTCTTAATAAAACCTCAGGGGTCAAAGATGCAATTTATCCAGCAAAAGCATGCGCCGCATGCGAATCAGATAAATAGAGGCATATTTGCAAATACCCAAAATATTTCATTCATTCGATTACAACTAAAAAGTTCAGTGTAAATATTGCAAATAACCCAGATAATCACGTGGAGACGCACATGGACTCAACCAAACTGAACTAAAATGCAAATAGAAAAAGCATAAGGGTCTAACTGCAAATATTCTTAACTAATTATTACATTTATTGTTCTTAATGGAAATGACATAAAAGGGTAGGGAAAAAGTGAAGTTTACCCAACAGGGCATGTGCCAGCCGCATGGAGGACCTCTAACGTACGACCTTGATGATCGTTAGAGGTGGATCTGACGACTCTGATCGTAGGTGAGGGCACGTGTCAGATTCACCTAGAAAGCTAATCTAACACATCTGAAAAGAGCCTGGATGAGCGGTTGAGATTGAATCTGGCAGGAGGAGTCTCGATTGGACGACGACTGGATGTGTTGGAAGAACTCAGCTCGGGTGACTTTCAATCGATCGTAGAGCGAGATCAACTGGCTTGATGAGGTCGTTGGAAAGTCTGGCATCGTCGTGAAGCCCCTTCGTGTCTACTAAGAAGCTTGGATTAAGGAGTTAACGACTGGATAGTCGAGACGGAGGTGCTTTGCCTAGATCTGCCCCCGTCAGAGAAGCTGGGGTCCAAATGGGTCTTCTCATGCGAACCAGTACTTGCAGAGGATAGTATGACTCGGGGACATAGCTCTGGTCCGGTTATTGCTTGAAAAATATCAAGAAGCGAAGGAGAATAGAGGCTCGATCTCCGACAGATATGGAGGGAGATCCGACCTCAATCTCACTCTGATGAGTGAGGCTAAGGGGGTAAGGGTGTGTAGGAAGATACAGGATGAGTTGGCATCTCAATCAATGCGGGTGAAGGTGTGAAGGTGGGGAGGATGGTGAGGTTATAGCCTCGACTCCATGGTGAAGGAAAAAGAGGCTTCTCGCGGCAGAGGGATTTGGCTACGACGTGAGCTGCAACCAATTGACCACCAATCCGAGCTCCGAAGAAGGCTTCAAGCAGACATCACTTTGTTGAGGCTAACTAGGGGGCAAGAGTGGTGTGAGGTACGAGCTGAGGAGCTGGAGAAGCGGAAGAGAGTATATACATGCAAGTACAAGGGTCTAGAGAGATCGGTGAGGAATGCAAAACCCTAGGTAGATCCGATTTTTACTAGGGATCTACGAGGATCACGGATCCTAGGAGGGGAATCGGGCACTAAAACATGGCATTTGGTTCCCAGGGCCGGTCCGGAAAAAAAGGGAGAAATGGACTCCAGCGAACAGAATCGGGTTTGACCCGACTTAGGGAGAAGGTTGACCAGTGATTAACAATCCTACGTTGATCAATCAGGAATCAAAATTTACAAAAAAGGAAATTAAATAACAAATAGTAAATAAGTTTAAAATAAAAAGTGAATAAAAAATATTTATTATTTTATAAACTATTTCTATGATTTTTAGTTGTTTTTATAAATTAATTTATTATGGTATATATAGTATATCATATTATATACAGGTATACTATACCTATGTATTATGTACATGTATTTTCTTATTTTTACAAAAAATGATTTTATTTTATATTTTATTTATTTACAAAATAATTTGAGGAGTATAAAATAATTTTTATTCTATTTTTATAATTTATATAAGGGTGTTAAATAAATAGGTAGAGTATCCACACAAGTGTCTTTTGTACAATGAATTATTGGATTTTATTTTTATTTTATTTTGTATTTTCTTGATTTTTAATTTGTTATTATATTATTATTAGGACTTTATACATTTGTTCAAAAATAATAAGATATTTATATTTTTTTCAAAATAAATATAAATAATTATTTGTACAAGTAGGCGATATGTACAATACACAGTGTACCCTTATCTCTCTCTACTTATTCTTTTGCGATCGGGTCAAATCTTGACCTTCTCATAGGGTTTGAGTCACTCTGTATTTATTCTAAATACGTCCTTCTTTTTTTCTCTTTATTCTTTTACTTTTGAGAAATAGGTGTTAATTATGCATTGTTAACATTGACATGCACAATGTTAATTTATTATATTTACATAAATTTATAGATGATTTTTATAAAGAAAGAGCTAAAATAAAAAAATAAAGAATGAGAATCGTAGATTCATCAGTGGACTTGTGGGATTAAAACCATCATGCTAATATTATGTGATTTCCATCCAACTAAGCTTTGAGTGATCTGAGTGTATTTATTTGAAGCTTTATTTAGTATAATATACGTCATGGTATATACTATATTTAGGGGAGGTGACAACAATGAACTACGATGTTCCTTGTACCTTCTAAAAGAATTTGGTGTAAATAAGAAAAACTATCATGATATAAATTGTTACAAACTGATCTATTTTTCTAGAAATTAAAAATGTAAATTATAAAAGTATTTCCTAAATTGTGTGTGAATAAAGGGGAAAATGGGATAAATGTGATGGTTACATGTTTAATTTTGTACAACTATATTTCATAATGTGTGGGGTAGATTAAAGTAATGAACTAAGTTAAAATGATCCACGTAATATTTTTAACTCGATCTTATTTTCCTTTTTTTGTAATACCTTATTTAATCAATATTTAATTACATTCCTTTGTAAATATGGCAAAGTCTACAAAATGTAATAAGTATATCCATTTTTGTAAAATACATACTAAATAATTTTTAAAAATCATCTTTACCCATGAAAGTAGATTAGCTTCATCGTCATCTGATGAATCCATGATTCATCACCTTTATTCTTTCATTTTGGCTAAAATCCTTGGTAAAATACATGTAATAATCACTAATTCCAAATAATTATCATTTTAATCACAAATATTATTATTATGTAATTAACACTTATTTTATACTCAAATAAAAGAATAAAGAGAAAAAATAAAAAATAAAAAGAAAAGAATGATGTATATGTAATATACAGACTGATCCTAGCCCCAAGACCACATCAATATTGACCGGTCGATAAAAGAAATAAGTAGGGGGAGATAAGGATCATAACCTATAAAAATATCAAGAAAATCAAGACCAAAAATATAATTTACCCATTTTTCACCATGTAAATACTTCACCTATTTTATTTATCATTAAAACCATCTCAAACTAAAACGATCCTTTTATAACAATTGTTTATAAATATGTATTATTTTATAAAAATATCATAAAAATATTTCAGCATAAAAAAGTTAACCGCAATGAACCGTAAAAGCCGCAATAGCCAACTTCTAAAGTTCATAACTATTTATAGAAAACTCCAAATGGACCAAACTCACTTTTACAATCCATTTTGTATATAATACTATTTATTAAAAATCTCAAAAAAAATATTCCGATAAAATCGGTGAGTTTTGGCATTTTGGACGCGTTGTATATATGCACTATATGTAGAAACTTCCCCGATTTTTAGTTAAATAACCGAAAATCCGATTAACTTAATTCTTTTTCCTAAAATCTTCTAAAATTTTATATAAAAATATAATTAACCCAAAATACCAATAAAATCTGAAGCCTAAAAGCTGCTACTTTTTTCTTCCGGATCTCATAACTCGGCCGTATGAACTGCAAATTGGGCAAACTTAATCTTAAAATTTATATTATTCAATTATCTACAAAATGACACTAGTTTCGTTAAAATCGAAGTTAATGCGAAAAATGCAGTTTTTCGGTCTGTATTGGTACATTGTACAATAAATCGTAACTTACATCATTATTTAATACATTAATACTTTAATCATTTATTTATTAAAATAAATAATATTTTATTTCTTTATTTAAATTATTTAATAAATTAATTGATTTATCATTTATTTATTGATTTAAGTAATTACTTAATTACATACTTAATTATTTAATTAATATTTAATTACTTTTTTAATTATTATTTATTTAATTACGAAATTAATATATTAATAATGAATTTAATTATATATTTATTAATAATTATAATTTGATTATTTAATTTTTTTATTTTCCTCTCTTCTCTCTCCCCCTTTTCTCTCTTACTTTCCCAATTCCTTTCTCCACCCCCGTCATCTTCTTCCTCCTTTATATGCCAAGCCGCCGCCCCTTTTCTCTTCCTTCTTCCTCCAGCCAACCGACCAACATCCTGGTCGTTGGTCGTTAGCCCAATTGACCCACGCTCTGCTCACCACTGGCGGTGAGCAGACTCCGCCTCTTTTATATAAGGCATCGACCCCCTTTTGTCGAAGCTCCATCCGCCATTTTGCACCATCTCCCTTCTGTGAGCTTTGAGAGGGAAACTCTAGGGTGGTGACAGCGCCCTTCTTCCTCGTCGTCGAGCAAGTTCAGATGAGGTGCGGAGAGATCCTTCGTCGGTGTTACAGCCCTAGCTCTGTCGCGCGTGATGCCTCCCCTCCGTCGGGCGTCGAGGCAAACATTTGAAGCCCCTTCATCGGAGCTTCTCCATAGGCGCAACTTTCGTTTCATCCTCCAGGTTAGAACTCCCTTCCCTCTTCCCTTCGATTATGTTTTCTACTTCCCTGCCCATTCCAGGTCCACTTTCATCTTCCTTTCTTCTCAATATTCTCTAATTCCTGCACTAACTTCGTCCATCTCCATCATTGTACTTCCAGATCCTTTATTCTGATTCACCAAATCTGCATCGATTCCAATCATCACACAATCACCTCCATCTTCGAATCTCTCCATTTCCCTCTTCTTACACAATCTATCTCCTCCAATCCTCGGAGATATGGTTGCCTCCATCATTTTGCTGGAACCCTGACATTCACATTCTGTTTACACTTTGGAACCGAGCCCTAGAGCTCGAGTCAATCTACACCATTGCAAGTGCAGGTCTTTATCTAGAGCTATGCCTTCGAAGTCACCGCTTTTAACAGTAGCCATGTCGAGGACCTTCAACCGCACCTGCAATTTCATAGAGCATCACACGCAATAACTACAGCACGCGAATACTCAGGCGGAGTGCTATCGTATTCTTACGAGCAACCACCACCTCGCTGTGAACAGCTCTGTCACGAATTGAGATACCTTCAACCGCATCTGCAACGATCTGCATGAGCAGTGCACCATAGAATATCATCATTTTGAGTGCTTCGCACACCACCTGCAATAAAATTTGGGGAAGAACATGTTTCACACCAGATTTAATCATCGTTGTTGATTCGTCTGCTTCAGCCATCGATCGTACGGTTATCGCATTGCTACGTAGCAACAGAAGCTGCTTGATCGGATTCGATCAAGTGCTCAACATCGAGCCACGTGTCGACACAGCAGTTCCTCGTCGCCCCACTGCTCAAGTGCGGTCACGCCTAAGCGCGTGCTATCGGGATAGGTTTTGAGGGAGAATTGTATAAAATTTTAAAAATTTTGTACTATATACATAATTTTGATATCAAAATATTTACAAACTCTTTACACAAAACATTTTTACAAACATTTTTACAAAAATAATTTTGTAAGTAGCTATGTATGTGCAATAAAGAATTTTATGTACAAGAAAAATTTTGAAAAATTTTAAATTTTTATGGATTTTTACGGATTTTGGCCATTTTATTTATTAAAGCACTCACACAAAGTACGAGTTATGGCTAAAGTATATATGAAATATATACGACACCCCCTATACTTACCTCGAACGATGTCCTCAGAGTGAATCAAGAGCGAAGAAGAAGACATAACTCGTGCTTAGTATAGGGAAGTGAAAAACTATAATACAAAGATGAATGAAAGAATAGAATGGAAAAAGATCTCGGGGTTTCCCCCTATACTTAGGATCAAGTAATCCTAAGTATAGCAGGCTGTACACAAAGGGAAATCCAAGTGGAAGAATGTACAGGGTCTACCTCCCCTATACTCAGGGTAAAATATCCCTAAGTATAGGCAGCAAAACAGAAATAGAAAAGAATCAAAGGAAAATAAAAAATCTCACACCCCCCTATACTTAGAGTAAAGTACACCCTAAGTATAGCATAATCAAAGATGCAAATGGTGTGTTGGACTGAATAATGGTGTGATATGGACATCTGGATCTATACAAGTCGGAAGACAGTGATAATCAGGCATGAGATGCAATAGATGTGAGTCAAAAGACCACATCTCACACAAAATGAATAGGGGCAACGTCAATGACCAGTGGCTCATGATGTAGATATGGTTTGAGCCGTTGCCCGTTAACACGAAAGGTAGACTCAGATGACAACTCCGATATGTCGATGCTCCCATTGTCATGTACCTTTCGGACCAGGTATGGTCCCTTCCACTTGCTCTGTAACTTCCCTAGAAATAAATGAAGCCTAGCATCGAACAACCATACTCTCTGTCCTGGCTCAAACTGCTTGTGACTGAAATGAGAATCATGCCACTCCTTCATTCTCTCCTTATATTGTAGGCTGCTCGAAAAGGCTGCATCTCTAAGCTCCTCCAGGGCTACCAACTCTGCCCTCCTCTGGTCTCCTACGCTCACTGGATCCAAAAGCATATCTATGACTGCCCAAAGTGACCTATGTCTCAACTAAACAGGTAAATGGCAGGGCTTGCCATAAATGAGGTGAAAGGGAGATGTACCCAAAGGCGTCTTGAAGGACATCCTATATGCGCACAAGATCGAGTCCAAAAGTTGTGACCAATCCTTTCGGTCAGGGCGGACGACCTTCTGCAATATAGTCTTGATCTCCCTGTTTGACACTTCAGCAAGACCAATGGTCTGAGGATGATACGGTGTAGCTACTCGATGGACAATGCTGAACTCGCTAGCAAGGGCCTTTACCTTGTCGTTGACAAAATGAGACCCCCCGTCAGATATCCATACTCTAGGCACCCTGAACCGTGAAATGATATTCTTCCTCAAAAATTAGCATACAATCCTAGCATCTGCGGTTCGGGCGGGGATGGCCTCAACCCAACGACTCACATAATCAAAGGCCAACAGAATGTACTCAAATCCCTAACCCTTAGGGAATGGACCCAAGAAACCGACGCCCCATGCGTCAAAAACCTCACAGAAGTGATTGGGATGCATCAGCACCATATCACGCTGTCCACAAGTGCCCATCCTCTGACAGTCAGTACACCTCTTCACGAATTCATCAGAATCCTTGAAGAGGGTAGGCCACCATAGGCCGGATTGGAGCACTTTCTGTGTCGTTCTCCTCCGAGAGTGTTGTCCTCCTGCCTCAAGCTTGTGGCAGTATGTGAGGACGCTATGGTGCTCCTCCTGAGGAATGCATCAACGCCAGACGCTATCCCCTCCTTCATGATAAAGGACTTGATCCTCCCAATGGTAGAACTTGGCCTTCACGAGGAAGGTCTCAAGTCCTGCCTAGGCCAACCTTGTGGAACTTTCTTGGCAACAAGATAGTTCATAATGTCGGCGTACCAAGGGAGAGAGGCGATAGCAAGGATCGCCTCATCTGGAAAGGTCTCAGAGATAGGGTCAATCTGCTCAGAATCCTCAAGATTCTCTAATCGGGAGAGATGATCCGCCACTACATTCTTGACTCCATGCTTATCCTTAATCTCATTATCAAACTCCTGGAGTAGAAGGATCCATCTAGTCAATCTAGCTTTGGCATCCTTCTTGGACATGAGGTACCTGATGGTGGTGTGATCTGTGAAAATGGTCACCTTAGATCCAATGATGTATGATATGAACTTATCTAGGGCAAACACTACGGCTAGCATCTCCTTCTCAGTGATGGTATAGTTCTGCTGAGCGGCATCCAAAGTATGACTAGCGTAGTGTATAGCAAATGGCACTCCATCCCTCCTCTGTCCCAGCACGGCCCCTATGGCAAAATCAGAGGCATCCATCATGATATCGAATGGGAGAGACTAATCAGGCGGCTGGAGGACAAGAGCCTCAACAACTCAACTCTTGAGAGTCTCAAATAACGCTAGACACTTATCATACACAAAGAACTCGGTGTCTTCTGTCAGCAAATCAGTCAACGACCGGGCAATCCTACTGAAATTATGAATGAATCGTTGGTAGAAATCGACGTACCCCAGAAAAAACCGTAATTGTCGCAAGTTGGACGGTGGACTGAGTTTCCTAATAATATCCACCTTGGCCGGATCAACCTCCATGCCCCTGTTGGAGATGATATGGCCAAGCACCATCCCTTGAGTCACCATGAAGTTGAGCACAAGTTGGACCTCAATGCATCACTGAAGGACGTGGTCTAGGAAGTCAAGACAAGCATCAAACCCATCGCCATAGACCGAAAAGTCGTCCATGAAGACCTCCAAGCACTCACCCACCATGTCCGAAAAGATGGACAACATGCACCTCTAGAATGTCGTCGGGGCGTTACATAGACCAAAGGGCATCTGTCTAAAAGCATATGTCCCAAAGGGATATGTGAATGTAGTCTTGTCCTGGTCTTCGGGCACAATGGCCACCTGATTATATTCGGAGTACCTGATTATATGGCGCCATTCTGATGAGCGACCCGAGTGACTAAGGTAAAAAGGTATCAATGGTCGTTGCGACCTCAACCTCTCGGATAGGACTCAATCAAGAAAATCGAAGACCACCAAAATAAAAATCAAGCAAGCAAATGAATTAGCGGTCTCACTATTTTATTTTACCTGGTATAACTACAAGGGTCGAACACAAGGAGCACGGTATGGTAAACCTACGAAGTAGTCGAAATCCAAAAATAAAAAGAAATAAATTATTTTTGGTGGAATTTTATATTTTCAAAATTTTTTTAATTTTTAAATTGGAAAAAAGGAATAAAAGGAATCAAAAAGGCACAATCAAGCAAATATTTAACACACCAAAAATGGTTAAAAATTGAAAATAAAAATATTTTTGGTTTTTATAAATATTCCGGTATTTTTGGTATTTTTCCTGGATTTTTCTGATTTTTAGTAATTTTCTAAAAATGAAATAAGGCTAAAAACAAGAAACAGTGTGCAGCAAGAATCTAAAGGCACTTTAAAAAACATAAAATGCTTGTAAAATTCTAGCAACAATTTTATTATAAACTAAAAATAAAAATCTAACTAAAGAAACTGAAAATACATTTTTTTTTGAATTTTTAGGAATTTTTAATGATTTTTCTAAGGTTTTTAGTGTTTTTCAATTTTTATGGTTTTTATAAATCCAAATGCAACAAAAATTTAATAGAAGTAAAAACACACTAAAATGAACAATAAGTAATTTTTTTGGAGTTTTTGGAGGATTTTTAATATTTTTAATTGAATTTTAAAAATAGATAGATGAAATTTTGGAGGTTTTTAAATTTTTAAAAATAACAAACAAAAACAAAATGACCCAAAAATTCATGAAAATTTTTACACTAAGGCAGGAGCCACGTCTCCAAATTTCATGAATTTTGGACGAACTTTGCTATTTATTCAAGCCAAAGTACAACACATAGTACAGAGGGACTAAGTTGCAAGGAAAATAAGTTTTAGGGACTAAAGAATAACATGCGTCAAAAGCTCAAGGGGCCTGCTGCAATTTTTACACAATATTCATCACATGTCAAATCTCAGCACACACAGGGATATAAGTGCAAATATTGAAACTAAAATATCAAAGTGTAACAACCACTTAACCCAGGCTATACATGCAAATATCCCAGAAAGACACTTGACGATGCACGTTCAACCACAAAGGAAGGACTAAACTATAAATCTCAGAAACTGTAGGGGCACATATGTAAATAGTCCACAGTATACTTTTTTATTTACAGACTAAATGACAAAAAAATAAAGGCAGGGGTATAGAAGCAAATTACCCAGGCGGGGCGTGCGGGTCACGTGGGGTGACATGTGGCGTGCTCTGAATGGCTAGCGATGTGCGGCTCTGGCACTGACACCTAGCAGATCCAACGGCCAGACGAAGAGGCGAACGTGGGGCGTACGGGGCCATTAGATGTCAGATCTAATGACCTGACAGGCGCAGGCGATGGACGGCTCAGATATGGACTGGCGACTAGCGATGATCCGACGGTGGAGGAGGCTGCTAGATGAACTCCGTCTGGGCGAAGTTCGCTGGAGAACCAGCGGTAATCTAGGTATTCGATGAACGATCAGGCAGCAGGGCTCGACTCATAAGACCCATCCACGTGGGGTGGCGGGGTCTGATGGAGCATCCACCGGTCGGATCTCCGGGAAGGTGGTTGTGACCTGGATAGCTCCGGCGAAGCTGGGCTAAGGTGATCTGGGGTATCTCTATGCGCGACTTGACCTGCGGGGTAAAGCTCCTGCTCGGAGGCATGCTCCGGCCAAGGTTATTTGACCTAAATCAACAGAAGGCAGCATCGAATGGAGGTTGAAGTTCCGGCGATGCGATAAAGGAACTTCGATCCTAATCTTGGCTATCTAAGACAAGTATAGGGTGATCAGGGTGTGGGGGAAGGATGACGATGAATGGGGGAGTCGATCTAAATGGGTGGATGTGACTGATGGAGCTCCGACCGTCGGGTCGGAGCCGGCGGAGGGCAGATGAAAGATTCGAGGTAGAAGAGAACTAGGATCGAAACGAGGTATACTTGATGGTCCTAACAAGATCCTGAGTTCTAGGGGATGAAGTCGAGGTGGGTCGTTGCCTCAACCACGCTGCGGAAGGCAGGGAGGATCAACGCAGTGGATCTCCGGCCACGTGAAGCGAGCGTCGGCTGCAGCAGCTCTTTCCGACTACCAAAGGGCTCCTCCGATTGCTGTCACCAAGGGGAAGGTTTTTAGGGTAGAAGGAAGGTGTGCAGCGCGAGCTGAGGGTCTGTAGAATTGAATGAAGGTTTTATAGCAAGTCCCATGTGGCGAAGAAGATCGAGCGTGGGTGCGCGAACCGAGGAAGATCCGCTCTTCCCTAAGGATCCGCGAGGGTCGTGGATCCAAGGGGAAGAGGTGGGCGGTGGAATCGGAGTAAAAGGTGGTCAGATCTGAGTGGAATAAACGGGAGAAGTGCGGCCAAAACCCGGATCCGGACGAAGACTTGTCTGGGAGAGGGAGTTGACCGGGGTCAACAACCCTCACGGACCAATTAGAATTTAGGAAATAAAAAATATTAGTAAAATAAATTAAAAATAGAAAATGATTTTATTTTAAAATATTTTGAAAATGAAAAATGTTTATTATTTTTTAAATTATTTTTTAGTGATTTTTATTTTTTTATGAAAAAATTTATGATATATACAATATATTATGTTATATACATGTATAAAATACCTAAGTATTTTATATAAGTATTTTTATTTTCTTATTTTTGTATAAATACTCCAATTTTATATTTTATTTATTTACAACATAAAATTTAGAGTATAAAAAAATTTATTTTATTGGCCATTTACAAGTGTACAATAAATAGATGATGATGCATATATACATGTGATATGTACAAGTTGAGAGAGAGAAATTATTTTAATTTTAATTTTATTTTATTTATCTTATTTTTGTTTTAATTTTAGAAATATTTACAAGGGACTATAAACACATGTATATTTTTATTTTGTGAAAAATAAAACATGTACATATAGAAGGAATATACACAAGGTAGAGTGGCCCTATCTCTCTCTACTTATTTTATTTGGTGATTAGGCCCATATTAGGCCCTCTCTTGGGTTTAGGTCACTCAATATTTATTCTGAATATTTCTTTATTTTTCTTTTATTCTTTATTCTTTTATTTTTGCACAAATACATGCTTATTATTAATATTAAACAAATGCATGCTTATGTATAATTTATTGTATTTACAACTATATACATGATGTTTTGCGAAGATTTTTAGCTAAAATAAAAGAATAAAGAGTGATGAATTAGCATTCATCAGTTTTTCGTAATTACCGATAGGACCTTGCTGAGCTAACATCGCGTGCGCCACCATGTGCAGTTCGTGTGTTTTGCACGAAAGCCCCCTACGGTTGAAAAAATTTCAAACATGTCCCCTACTGGAGCAGACACGTGAAGTAGCACGTGCTATGCTGGGATAATTGCGCACAAAGCCCCTGTACTACTGACTTTTATAAGCAGATCCTATCATTTCCAGGGAATTACATTTCTACCCCTATTATTGTAAATACATATTATACATACCCCATACATAATAAAAAAATACGAAGCACAAAAAACTAATAAAAATATGTTTTCATACCATTTTTACTCTGTAAATAGTATTAAAACCGAATTCAAAAATAAAAAAAATATTTTAAATAATTCATTAAAATATCATGAAAAAATAACAAACTTAAAAATATCATATTAAAATATAAAAATGCTTTTAGAAATCTAATAAAAAATGTAATTATTTTATTTTCCTTTATTTTTCACAATAAACCAAAAATAACAAAATAAAAATCAAATAATAAACCAGTAAAGAATACAAAATTCATTGATACTTGTAAAAATCATAACTAACTAAACATAAATCCCCAAAAAACACAAAACCTATTATTTTAAAGATAACTTTGTCTACTTTACATATAAAATAAAAATATTTTCCACCAATTTTCAATCTTAAAAATTAGAAAAAAAACATCACATTTTTCAATAAAAATTACGTTTTTCACATTAAAAATAATCCAAGATACAATAAAAATCCTAAAAACCTTTTAAAATCCATAAAAAATAAACAAATTAAAAACATAAAAATAACAAAATAAAAATTAAACAAAAAATTACAAAATATTTTCTAAAATAATAAAAAAATCATAAAATACTAAAAAAATTAACAAAAACAATATAAAATTCATAAAAAAATAAATAAAAAATCAGAAAAAACCATAAAAATAAAATAAAAATTAAGAACCCATCAAACATAGTTTTCGATAATTTACCCTAATTTTCAACAGTTTGCCTCCCTGAGCTCGACACTCCCGTGCTTAACCGCTATACACTTAAGTTTAGGAGTATAAAGAAAATAAGAAGTTTAACTCAAAATTAATCTTTTCTAGTAGAACTCATCCGATCGATACATATACCAAGACATTTTCTGTCTCTTTTGCAGGAATAAAGAAGTTGATCAGGTGACGTTTTTCAGATGGCACCGTTACCGGGAGGCAGGGCTAGGGTAACCATAGACCTAGGTTTAGGGTTTCTCTTTTTGCCATTTATTTTCTAACCTCACGGCATTTTGTTTCTGAGTTGTGCAGCACAGGTTGAGCCGCATATCTAAGAATCGCAAAGCTGTAGAATTTTTTCTCTTTCTTGTAAAAAATATAAAAAATTTTCAAGGGCACTTGCTTGTTTCTTTATTTTCGTAGAAAGGGGCCTCGCAAAGGCATCCCGACTTGTACCTCTTTCTTAGGGCCTGTTTCACCAGGGATGTACTCCTGGGGGAGCAGGTCAGCCACCACAGCTTTTTCGCTTGTGTTTTTCTCGATAATTTTCCGCGATTTTCCGAGTTAGGTGCTTGTTAGGATTTTTATGGTTTTTCCCTTCTCTACGCCCCGTAGCTTAGATGCTTGCTTAGGTGACGATACCTTGGTGTTTGTATCTAGGACCATACCCAAAAATACAAAAATATGTTAGACGATTTTCTCTGAAAATATCCAAAAAAGGTGAAAACCAAAAATTAAAACAGGGACTGATAATCTCTATCAGACTTAAAATAAGCATAAGGACTCTGCTTGTCTTTGGGAGAGCAACCCCCGAATTCGCATCGCAGGTATATTCTCCAAACTTTGCGAGTAAGAGACGACACATAAGGTAGAACCAGAGTCTGGGCTTCTATCGAAATACTACTTAGTTCACGCCTTTAATCACCTTATCTTCCGTGAGTGCTCTCGAGTAGTCGGAAACAGGTTGGGAGTACTTAGCAGAGTGGGAAGTTTAGAAGACACTACATAAGGCTCCGTCATCAAACAACACGGGTAGCCGGAAATGGTCCGTACTTACTCCCATATTGGCTGAGATTAAATGATTTCTGGTAAGAACTCGGGACAGTACGACATCGATGTTTCGGGGTTTGCTTTGCGTTTGATTGCGGTGTGAGTCCAATCTTTCTAGATCTGATCAACATTTTTTGTAAAGATGATGGGAAGGCGATCGCTCTGGTCGACTCTGACCGATCAACTCTCTCACGAACCTACCCATTCATCTAGATCGGTTCGGGATATCTCCCGCCTCAAATCGAAATCCAATCGGGTTACTACTTGCATGCATGACTCTCACCCTGGAAGTACGTTGTCGATTTCTTCTCCTTCTCCTTATCTACTATCACACCCCCAAATTTCTTGATCGAGAATGATCGTGCAGACACGGTAACAGATGCTCGAGAATGATCGATGGATCTAGGACTCCCGAAGGAGTCTGAAATACATAGGTATTAGGGAGGTTATCCACGAGAGTCTGGAGGCTCTACCGTACGTGACAATGGAGAAGCATCACACAGGACACTGGCTCGGTAGCATAGTGTTGTGGTGTTTGTAGCAGTGCGAGCACAACGAGTGCATGCAGTAGTGCAAGACATGACAGTGGATGCATGTAGCGGTACATATGCGAGCACAGAAGGGCGGTACATAGTGAAGTAGTAGGCATCGAGGAGAAATGTGGTATGGTCTTATAGGTGTATACACGAAGACGCACGGTATCGGTATCGAGGCATGGCGATCCAAGGAGGCATGGAGCGTTGCAGGTGCTGAGTACGAGCATTGTCGAGCATGCTCGGTATTACACGTACGACAGTGGTCTGGAGGCCACTATAGCGAAATTCTGGAGGACTTCCCCTTAGCATGCAGAATGCTAATAAAGGGTTTACCGCACGAGGGTCTGGAGGTCATGGGTTCCCTTTAACACAAGACTGAGAGTTCGGTGGCAATCGGTGAATCATGACAAAGCTGCATCAGCAAGTGTTGGAGCGCGAGTGTGCTGATGACTGGGAGGTAGATTTGGCATCATCCGTGCGGGAAGATGAAAGGAAAACAAGGGAGTCAAAGAAACGACAGATGAAGAGTTGCTGAGGAACGTGAAGGGTTGCCAAAGAACTCGAAGGGCCTCTTGTGTCTTTATGTATCATTATTGTAGATGTAATAATGAGTGTCCCTTGGGTTGCCTTGAGTCTTGTATATAAGGAGGGGCGGTGGCTCATTTGTAAACACACAAGTGTAGAGTGTCATCATCCACCTAGACAGAGTTCCCCTTCTAATAAGAGAAGAGCTTTGTGCTCGTGCTTGTGTGATCATTTGGTTGCGTTCTTGAGCGTTCTTGAGCGAGTTCTTGAGAGTGTTCTTGAGCGATCCATAGAGTCGAGCTTGTGCTTGTGTCTGAGTATCGGTGTCTTAGCAAGCAGGAGTATCGAGAAGAGTTGGAACGTGTCCGTGATCGTTCTACTCAGGAAGGCTGGTTAGCTACGAGTTAGCTAATGCCACACAGGATCGGTCTAAATCAATAACGGGATTTCAACCCCATGACATCTGGTATCAGCGCTGAAGGTGATACCAATCGTTGGTATGAGCTGGTATTAGAGCTTGGTCAGTACCAAGAAAGCGGACAATAAAGCGGGAAAAGCTACGAGCGACTGTTGGTGCAGTCGAGCGCGGGAGCAAAGCATACTTGTTGGAGCAATTACATCTTCAATCAATAGAGCGAAGATGGTGGGTGTCACCGAGCATGTGGCAGTATGGAGCAAGCGATGGCAGAAGTGGAGTCCACTATTGGGACTCATGCCCATCGCATCACCGTCTTGGAGGATCGCTCTTCAGAAGGATCAGATGTTGGGGATGAGATCCAACACTCAACGAAGCAGATCAAGTCTTTGGAGGACAAACTGGAGGTGTTCAACACGATGATGGAGGATCTACGGAACAAGATCTCCCTCATCAAGAAGGCGTTGGCGAATAGCGGAAGCTCCACGGAGGTTCAGTGACGCAAGGTACCTGAACCCAAACCCTTCACAAGTACTTGGAGTGCCAAGAATTTGGAAAAATTCCTATGGGATATGGAAGTTTACTTCGAGGTGACCTAGACGAGGAAACCGAGAAGGTCAGTTTGGCATCGATGTGCATGTCAAGAGACACCAAGCTATGGTGGAGGAGCCGTGCAGCAGATGAGGCAAGACCGAAGATATCCAGGTGGGATGATCTAGTCACGGAACTGAAGGTGCAGTTCCTGCCGAAGAACATTGCGTGGGTCGCACGGGAGGCTCTTCGACGCATGAAGCAGACATGCATTGTTCATGAGTTTGTGAAGCAAATCATATCTTTGTTGTTGGACATCAAGGGTATGTCAGAGGAGGACAAGCTATTTAACTTCACGATCAGGTTGCAAAGCTGGGTGCAAGTCGAACTGCGGAGGTAGGGTGTGAAGGACCTTAATTCAACGATCGTGGTGGCGGACACGTTGGTCGACTACGATGTCCAACCAGGCCACAATGTCGAAGAGAAGGAGTTCGCCAGCAAGCAGAAGGCGTGGTCGAAGGACAAGGGCAAAGGACTTATCCATGATCCACCAATGGACGAACGGGAGTACTTTAAGAAGAGGGAGCAACCCATGAGCAAGGGATGCTTCATATGCGACGGACCGCATAGGGTGTGGGAGTGCCCAAAGAGGGAGAAGCTCAACGCTCATTGTACGGACGAGGAGGATGAAAAAGAAGGTGAGGTATTCTTGGGAGCAATCGGGGCTATGCGCAAGATACGACTCACAACACTTCGAGCTGGAGCTTCGAATTTGGTGGAGGGAGGGAACTCTACAAAAAAGAGCTTTGGAGGCGCTAAAGCTCGATCGAGAATGCACATGAGTGCGAAGGTGCATGCTGAGCACCAACATGTGTGTTGGAGTCACACAACCAAAGCCGCGGATAGGAGAAGATCTGTGCACGAGAAGGCGACGCAGAGCTCTGGAGGGTGATGCAAAATGGACAAGGTGTTGAACTTCCATGGAGGTGGAGCGGTGATGAACCACACCACCAATGATCTTATAGGAGGCAAGATACTGAAGACGCTAAAAGCGCAGGAGGTGCTCATTTCCCAGGATGCTGGGATGCCCACAGGGAATGACAGAGATCATCAACGAGCAAGCGTGGAGGTGAGTACTCCACATGTGGAGCTGGAGCTGCCACACACCAGCGATGGAGATGTTGTATCGGGAGGGATACACCGAAAATGGGAGATGACAAGGAAGCTCCACTTTTCACATTGAAGACCAAATCATGGAGGGACGTGGTTCATGAGAATACCATGTGAAAGAAGGGAGGCAGTGCACGTTTGCACCACCCTTCCAATTGAGCAACATCAGGAGGTGCGTAGCGAATGGAGGATCGTGATGGGACGCCAGCTGAAGAGGGAATGCCCGGTTGACGTCAACCGATTCTTCAGGTGGGGGAGGCTTGTCACACCCCTAAATTCCTTGATCAAGAATGATCGTGCAGACACGGTAGCGGATGCTCGAGAATGATCGATGGAGCTAGGACTCCCGGAGGAGTCCAAAATACGTGAGTATTAGGGAGGTATCCACGAGAGTCTGGAGGCTCTACAGTACATGAAAATGGAGAAGCGTCCCACAGGACACTGGCTTGGTAACAGAGTGTTGTGGTGATTGTAGCAGTGCGAGCACAACGAGTACAGGCAACATTGCAAGACATGATAGTGGATGCACGTAGCAGTGCATACGCGAGCGCAGAAGATCGGTACGTAGTGAAGCAGTACACATCTAGGAGCAATGCGGTATGGTCACATAGGCGTATGCACGAAGGCGCACGGTATCGATATCGAGGCGTGGCGATCCAAGGAGGCATGGAGTGTTGCAGGTGCTGAGTACGAGCATTGTCGAGCATGCTCGGTATTACACGTACGATATTGGTCTGGAGGCCACGATAGCGAAGTTCTGGAGGACTTCCTCTTAGAATGCAGAACGCTAAGGAAGGGTTTACCGCACGAGGGTCTGGAGGACGCAATTCCCTTTAGCACAAGACCGAGTGTCGGTGGCACTCGATGGATCATGGCAAAGCTGCATCAGCAAGCATTGGAGCGCGAGTGTGCTGATGATTGGGCGGTTGATTTGGCGTCAACTGTGCGGGAAGATGAAAGGACAACAAGGGAGTCGAAGAGATGAGCAGACGAAGAGTTTCTAAGGAACGCGAATGGTTGCCGAAGAACTCGAAGGGTCTCTTGTGTCTTTATGTATCATTATTGTAGATGTAATAATGAGTGTCTCTTAGGTTGCCTTGAGCCTTGTACATAAGGAGGGGTGGTGGCTCATTTGTAAACACACAAGTATAGAGTGTCATCATCCACTCCCAGAGAGAGTTCCCCTTTTAATAAGAGAAGAGCTTTGTGCCCGTGCTTGTGTGATTGTTTGATTGCGTTCTTGAGCGAGTTCTTGAGAGTGTTCTTGAGAGATCCATAGATTCGAGCTTGTTATTGTGTCTGAGCATCGATGCGTTAGCAAGCAGGAGTATAGAGAAGAGTTGGAGCGTGTCCATAACCGTTCTACTCGGGAAGGTTGGTTAGCTATGGGTTAGCTAACGCCGTACAAGATCGGTCAAAATCGATAGCGGGATTTTGACCCTGGACATCTGATATCAGAGCTGAAGGTGATACCAATCGTTGGTACGATCTGGTATCAGAGCTTGGTCAGTGCCAAGAAAGCGGGAAAGAAAGCTGGCAAAGCTACGAGCGGCTGTTGGTACAGTCGATCGCAGGAGCAAAGGATACTTGTTGGAGCAAGTACATCTTCAATCAACAGAGAGAAGATGGTGGGTGTCACCGAGCGTGTGGCAGCACTGGAGCAAGCGATGGCAAAAGTGGAGTCCACTATTGGGACTCATGCCCATCACATCACCATCTTTGAGGATCACTCTTCAAAATGATCGGATGTTGGGGATGAGACCCAACGCTTAGCAGAGCAGATCAAGTCCTTGGAGGACAAACTGTAGGCGTTCAGTACGAAGCCTCCCCTCCGCCGCGTGTGAAGCCTCCCCTCTGCCGTGCGTCGAGGCAAACATTTGAAGCCCCTTCATCAGAGCTTCTCCATAGGCACAACTTTCGTTTCATCCTCCATGTTAGAACTCCCTTCCCTCTTCTCTTCAATTCTGTTTTCTACTTCCCTACCCATTCCATATCCACTTTCATCTTCCTTTCTTCTCAATATTTTGTACTTCCTGCATTAACTTCGTCCATCTCCATCATTGTACTTCCAAATCCTCTATTCTGATTCACCAAACCTGCGTCGATTCCAATCATCACACAATCACGTCCATCTTCGAATCTCTCCATTTCCCTCTTCCTTACGCAATCTATACCCTCCAATCCTCGGAGATATGGTTCCCCTTATCATTTCGCCGGAACCCTGACATTCACATTTTGTTTACACTTTGGAACCGAGCCCCCGAGCTCGAGTCAATCTACACCATTGCAGGTGCATATCTTTATCTAGAGCTCTGCCTTCAAAGTCGTCGCTTTTAACCATAGTCATGTCGAGAACCTTCAACCGCACCTGCAACTTCATAGAGGATCACACGAAATAACTACAGCACGCGAAGACTCAGGCGAAGTGCTATTGTATTCCTACGAGCAACCACCACCTCACTTGGAACAACTCTATCATGAAATGAGATACCTCCAACCACATCTGCAACGATCTACATGAGCAGTGCAACATTATCACCGTTTCGAGTGCTTGGCTCGCCGCCTGTAATAAAATTTTGGGAAGAACATGTTTTACCCAGATTTAATCATTGTTGTTGATTCGTCCGCTTCAGCCATGGATCGTACGGTTATCGCATCTCTACATAGCAGCAACTGAAGTAGCTTGATCAGATTCGATCAAGTGCTCAACATCGAGCCACTTGTTGACACCAGCAATTCCTCGCCGCCCCACCGCTCAAGCGCGGTCACGCGCAACGCGCGTGCTACCGGGATAGGTTTAGGGGGAGAATTGCAGGAACAATCCTCGAGGTTTTTTGTAATTACTGATAGGTCCCTACTGAGCTAACATCATGTGCGCAACCAAGCACAGTTCGTGCATTTTGCATGAAAGCCCCCTGCAGTTGAAGAAATTTCAAACAGGTCCCCTACTGGAGCAGACATGTGAAGTAGCACGTGCTCTGTTGGGATAATTGCGCACAAAGTCGCTGCACTACTTATTTTAATAAGCAGAACCCATCATTTCCAGGGAATTACATTTCTACCGCAATTACTGTAAATACATATTAATCAAACCCTATACATAATAAATAAAATACGAAGAACAAAAAGTAATAAAAATACGTTCTCATACCGTATTTTACTCAATATACAGTATTAAAACCGAATTCAAAAATAAAAGATTTTTTTATTTTAAATAATTCATTAAAACATCATAAAAAACAACAAACTTTCAAAAATCATAATAAAATATAAAAATGCTTTTAAAAAATCTGATAAAATTTTTCAGTATTATATTTTCCTATATTTTTCGCAATAAACCAAAAATAACAAAATAAAAATCAAATATTAAAACCAATAAAAAATACAAAATTCATCGAAACTTGCAAAAATCATATCTAACTAAATAAAGATCCCCTAAAAACGCACAACCTATCATATTAAAGATAATTTCGTCTACTTTACATAAAAAATAAAATAAAAATATTTTCTTCCATTTTTCAATCTTAAAAATCAGAAAAACGTCACAGTTTTCAATAAAAACGTTTTTTACATTAAAAATAATCCAAAATTCAATAAAAATCCTAAAATCTTGCTAAAATCCATAAAAATAGAAAAACAAATTTAAAACCTAAAAATAACAAAATAAAAGTTAAACAAAAAATTACAAAACATTTTCTAAAATATTAAAAAAATCATAAAATACTTAAAAAATTTCACAAAAACAATATAAAATTCATAAAAATTAAATAAAAATTCAGAAAAATCCATAAAAAATAAAAATTAAGAAACACATAAAACGTAGTTTTCTATAGTTTACCCTAGTTTTCAACAGTTTGCCTCCATGAGTTCGACACTCCCATGCTTAACCACTATACACTTAAGTTTAGGAGTATAAATAAAATAAGAACATTAACTCAAAATTAATCTTTCTGGTAAAACTCACCCGGTTGATGCAACGACCAAGGCATTTTCTGTCTCTTTTGTAGGAATAAAGAAGTTGATCTGGTGATGTTTTCTAGATGACGCCGTTGCTGGGGAGGCAACGCTAGGGTAGCGTAGACCTAGGTTTAGGGTTTCTCTTTTTGTCATTTATTTTCTAACCTCACGGCTTTTTATTTCTGAGTTGTGCAGCACATGTCGAGCCGCATATATGAGAACTGTAAAGTCGCAGAATTTTTTTCTCTTTCTTGTAAAATAAATAAAAAAATTTCAAGGGCACTTGCCCTTTTATTTGTTTTCGTAGAAAGGGGCCTCGCAAAGGCATCCTGACTTGTACCTCTTTCTCTATTTCTGTTTCACCAGGGCTGAACTCCTGGGGGAGCAGGGCACCCACCACAACTTTTTCACTCGTGTTTTTCTTGACAATTTTCCGGAGTTTTCCGAGTTAGGTGCTTGTTAGGATTTTTGTGGTTTTTCCCTTCTCTGCGCCCCGTAGATTAGATGCTTGCTAAGATGACGATATCTAGTTGTTTGTATCTAGGACCATACCCAAAAATACAAAAATAGGTTAGACGATTTTCTCTAAAAATATCAAAAAAAGTAAAAATAAAAATTAAAACAGGGACTGATAATCTCTATCGGACTTAAAATAAACGTAAGGACTCCACTTGTCTTTGAGAGAGAAACCCCCGAATTTGCATCGCAGGTACATTCTCCAAACTTTGCGAGTAAGAGACGACACATAAGGTAGAACCTGAGTCTGGGCTTCTATCGAAATACTACTTAGTTCATGCTTTTAATCACCTTATCTTTAGTGGGTGCTCTCGGGTAGTCGGAAACGGTCCGGGAGTACTTAGCAGAGTGGGAGATTTAGAGGACACTATGTAAGGCTTCGTCCTCAAGTAACACGGGTAGCCAGAAATGGTATGTACATACTCCCATACTGGCTGAGACTAGGTGATTTCTGGTGAGAACTCAGGATAGTACGACGTCGAAGTTTCGGGTACCTATCTGATCTTGCTAATCTGTGAGAAGATTGTTTGCCAAACAACCGTAAAATTGAAAAGAAAAATGACCGAACTCTTACAGTCATCACAGGGTTGCATTGGTGAACTTGAAGTTTTCTTTGCGTTTGATTACAGTGTGAGTCCAATCTTTCTAGATCTGATCAATAAATTTTTTTAAAGATGATGGGAAGGCAATTGCTCTGGTCGACTCTGACCGATCCACTCTCTCGCGAACCTACCAATTCATATAAATCGGTTCGGGATGTCTCTCGTCCCAAACTAAAATCCAATCGGGTTGCTACTTCCTGGCGTGACTCTCACCCTGGAAGCCCGTCGTCGATTTCTTTGGGGATCATTTTCTAGAAGTTGGACCGAATGGAAATAATTGAGAAAATTGCCAGAACTTAGACTAGATCGATAAGATTGACGAGCTTGAAAGATGCCTGAGTGATCTGAAGACACTGATTATGTGCCTTCAAGAATTACAAGCCGATTCGAATAGTCTTCGAGATCACAGGCTGACTCAGGTAGTAGAGACAGAGGCATACTTCCTAGGCCTCCAGTACAATATATCTACCATGTGCATTCTGAGCTGTCTCTTCACCCCTCGGTACACCCGTAACTCCAACAGACGCCATCATCTGACACTCAGATGGTGATGTATCAGAGCGATCAGCCCTTGACATCCATGCCCCAGACATACTCAGAGATGCCTGAGCCATTGACTGAGGTCAATGGGATTTGGTACGATCGACCGTAGCAACCAGGAATCCGTCACGACATCCTAGTTTCCGTTGCTCGACAGGAGGTGCCTCTTCCCAGCAGCCACTACAGGCACCAATGGGGCAGAACAAAGAGTAGCAGCAGCATTCTGGTCCTTGTCAATTCCAGCAACCTCGGTGGAGGCAGAGCACTTATCAGAATCAGTATCAGCAACATTACCCTCCACAACAGCCATCTCAGCCGCAGCCTCAGTGCCATCGAGGCGATTCATCTGGGTCTCATGGATCTTTCCATGACAACCCAACCTTAGAGTATCTTGCCAACTTGATCACCGACCAGCATGGTCAAAGGGAAGTCCATCTTACCTTCCCAGATAGAGCCCAATCCGAATAATCTGAAGCGAAAATCAGAGCAGGTAGATTTGACCGAGCCCACCCTCCAATCACAGGTATTTTCCGACGATTTATCTTTTATGTGATGAAGGTGATTTCATTTCTCTTAGGAGCGGCATGATTCCAGTAGGCGGAGATTCTACTAAGCTCAACGAGGAAACACCTGATGATACAAGCGAGCCTGTGGAGGATGTTGATGCCAGTTCTGAAGCCATTATACCTTTGATGATAGAGGTGGTGGTGCTGAAACCACCAATTCTGAAAAGCCGCCAGAGATGAATGGAGATGTAGCTGCGTTACCTTTCTTTGTAAATAGTGATGATGAGAGAAAATCACAAAAAAATATACAAAAGAGAAGAACTCGAAAAAGAAATAAAAAGATTGTTGATCAATATCTTTCTCTTTCCGATGATTCACAAAAAGCAAGTCCCCATTTCGCAAAAACACTTCATTCTTCTTATTATAATCCTCCAATTGTACAGACTAACTCAGAGGATGTACATATTCCTTTTTCGAAAGCACTCTACTTAGGAAAAGGCAATAAAAAAGAAAACAACAAAAAGATCCAAAAGAATGATCTGACGAAAGAGATACTCGATAAGTTCACGATCCAACTCACTCTTTTGGAAGCCTTGGCACAGATCCCTCTTCTTCAGAAAGGTCTAAAGAAATGAACCACCGTCTGTATAAAGAAGAGGCAACGCAATCACTGTTCTGAGATCCATGTGTTGACCAAGGAAACATGCCATGCTATTCAGAATCGACTCCCAACCAAGAGATCGGATTTGGGAGCACCGTATGTCAGATGTGAGATCCTCGATCAGATTTTTTATTAGACTCTATTAGATAGCGGATCTTCGATTAATCTCCTTCCTTCTTCCCTACTCGACAAGTTCGAGTTCGGTCCTCTTCGACCAAGCCAAACGGTCTTGCAGCTTGCTGATAGATGGTCAAGAGGCATAAGGGTTTAATCGAAGACGTTATCGTCACCATCCAAGGTTTTCAATTCCCCGTGGACTTCATCGTGTTGGACATGGCAGTCCCTGAATGCGTGACCAATACCCAGATCATACTAGGACGACCTTTTCTGACGACAGCAAAGGTCGTGTCGAACTATGGTACCAGGAAGGTGTACTTTAAAGTTCAGGGCAAAGGTAGACATATAGAGACGATCCAAGACCAGAAATCTCGATCAACTGAATCAAAGAGAGCATATGATGACGAACCCGATAGTCATCAGGATTGTGATTTTGTACAAACCGTTGATGAGGTCATCTGGGCCGAACCTAGCACCCAATCTTTCATCACACCTTCAGTCAAAGTCGAGATTCAGATATCCGAGGATGGGAGATTAGAGAGCACAATCCTAGAGCTGATTAGCGAAAATCTTGATGGAAATGATTCTGAATATTTTTCAGATCATTCAGACCTTCCTTATCCCTCCGAGTCCGAAGTGAATCTTCAAGCAGATTCCGAAGATGCTGATAGGCAGTGATTCGCCGAATTCCTATCACTTCAGACTCCATCATCAGAGCCTACAACCAGCGTGGAGACCGAATTAACATAATATCCAACAATCTCCAGTTATTTCTGAGTCAGAGCAGGCAAAGTTCACGCACATCGATCTAGCAACTTATATTCAGGCTCTAATTAAACCCGCTCTTCATGTTCCTTCTCTTCCTGAGCTTAAACCTTCGCCTCAAAGCATGAAATACCGATTCCTTGCAGGCGAATCTAAAATGTTTCTAGTCATCATCTCTTCCAATCTGACCGAAGATCAGGAATCCCATCTGATGGCGATTCTTGAATAGAAGCACAAGGCGATCAGGTGGTCAGTTGCTGATCTCCATGGGATTAGCCCAGCTCTTTGCTACCACCACATCTTTCTCGAGGATGATGCCAATCCATCTCGTGAGTTTCAGCGCAGGCTGAACCCGAATCTTCGAGAGGTGGTTATGAAGGAAATATCCAAGTGGTGGACCGCCGATTTTATCTATCCCATCTCCGACTCGAAATAGATTAGTCCACTGCATGTGGTACCCAAGAAGACGGGTATCACTACAATGATAAATGAGGATGAAGAGGAGATCGCTACCCGAGTACCGACTTCTTGGCGCATTTGTGTGGACTACAGATGTTTGAATCAGGCCGCCAAGAAGGATCACTTTCCGCTACCGTTTATTGATCAGATCATCGAACGGTTAGCCGGGAAGTGCCTTTATTATTTTCTTGATGGGTACTCGAGATATAACCAAGTGGCCATTGATCTAGAAGACCAAGAAAAGACTACATTCACATGTTCGTTCGGAACGTATGCTTTCAAACGGATACCCTTTGGATTATGTAATGCTCCGGCTACATTCCAGAGGTGCATGCTTTCGATATTAGCGGACATGGTGGGAGATATCTTGGAGGTCTTCATGGATGATTTCTCAGTCTACGGTGATGATTTCGATTTATGTTTATCTAGCCTAGATCGCATGCTTCGGAGGTACACGGAGGTTAACCTCATGCTTTCTTGGGAGAAGAGTCGTTTCATGATGACTCAGGGGACGGTCCTTGGTCACATCATCTCCAACTGGGGCATGGAGGTGGATCCGGCCAAGGTGGATATCATTGAGAAACTCAATCCACCGTCCAATCTAAAGCGGCTACGATCTTTCCTCGGGCATGTCGGTTTCTACCGACGTTTCATACGAGACTTCGGTAAAATTGCCCGATCGTTGTCTGATCTTTTCGCGAAAGACACCGAGTTTATTGTTGATGATAAGTGTCTTTCGACTTTTGAAACTCTCAAAAACATGTTTGTAGAGGCTCCAGTCCTTCAGCCACCCGATTGGTCGCTCCCATTCGAGATCATGACGGACGCCTCCGATTTTGCTGTTGGGGCTGTGTTGAGACAGAGGTGGGATGGCCTTCCATTCGACATACACTACGCTAGCAATACTTTGGATTCCGCACAGCGGAGTTACACGGTTATAAAGAAAGATGTGCTAGCCGTAGTATTTGTCTTAGACAAATTCAGGTCCCATATCTTAGGATCCAAGATCACAATCTTCACTGATCACACTGCCATCAAGTATCTAATGGACAAGAAGGATTTGAAGCCGCGTCTAACCAGATGGATCCTTTTACTCCAGGAGTTCGATATTGTTATCAAGGATAAGCCTGGAGTCAAGAATGTGGTGGCGGATCACCTCTCCCGGTTAGAAACACCTGAGACTGCTGATTTTGGTTCACCAATCACCAAGACCTTCCCCGACGAGGCGATTCTTGTTGTTCCTTTGCTGCCATGGTATGCCGACATTGTGAACTTTCTTGTTGCTAAGAAAGTCCCACAAGGTTGGTTCAGACAAAGGCTTGAGACTTTCCTCGCGAAAGCCAAGTCTTACCATTGGGTGAATCCAGTCCTTTATCATGAAGGAGTGGATTCCATCTGGCATCGGTGTATTCCTCAGGAGGAATACCATAGTGTCCTCATGTATTGTCATCGATTAGAAGCTGGAGGACACCATTCAGGGAAGAGGATAGCACAAAAGGTCCTCCAATCTGGCCTTTGGTGGCCTATGATCGTTGCGGATGCTCATGTATTCATAAAGAGATGTATTGATTGCCAGAAAATGGGCACTTGTGGACATAGAGATATCATGCTGATGCAGCCGATTCACTTCTGTGAAATGTTTGATGCATGGGAATTGACTTTATGGGTTCATTTCCTAAAATTCAGGGGTTCAAGTATATCCTTTTAGTTGTGGATTACGTGAGTCGTTGGGTAGAGGCTATTCCTGCCTGAGCCGCTGATGCGAACACGGTTTGCAAGTTCCTGAGAAAGCATATCATTACGTGGTTCAGGGTCCCTCGTGTTCTGATATCAGATGGGGGTAGCCACTTAATCAACGATAAGGTAAGATCACTTGATAACGAGTTCGGTATAGACCATCGGATTGGTAATCCGTATCATCCTCAGACGAATGGTCTAGTCGAGGTCTCGAATCGGGAGATCAAGATGATCTTACAGAAGGTTGTTCGTCTAGACCGAAAGGATTGGTCACAGATTTTGGACTCGGTTCTTTGGTCCTAGCGAACATCCTTCAAAACTCCATTGGGTACATCTCCCTTTCGACTCATTTATGGCAAGCCATTCCACTCAGTGAAAGAAGTGATCTTTGGTTTATGATTCGAGAGATCAGAGGCAAATCGAACTGGCAGCCCTGGAGGAGTTAAGAGGCCAAACCTTCATGAATAGCATTCATTATAAAGAGCGGATGAAAGAGTGGCATGATTCCGACATCAGCCACAAGCAGTTTGAGCCGAATCAGAAAGTATGGCTATTCCATGTGAGACTGAAATTATTTCCAGGAAAACTCCAGAGCAAATGGAAAGGCAACTATCTTTTACAAAAGGTGTATGACAACGGTAGCATCGATATATCTGAGTTGTCTTCTGATTCCACCTTTTGGGTCAATGGTCAGCGGTTGGAATCCTTTCTCGATCATGAACCGCAGACCGTTGAGGTTGCCCCAATCTATTTTGTATAAGATGATCTCTTCATTCCTACACTCTACATCTCATACCTGATTTTCAAAGATCACTTGTATATAATTTCGATTTTACTCTTTTCCTTCTGTTTGTTTTACACACTTAGGTTCATCTAGAATTTTTCTATACTTTGGATGTGCTTTATCCTAAGTATAGGGGGGTGTACACACCATGTTGTTCATTCATTCTGTTCAATTACCCATATTGTTGCTTATACTTATGGTGTGCTTTACCCTGTATAGGGGGGTGATCTCGCTCATTTCCCCTCTTAATCATTTTCAGTTTTTGTATCGTCTGCTCCCTCGCTTGTCCCTCAACTTTTGATTTTCGACCCTATACTTAGGGATATTTTACCCTAAGTATAGGGGGGACAAGCCGAGCTATTGAGTGTGTACATTCTCTTGACCTCGATGATATTTGATTTTGAGTCTGTTATCCTTAGGGTCACTTGATCCTAAGTATAGAGGAGATGATCGACTTCTATTCATTCATTCCTTATTCTTTTCCAACATTGTAGTATAGAATTCTTTTCACCGATCTATACTTAGCCCAAATTATGTCATCCTTTGTCGCTTCTTTAGTCACTATGAAGGCATAGTTCATGCTAAGTATAGGGGGTGCCGTATATATATGTTATATATAATTTAGAATCCACAACTCATACTTTATTTTATTTTTAGTAACATGGATCTCTAAAAGAATGGGTGTATATTTTTGGTTTTTAAAAGTCGTAAGAAAATCGTAAAAATGTCTTATAAAAATGGCTTAAAATTTGTATATAAAAGATGTTATAAAATTCTTGGATAAAATACTTAAATTTTGAAAATAAAATCCTTGTAAAAATTTTGTATAAAAGCCATATAATTTTGTATATAAAATAAAATATGTTGTAAAATATACAAAATCCGTCTAAAATTTGTATAAATGGAATTAATCCACTAACTCTTTCAAAAAGACCCCCTAAAATTGAAAAGTTTAAAATCTAGTAAAAATTTGCAGAATTTTTTAAAAATCACTTAAAACTTTTAATCTGAAAAAAATCACCTCACAAAAAAATTATTGCATTCATTAGCATTTTTCAGAACAAGTTTGATTCTTGAACCGAATGGATCTAAGTCCAAGAAATGGAGCTTGTTTAGGCCTTAATCCACTTAATTCTGAGGGACTTTATTAGGAACTAGAATTGAGACTCTTCAAGTCTTATAGACTTAATTCTTTGGTTTTTATGAGACCATGTTCGGAATTCAACTTGAAAGTGCCTAAGTAGGACACCTGGAGTCATCCGTTTAACTCTTCTCCATTTGAACCAATTTTGAACTCATGCGCTCTACACTTTGCTCGATATGTCTGGGGTTGCAAAGGGCAATCCATTTCTGTGGTGCATTTCCATCCTTGTATAGCGGTGATGATGTCTAAAGACGGGAGAAATTGAGGTTGAAATAAAGCTTCGGCTGAGGGAAGGATCTGCTGGCACAATTTTTTCTAAGACCCCAAAAAATGGGAAGAATAAAAGATTCTATTAGAATCCGTATGGCAAAAAAGACCTATGCAGTGCAACAATTATCTCTACTAAAAAGAAGCCGAATATACCAAATTCCAAAAATGACCACAATGGTCCGAGCTTCAGAAAAGCCTGCATGTCTTCGTGGAGACTTGGCTAAAGTGGCCAGGCTTCATAGGAGATGTGATTACACCGATCACACTCCAGTTCTCTTCTCCTTCTTCTATCTTCTTTCTATACTCGATTGTGGACACAGTACGACCTGACCTCAGAAGGAAATACCTCCCTCCTCGAGGACTGAGTTGTTGGACAAGGGCCCAATGGGAGTGTATAACTGGATGGGCGGTTTCTTCGCTTCTCTAGAGCAGAAAGAGCTAAAACCTTTCACACATAGTCAAATTGCTTTCAAAGATGAAATATTTGCGTGATTGAAGTGGCCTCGTCTACCCTTGTTAATTCAAGCGAGTTATCAGTCAAATTAAAAATTAAGTTCGTTGCAGTCGGGTAAACGAGACCTCGTCAAAAATCACTCAAATCTAATGGAATATCAAGTTTAAGTGGCAGATTTATTTTACTTGGGCAATCCCAAGGTCGAAATCAGGGAGGCAGCTATCTCCTTAGGTAAATTTTAAGTTAATTTTGAGGTCAGATTTTCAGAAGAATATTTTTGGTCTTTTTTAGCATTTTTTATGCAATAAAGGAAAAACAATGCAATTTATGGCCAACTTTAAAAGTTAAATTAGAAAGATGATCAAATGGAGTCCAAAATTAATGAAACTTGGCCAGATGATGGAATGCTATGAACCTACGTGTCTACGAGTTTTTTGGAATTTTCAGACTCTAGATGAATTAACTATGAATAGAATATGAATGCAGGGTAATTTTCACAAAATACATTTTAATAAATATCAAAACATATTATTTTTAGATATAAAAATTGTCCTAGTTGGATCTAAGTATGATGAATCTAGAAAAATTAATAAACCTAAATTTCTATGTTAATTGGACCTATTAAAAATCAATTAAGCAAATCACTATTTGATTTATTCAGTCCTCGTGATGCGTGTAAATGCAATGATTTTTGTAGTGTAGAGTAGTTTATCCTAGGTCTAATGTGATTTTATCGTAATTTTTGTAGCAACAAGGAATTTAATATGAATTAAAAGGCACACAGTGCGCAAAATATATATATTTCACCAATTTAATATTATTAAATTCTAGATGACTCACAAAAATAAGACACGTGTCATACAAAATAGAAGACAAGTTAAACTACAACATGCAATTTTTAGAAATTAAAAATGATGATAAATGGACACCTAATTATGCGTGCAAAGACAGGGGCAAAATGCAAATATAAAAAATGAAATTTAAAATCAAACGTGCTGACAGGGACTTAAATGTAATTACCTATAATGGGGGGGAGTGAAATTACCACAAAGACACGTGCTCCTAGCGTGACACGTCTGGCAGGGACCAATTTGCAATTTCTGAAGTGTTTCGAGGTCTCTATGTAATTTACCCAGCTCTCACGTGACAGACACGTGAGGGGGCTAGGCTTAGACGGAGTTGGAGGCTCATGTAGAGGCTCGGATGGCTCCTAAGGCTCGGGCTTGCTTCAGATCAACTTTGGGTGCTCCGAGCCTAGGGTCCGAGAAGAGGCTTGGAGCTCGCAACGTGGCGCGATGTAGGCCGCTGGATCAAGGTGTATCCAACGGTGGTTGGAGCTGCTGTCATGGCGCACCTAGGGACCGCCTGATCAAGATGGTCCAACGGTGGTGATGAAGTCGACGTGGCGTGATGCGAGGCGTCAGATCCTTGCGAGATCTGACGGTGGCTAGAGGTCGAAGGCGGTGGTGATGTGGAAGCGTAATGGTCGTGGGATCCTCCTGATCCAACGGTGGCGGGAAGCACCGTCGAATCAGGAAGATCCAACGGTATCTGTGCGTTGTCTTCTCCGGCCCGTCGCCTCCTGCGGTGGACTTGGCGGGGCTCCGGCGATAGTCTCATTACTCCGCCTCCTTCGCACGTGGTCGATGAAGCTCGCCGGTGACCCCTGGATGGCTCAGGATGATCATAGGAACGTAAGGGGTTTGTTGGAGGGTCTGGAAGCGGCTAGAGCCAACCGGAGGCCGGTGGAGGTGAAACTCGAAGCATCTCCGGCGTGGGGTCCGGCCAATGAAGACGAAGGTACCTGCAAGGTTAGTCTGTGTAAGGGAGTGTGTGCAATGTGCTCGTGAGGTGAGTGTAAGTGCAGTGAGAGGCCTAGAGCGAAGTGAGGGGTGGCTGGTGGTCCTCCTTTGTTGTGCCGGAGGAGCTTTGGTAGGATGGAGGCGCGAGGTGTTGTCTGAGTGAAAAGAGTGGCACTCGAAGGTGGGAGCTCCAAGGTAGAGCTCGGGGACTTGTCGGAGACACGTGAAAATGAGAGGAGAGGTGGAATAAATTCTAAGAAAATCGACGGGGAAGAAGATGAGATCGGAGAAGATGATGGAGGAGTCTACATGGGGTCAGAAGCTCGGAAAGGAACTTCTTGGTCTTCGCTAAAGGGTCGGTAGCGTCCCGAGCTTGTGCAGCTCGTCGAAGGAGCTGCGATACGGTGCAGTTTTGCTGTGGATCTTGCCGGAGGTGGAGTTTTGCTGCGCCACTTGTCGTGATGGGAGCTTGGCTCTAAAGAACGGTCCAGATTATATCTGGAGGGCGATCGAATGGTGGAGAACTCGCCACGTGGATCCCTTAGGATGAGACGCTAAAGGAGGGCCATGATTACATCTGGCTTTTAATCGGATGGTCAGGACATGGCCGGGATTGAACATGTGAGATCTAATCCTTAAGACGATGATCCAATGGCTACGAGTGTGCCACATGGAGGGCTATGGATGAGGCAGGCGTTAACGGTCGAGATGAGATCTGGGAGAACGATCGAACGACTGAGGGATGAAGCGGTATGAAGGGCCAAGATCTGCAGACGGTGAGAACGATCTGACGACCCAGAGGCGAGGCGCGTGGCGGGCGATGGAGTGGTATGCGTGGCGCAAGCAGAGGGTTCCACACGGCCCAATCTGGATGGATGAAAAAAGAAAGTGAGATAAGGGGAGAAGAAGGCCGAATTTGGAAAAACTCAAAACATGAAAGTTGTAGATCTCGATGAGATCTACAAGTTTCATGTTGACAAAAAATGGAAATGAGGTCAAACAAAATAATAAAATACAAGGATATAAATATACAAACATATAGTGTACAATGGGGTCCCAAAACCCAAGTTTTGCATACGAGCTCCAATTTAAATGAAACTGGTCTCATTTTGAAGATCTCTGAATGTGTATTAATTTAAAAATGAGTAGACCTAGATCAGAGGTTGTGTGAGAGAGATATGTTCATTCTAAAGTCCATGACTTCCAACTTGTTTTGGGATTTTATTGGGAAATTATCCAAGTTAGCAATTTTCGGTATTTTCCTTGTATTATTTGGCAGTAATATATATAGTATAAAGTGACTTTATGGGATTTAAATTTAGTATAAAATATATACATATAAGTTATTTTAGCTAATATACAGGTGGATATTTACAAGTGAATTTGGCTTCTTATTTAATGCAAATACAAATGCTAAAATGCAGATATTATTTATGCATGCATGAATGCTAACTATGCAATATAAGTAGAAATATGCATCTAATTACTCGGGAAGAAATCTCTATTTTCAACTTTTAGAGTGATGAATCACAGATTCATCAACCCCCTATACTTAAACCTTGCTCGTCCCCGAGCAACTAAAATGAAATGCAAAAGTGAAATGAGATTGGGTTCCATACCAAGGTCATGAACAAAAGTTGAAAATGGAGCTTGACTCGACCTCTGGATTAATTGTGTGGCGGAACCTTATTGAGATCTGAATTTAATACCTAATAGACCTTAAGTTCCACAAGTCTTCTATTGAAGACTCCTCAATAGTCAGGTTAGAACAAATCCTCAAACACAAATTTCTGATGACTATGATTCTTACTTGTAATGTGTAAGTGTAAAATAGCTCTCCACATCAGAAATGGCTCAGAAGCAGCCTCCTCTAACAACGTAACTCTACTTCCCCGATTCAGGAACTCTTTCCTCAAGGAGAGGGGTATTCCCTTATAAATTCAAGTGCGGCCAACTCAAGAGGAGGTGGTGGAGAAAGAATGGACGGTAGCCAGTGTAGCTATCTATCCGGGGATGCCTAATATACATACTCCGACATGTATTTTATTTTCAATCTGGCCTGTCTACTTTTTTTGGAGTTCTTGCACTTTTTTAAACTATATACAAGGTGTAGCATGTACATCAGGAGTTTCCTCTTGAGCTAGTAGACTATCCCTCTTTTGAAGCATTATTGCAACCCACAGCGTCCCGTCTTCAGATGTCAACACCACCAGACTAGGTTTAGATGCACTACCCTCCCTAGAGGAGAACGGATGTTTCCACCCGTGTGCTACTCCAAGCTAAAGGTTCTACTTCCTCACCACCTCATCAATGAAGAGCTACGTGCGTAGTGCTTGTCCAAGTTAGGTCACTGTCTATAAGAATCATGCGTGTGCACGAGATATTCTACTTAGACTAATCAAGATGACATGTGAACATAGACTTGCGGACTCAAAGAATTAAGTCACTTGACCTGAGAAATCTTAACTCCAATTCCTTTAAGGTTCCTCTGAAATTAGGTGAATTAAGATCAAATCAAGTCCCTCCTCAACATCTACTCATAACTTGGTTCAGAACCCACTAGCTTTTCACTTTTGCATATGCAAGATATGCAGACGAGATGTAGATGACATGATGTGTGGATGAATGAAAATGCAACTCTTTTTTTAGATGCGGAGATGATATGCAAGAGTAAATAAGAAGCCTTTTTTGTTTTGTTTTTTGTTTTGTTTTTTTGTGTTTGTTTGTTTTTTTAAAATAAGAGTTTTATAAGTATTATACAAATTATACAAGTGTTATACAATATACAAGTATACATGTATTTTAAAAAAATCGCCATTTTTACCCATCTCGTAATTATTGTATAGTATATACAAAAATACATGAAAGTACGAGATATTGGTAAAGTATATATGTAATATATACACGCCCCCCTATACTTAGCGTGTGCTATGTCCTCATAGCATGAAGAGCGGGGAAAAAGACATAGCTTGTGCTAAGCGTAGGAGAGTAAAAGAGCAAAAATGTATAGAAGTCGTCCTACCCCCCTATACTTAGGCTGTGGCAGCCTAAGTTAGAAGAAGATCAAAAGAAATGGGGCGGACAAGGTCAAGAGGGGAAGTGGATGAGTATACATGATGGGCATCGGTCCCCTCTATATTTAGGCTTAGGTCAGCCTAAGTATAGGACGGAAGTGAGTATGAGGACTGATGTGATATGGAGGATGTATAGTGAACAGACTCAGGTGACTCTCCCCACCCCCTATACTTAGGATCTGATCATCCTAAGTATAGTCGTATATGAATTATATGAAGCTGGGGCGAGTGATTAGAGTCGCGGGAGGGAGGGGGAAAATATACAAGAATGGTGGGTATATACAAGGATCGCGGTCTGAATCTTTCTAGATGTTGTTGATGGCGAGATTTCACTGCTGCAAGGTCTCATGCATGGCTCTATGTGTATCTGCTGAGTCTATCTTGCGAATGAATACAATCTCCTCAACATGGACTAATTGTTCATTGCGTTCGATGAAGTGCTTCTGCAGTTGTCCATTGACTAGGAATGTTTGTGCTTCCTCTATGATATCTGAGATCTCAACAAATCCACTATCATGCACAACACAGACAATGAATGGGCCTGTCCACTTAGATTTCAGCTTGCCTTGGAAAACCTTCAGCCTTGCATTGAACAACCATACCTTCTATCCAGGAACAAAGGTCTTTCGTCTGATATACCTATCATGCCAACGCTTGACTTTGTCCTTGTATACTAAACTGTTGTCGTATGATCGGTTTCTGACTTCCACAAGCTCATTCATATCCATTTCTCTCAGTCTCTGTCCTAGGTGTGTGTTCCAATTGACCTTTTTGATTGCCCATTCTGATTTGTGCACTAACTCTGCGGGCAAATGGCACGGCTTCCCAAATACCATCCTGAATGGGGAGGTTCCTAACAGTGTCATGTAAGTTGTCCTTTAAGCCTATAGAACTTGATCCAAGCTCTGAGACCAGTCCTTCCTGTCTAGGCGGACAAGCTTCTACAATATGGTTTTCACCTCCCTATTCGACACCTTAGCCATGCCATTGGCCTGTGGGTGGTAAGGACTAGCGACACGGTGTTCGATGTCGTAATCCTTCAAGAGTTTCTTCACATCTCTGTTTACGAAGGGGCTACCCCCGTATGATATCAATACTTTGGGGATCCCGAACCTAGAGATGATGTGGTCTCTAATAAATTTACAGACAGTCCTGCTGTCTGCGGCTCGGGTTGGGATAGCCTCCACCCACCTTGACAGATAGTCTACCGCCAGAAGGATGTATTCGAATCCATGGCTAATAGGGAATGGGCCCATGAAGTCAATGCCTCAGGTGTGAAAGACATCACAAATGATGACAGGCTGCATCGGCATCTCATCCTTGGAACCAACGGTTCCTCCCATTTGCTGGCATAATGGGCACGACTTTGCAAAGGTGATCGCATCGCGAAACAGAGTCAGCCAGTATAAGCCACACTGAAGTACCTTCCATGTGGTCCTCTTCTCGGAGTGGTGTCCTCCTACCTCTAAACTGTGACATAAAGTGAGGACACTCTGATATTCCTCTTGAGGAATACACTGTCTCCAGACACAATCCGGTCTTTCAAAGAAAAGGATCGGATCCTCCCAATGGTAATGTCTCGAATCCGACTTCAGTCGGTCTATGTGGTTCTTGGGCCAATCTTTGGGAACTTTCTTGGAGACAAGATAGGTCATCATATTGGCGTACTGTGGGAGTGAGTCGACAACAAATATCGACTCGTCGAGGAAGGATTCTCGAATCGACGTATCATCAGAAGCATTAAGATCCTCGAGACGGGAGAGATGATCAGCTACTACGTTCTTCTTTCCAGGTTTATCACGAATGTCCAAATCAAACTCCTGGATAAACAGAATCCACCTAAGAAGGCGTCCATTCGCGTCCTTCTTTTCCATTAAGTATCGTAGTGTTGTATGGTCTGTGAACACAACTACCTTAGATCCGATTAAGTGAAATATGAATTTATCCAAGGCAAACACTACCTCAAGCATCTCCTTTTCCATAACTGTATAGTTATGCTGAGCAGTATCAAGCACTTTGCTTGCGTAGTGTATGGCGAATGGGACGTCGTCCCTCCTCTGTCCTAACACAGCCCCAACAGCAAAATCTGAGGCGTCCGTCATGATCTCAAAAGGTAGAGACCAATTTGGGGCTTGTAGGATCGGGGCATCCGTGATCATTCCTTGTAATTGCTTAAAGGCTTCAAGACATTTGTGATCAACAATGAACTCCATGTCCTTGCCTAAAAGCTCAGTTAGTGGTCGGGCAATCTTAGAGAAATCCTTGATAAATCTTCGATAAAATCCAACATGCCCGAGGAAGGACTGCAATTGTTTTACGTTGGTTGGTGGCTGGAGTCATCTGATCACGTCCACCTTGACAGGGTCAACCTCCATTCCTCTCTTGGAGATGACATGCCCTGACACAATGCCCTCCGTCACCATGAAGTGACTTTTCTCTCAGGAGAGCACTAGATTGACCTCACAACATCGCTTGAGGACTCGGTCCAGATTCCTAAGATAGGAATCGAAGGAATCGTCGTGGACCGAGAAGTCATCCATGAAGACTTCCAGGAAATTGCCGACCATTTCGGCGAATACAGCAATCATACACCTTTGAAAAGTACCAGGAGCATTGCATAACCCAAAAGGGCATGCACCTAAAAGCATAGGTACCATAGGGGCATGTAAACGTGGCTTTCTCCTGGTCCTCAAGAGCTATAGCTACTTGATTGTAGTGCAAGAACCCATCTAAAAAGTAGAAGAATTCTTCCCTCGCTAATCTCTCTAAGATCTGATCAATGAATGGTAGGGGAAAATGATCCTTCTTCGTTGCGGCATTCAGGCGTCTATAATACACACAAACACGCCACGACGTGGGTACTCGTTTCACGATCTCCTCTTCATCTTCATTGGTGGTCGTCTGAGTTCCCGACTTTTTCGGGACAACATGGATTGGAACCACCCATTTGGAGTTGGAGATGGGATAAATAAAACCCGCATCGTACCATTTCTCTATCTTCTTGTTCACTACCTCTCTTATATTTGGATTCAACCGACATTGGAATTCACGAGAGGGTTTAGCCTCATTCTCCAAGTAGATATGGTACGAACACAGAGCGGGATTTATCTCGTGGAGATCTGAGATGCTCCATCCTATCACCTTGCGGTTTTTCTCCAGGATCTCTAACAAGAGAGATTCCTACTCCTGGTCAATCGCGAGATGATGATGACCGGACAATTCTTCTCTTGTCCCGCAAGGAAGGCACACTTAAGCGTTGTGGGTAAAGGTTTGAGCTCAGGTAAGGTGTGATCATCAAGGAATTCTGGCTCAATCGAATCTGGCTCTATGCTGGTAGTGGCTGGCTTTGTCCTTGAAATTGCTGCCACCAACTCATTCGGCTCTGGAGTCGGATCGTCAACGGTTTGTAAGCAATCGACAAAAGCCACGTCTGACTCATCATCCTCATCTTCTGGTTGTCCTAAAGAGGGAAGGATTGACAGGCCCATCTGGGCCTCTAAGTCATCGAAGATGTAGGGGGATGCACATTCTGCGTTGTACTCATTTCTAAGGATCTCGCAAACTGACTCATGCACAAGATCTTCTCCGGAGGAGAGGGACTCATTGGTGCTAGCTGGGTTCGGTCTCCATGGCCCAACGATGTCTACATTAATACAATCTACTTCAGACGAAGAGTACTCGGTGCTGGATTCCGAATCTGGCCTCTGCCACCTGGTCTGCTTCATCTTAAGCTCCTTATCTCCCCCTGGAGTTTGGAACTGGATTTTCCCGATCTTATAATCAAACAAGGCCCATGTTGTTCTTAGGAAGGGCCTTCTTAATATGATCCGGGAGTCTCTCCAATTGTGAGGGGTCTCCATATCAAGGACTGTAAAGTCCACCATGTACTCCTGACCCTCGACTTTGATGACAACATTCCTCAATTCTCCTTGAGACCTCTTGGTTGATTTATCTGCAAACTGAAGTAAAGCTCTGGATTTCCTAAGAGGTCCAAGATTAAGCTACTCATAGAAGGTTGTAGGCATCAAGTTAATTGAGGATCCATTGTCAATGAGAGTGCGTGCTAATGCAGTATCATCGACATGACTCACCAGATAATGTTCACCCATGTCTCTTCGTTTCCTCGGAAACACATTTTTTACCACGCAAGTAGTGGATACTAACAGAACGTGTTTCTCAACACGTCTTTTGGTCTTCCTACTGACCCTAGTAGGTGTGCATCTCACCTTAAGGTATTTCTGGAATGCAGGTGTCATATCCACATACTTGTTAAAAGGGATTGTGACCTTGATGTATTTATTGCAAAACTTTGCCATCTCAGGGTCATCTTTTTGTATTTTTTGGTTTTCTTCTTTCCTCCCTTAAGAGCTCAGGGGAAAGGGATTATTGATGCTAACTCAGATTCCGAAATTTAAAGATTTTCGTTGAACTGAGGAACTGAGTTCTGTAAATGACTCTGACACTTAGACGGACTCTGACTCTGACTCTGACTAAAAAGAAATTTTTGCTGCAAAACCGGTGATGCGTCTTTTGCGACTGTTGGGACATCCTCCTCAGATGGAGGTACGGGCTCTTCATTGGTATCACCAGACTCACTGCTGGTGTCGTTCTCCTCCTTCTTCGAGGACTTGAAAGTCCTCTTCTTCTGCCAGTGGTGGTGTTACTGCTGCTCCTCTACCTCCAAGCTCTCCTCAGGTAGAGACTTGGCAGCATCTTCCTCCGGTGCATGTGTGATGAATCTACATTTCATCATCTTTATTCTATCATTTTGACCTTAAAATCCCTAGTAACTGCGTGTAAATACTGTTAATTTAGGCATTTTAGCATGCATGCATATTTGTGTAAATACTGTATAAAATACGGTTTTTAATGCCAAAATAATAGAATAAAGAAAAGAAAGGAAAAAGAATAAAATATTGTAAATATTTTATGACTCGAAACCTCGAGACCTAGGCATCTCGATGAATAGGTCGACAAGGAATAAAGTAGGGAGATAGGGGCCAAAAACCAATAAAAATTCCTTTTATTTAATTTATTCTTTATTCATTTTTGGGACCTATTTTTGGTTCCACTTTTTATACTTTGAATAAAGAAACTTCGTACACAAAAGTTGTAGATAATTAAGTAAAGAAAAATACAAAATTTGTTTCATACAAAAATAATGTACAGAAAAAAGTTATGATCTGAATAAGATTCCAGAATCCCAACTTCCCAGACCTGTATCTCTCAAATAAGAAATCGGAATGTATCAAAATCACCTTTAATTGTATATAATTTTAAATAATCTATTTAATGAAGGTGGTTTCATATTTTCTGAAGCTACGGCTTGAAAGTTGAGTTTTGGACCCTTATTGTATACTTGTACTGATTAGAATATTCATTTTATTTATTATTCTTTATTTTTATAATTTTGTAAATATTATTTATAATATATGTGTGTATTAAAATTAGAATAAAACACTAAAGAAAATACAAAAATAAATTATCTGTATACTACACATAGGTATAATACCTATACATATACCTATATAATTACTACTTCTATTTTATTAAGTGTACAAAACACTTCATAAAAATAAAATAAAAATTGATTTAAGTGTATAAAAATATTGTATAAATATACAAATTAATAAACAAAATAAATAAAATTAAATATACAAAAAAATATAAAACATTAAAATATATTGAAGAATATACCAATATAGGCCATAAAAGGTAACTTGTAATTTTTAATCTCAAATAATTAAATAAAAATCATATTAAAATACCTCAGAAAATAATAAACACTTATAATTTTATAATCTAAAATTAATAAAATCATTTATTATTTTTAATTGATTTAATAAATGTTTTTGCCAAGGAATTTTATGGTTGGTCCGCGTGGACCAACCAGAAGCTTCTATTGGTTGACCTCGGTCAACTCTCTAATCGAGGTCCGATCGGTGTCAGACTGTGGTTTTTTGGCCATTTTCGTGATTTTTTCGAGGAGTCTCCTTTCATCTTTTCGCATAGCTTTCTTCTTGACTTTTCTTCCCCTATTATCCATGATACACGCAGGGGGTTTACCTTGATCCTTAGGTCACTGAGGCACCCCTGGTTCCTCATTCTTCTCGCCCCGTCGGTCACTCTTTCAAAAACCCAGTCGGACTTTCCTTTGAGTTTTGAACCCTCTTCCACCCTAGTTTTTACTCTTTGCTGCCGTGCTCCGGACCGGAAGCGTGACAGGCTTCCTCCAGCCGTGCGCGGAGTTCTAGGGAGGCGTCGAAGGGCTGTTCCACCCATCTCCGGCAAAGTGGCCATCGAGGTTCAATCTTAGGCTAATCAGGACTTCGAGGTACCGTTTTCTTCTTTTTTTCTTGCATTTCTTTATTCTCTGTAGACGTAGGATCCATTCCCCATTTTTCTCTTCGTGTTTTACCCAACCAATCACTTCCCCCACCACCTCACCGGAGCAAGCTCCGACGAACCCCTTTCTCGCCATTTTTTCTACCTCAATCTACACCCAGGAGGGGTGAGGCACTTTGCCCTCGCCCTCCTTAACGTCTCTTGCAGGTATCTGGAGTGATAGAGCCGCCTGGTGGCGATTTTGCTTCTCGTCGGAGGCTTTGGGAGCCCCTCCTCGACTCGCAGCCGTAGGAGGACTCCAGGGGTCCTCGGCATCTTTTGGCGTCACCGGTCGCTAGAGGACTACCGCAGGAGGGGATTCGACCATTTGAGAGCATCATAGACCGGCGGGGAGATGCGATTTGGTCGGAGGAACGTCGTCGCAACGGAGTTATTCCCGGTTCCTCTTCCTGTGCCACCCGCCGTTGGATGAAGGCATGATCTTCCGGGGCTACATCAGTCGTCAGATCCCCACATGCTTCGACCTTCGATCTCCTCGTGGGCTTCTAATCCTGACCGTCGATCGCGAAAGGGCATCGCGTGTTCCTGGCCCGCCACGTGTTAAGTGGGAGAAATCCCACCGTCTGCACCCGCCGAAGGTCTCAACATTTTACAAGTTTGCCCAGACCTCTTTTGTATTTCATAAGTGGTCCATAAACTTTACTTTGCTATTTAATTATTTTTGAACATTTTGCAATCAGCCTCAAAATTTTATCGTAATTATCTTCTGATCCTAGCCATGTAAACCCACGTGACTCTTCACGTGGGTGGGCTTTTTGCGGTTAGTATCTCAAGTTTCTTAGTATTGTTGTTTAGTTCAGAACCAATTTTTGGCACAGTTATATAATTTTGGAATATTTGCACAAAAGACCCTAGATTTTTGTAAACTGCGTATCGGTCCTCCCCAAGCGCACGTGCTCGACGAATGAGCTCTGGTGATTTTACAGTAATATACTTGGGATTAGGTCTATCTCATTTTAGACCTAAAAGTTATTTGTCTAGTTATATATTTTGTGGAAACTTTACACTTTGGCCCTCAAACTTTTGCTTACTTACAAATTAACCCTTGTCAATAATGTAGTTTCTCTTTGTTATTAGCATTTATTTCATGCATCTAAAAAATTTGAAAAATTCCCCAAAAATAGAGTTAAGCTTCTGTTTCATTGCACAATCACGCCATAATTTTATTTTGCATTTTTTAACATTTTGTTATTTATAAAAATTCAAAAAATGCATTTTTCTTCACTATTTGCATTAGAAAATACATAAAAATCATAAAAACTTCTTGAAAAACTCCAAAAAAAATTTATTTTGTGTATTTATGTGTGTTTTATATTCAATACAAAAATCACTAAAAAATAAAACAAAACTCATAAAAATTACAAAATCCCTAAAACCTTCATAAAAATATTAAAAATTCCTAAAAAATCCTAAAAACATAACTATGTTTCGAAATTTTCTCTATTTTAATATATTTAATTTAAAATTAATTTAGAGAATTTTTGTTACTGTTTTGTATTGTATTTCTCCATTTTAATTTCATCTTTTCATTTTATTCACTATTTTCAGTATTTTTTACTTTAAAAATACCAAAACAATTAAGAAAAATATAGAAAAAGCATAAAAAATATTATAAAAACATAAAAAGCTGAAAAATATTTCATTTCATGAATTTTGCTTATTTTTACATATTTTTATAAATACCTTGTCTCTCTCTTTTCTTATTTTGTATATATATTTTATTTTACAAATTAAAAGAAAAAATATAAAATACAAAAATAAAATTAAAAATCAGAAAATTAAAAATCAAAATATAAAAATATAAAATTAAAAATAAAATTAAAAGAATATAAAATTAAAACCCACAAAAAATAGCACTTATAGGCAAATACATCACATCCACATTCATTTTTGAGCATTATTGGCCTGTTCTACCTATCTGCTCCCTGTGTTCGACACTCTACACATACTTGCACCTATACACACTTTTGTTGTAGAGTTATAATAAATTTTAACATCGCACATTTACGTTCATTGCTTGATTTATTTGTCATGGGTTAATTGTTGATTTAATCCGGATCTCGTGTGGTCGACTCAGCGACTGAGTTCCCGTCTTGTGTGGAACGTAAGACCATTGATTTTTTGGGTTAATCGTTATGCCCAATCAGGTACGATCACAGTCCTTCCGCTCCTGAGGGACATATAATTGACATTATCGTACGAAAGAATCTCATATTCAGATAAAGAGTTATCTGAATAGTATACATGATCTCGTGGTCGGTTCTGTCCTTGAGTAAAGCTATTTGGGTTGGCCAGAACCTGGGGGGAATTGGGATCTTTGGCGCCATCTGCTAGTCCTAGGTACGGGAGACGCGATTCAAATCGGTTCTCATATCCAGGTTATCATTCTGAATCTGTTGGACCCTATCAGTCAGGGTCTGGATCGCCAAGGTGAGGGACTCCAATTCACTTGTGGGCTGGACTTGCTGGTGCTGACTCGAGGATGAGTTCCTGTATTGGCCCTGCTGGCCATGCAGGTACTGCTGCTGATGGAAAGGTGGTGGAGGGCCCTGCTGGCCCGAGTGGAACATGCGTTGCTGTTGGTGCTACTGAGGCTGGTACCCTTGTCCGAGCCGGGACTGTACGAAGCGCGGTCCGGGGACGGAGCTGTTTTCCTGGTAAGCTAGGGAAGGTCGGTGTGGCTGACAGTTCCCTATCCCCGACTATCTGCCGACAGGGTCATGGATGTACTACAGCCCGTTGATCTCGAACACCTGCAGAGGCTCCTCGCATCTTGTCTCTACTTGTGGGGGTGCATGCTTCTCCTGCTGAGTGTATGTATGCTCCTCTACCCAGCTACTCTAAGGCCCCGTGCCTATTCCTGTACAAGATGAACTCAGTGTACAGGTACAGGTGGTGCAGAAGAGGCAGGTAGCCGTATCTTGGCTACCTTCTCAGTCAGTTCCTCCACTTGTTTTGGCAATTGCGAGAGTGCCTCAAGGTCAGTGACCCACTTGTGAATTTGCTCGACCATGGTTAATTTGCCAGCTATTATCCCCATGTTGGGGATGAGGTTGTCTGTCAGATCCGTTATAGTCCTCATAGTTGTCTCGTTGGATAGGCTTGAAGGAGACAACTGATAGGCCCTGGTGGCCTGAGATCTGCCTGTTTCCACCAACTACTCTAGGATCTTCCATACAACATCTTCATTCTTGTTCAGATAGCTTCCTCTACAAGCGGCACTCACTAACCCCTACATCTCTGGGTCATGCCTCAGAGCAAGGTCTGGACTAAGATCGCTTTTGTAATGTCGTGGCAAGGGCATTTCTATATTAAGTCATTGAATCTGTCCCAAGATTTATGGAATGGTTCATTGGGTCCCTGGGAGAAACTCGCGATCTTGGTTCTCATCTGATTAGTCCTAATGAGTGGGTAGAACTTCTTCACAAAAAGGTCCTTGAACTGCATCCAGGTCGTACATCTCACCCCGAGATTCTTCAACCAATGTGCGGCCTTATCTCTTAAGGCAAACAGGGTGGACTTCAGCCTGATGTAGTCTAGCCCAACCCTAGGGTGACTAAGGTTGTTGCAAACCAGCTCGAAGTCTCTCAGGAAGGCATATGGTTCTTCATTGGTGTTTCCATTGAACTTCCGCAGTAGGCTCAGAAAGTGGGGCTTCATCTTGAATGCTTCAGGGGGGACCTCAAGTACTAGCCAGCTATGTATTTCATTCTCTACGGGATTGTAAGAATCTACCATGGGTCGATCAATTCATTCAGCCTCGATTACATGTCCAATCCTAGCCATCAGTTCTGCATTTAGTTGTTCGGCTCTAGCTAGACGGGCAAGGACATGGAGCATGGGGTCTTCTCTGTGTTCCTCCTCGTCAGGGTTTTTCTTCAGCATTTTGTCCTCTTTTCCTTGGTAAAGAAGATGGTCTGGGTTGGATGACATATCAAGGAAGGGATTCTTACTGAGGTGATGGTTTTCCTCAATGAGATTAGAGGAGAGAAAAGGGTTGGTTTGAGGGTAAAGGGTTGGTTTGAGGGTAACCACCCTGGGGTTGATGGATCCTGATCTCAAGAGGGTCATGAGCTTGGGTTGGTCCAAGTTGCGCTTGGGCCGATGAAGATGAGCTTCGTGGGGGACTCAAAGAAAGATTGGCAAATCGGGAGTAGATATCCCCCAGTCAGTCATCTTGGATGGTGAGAAGAAGAATCGGGAGTTCTAAGTGTAAGATTGGATTTTACTCCTACCTGAAGCAAGCAATTGAATCCAAACACTGTTTTTCACACTCAACACGATGAAGGACTTGAAACCGAGTCCGATTAATCTGGTTGATTTTAAGTGTGAATTTATCAAACAAGTAGTAAAGGTTACACGACCTATAGGGGAGTTGGCTAAAAGCCGGATGCGTCTCCCCGGTTTAACCTGTCACCTAAGATACCAACACCCTTCCTTTCTTCGCTCCTATCACCAGCCAAAAGTTCAAGGACATGCCCCTATCTACCTACAGAGAAGGTGGGGGCTGACAAGGCTCTAACTTTACCCCTATCTACCTGCCGGAGCAGGCGTAGGCTACTAGAAACTTGTCACGGTGCACCACAATTTTGCCCCTATCTACCTACTGGAGTAGGCAGAGGCTACTTGGCGATGGTCAGTTGAACCCAAAGCTCAGCCGGTGATATTTGCTCAGATCAGGGTACGCGATATGGAAGGCGGGGATTTTTGGCTTTGTCCTAGGGTTCTCACACACTCTAGTACCCTCACTCAGCCTGAAAACAAGGTCGGGGTTAATTTCCCGCAAGCAGAATTTCCGATTTTATTGATTTTTATGGTCAATTTTGTTTAGCACTCCTGATTTTAAGTTTAGTGATCATTGATTTAATCCAACCACAAAGCATGCATATTGTCCAGTCCTAATTTCCTTTTATCCTAAGTTTAAAAAACCAAGGGGAAGGAGTCGAGAAAAGCCGATGCAAGATAAACCAATGATGGTATGCAAAGTAGAGAAGACTTACAGTGCTCCCTTCACTTTTATGCAGGATGTAGAACAGAATTGAAAACTTTACCCTATATGCAATGCAGACGACAAAATACGCTCCTAGACAGGAAGTTCTATTAGCGAGTGAAGCACAAGTTGAATTTGGCTAGATCTGCGGTCTAAGTACGTCTTTATGTGTGAAGTGTGGTCCTAGAATTTTACGAGCACAAGTAAGTCCTAAAGTAGTTCTAAGAGCCCCAAGTGCAAGCCTAATCTACAAAAAATCTATCCACACAGCACACAGGGACATGTTTCCACTATCTTTACATGCACAAGAACACAAATGGGAACTGCTGGAAAAATGCAAAAATAATAAATAACAATACAAATCCTCACAAATCTCTCAAATTATTTAATACAGGCTACTTGGTTCGCCTGGCAAAGCATCTTCGACTCCTCGTTTTCTTCGCACGAAAATAAATTGAGGTCAGATATAGGATGACCTAAATACAAAAAGATAAATGATAGAGAAATATTAACAAGAAAAGCCGGGAATCAGACTACCCAGGGGTGGAAAATCAAACTCAAAATTTCTAAAAAATTAACCTAAGACGTGCCTCCCCGGCAACGGCACCATTTTGTAGTCGCCTCGTCTACCCTTGTTAATTCAAGCGAGTTATCGGTTAAACTAAAAATTAAGTTCGTTGCAGTCGGGTAACGAGACTTCGCCAAAAATCACTTAAATCTAATGGAATATCAAGTTTAAGCGGTAGATTTATTTTACTTGGGCAAGTCCAAGGTCGAACTCAGGGAGGCAGCTGTCTCCTTAGGTACATTTTAAGTTAATTTCAAGGTCATATTTTCAGAAGAATATTTTTGGTCTTTTTTAGCAATTTTTATGCAATAAAGGAAAAATAATGCAATTTATGGACAATTTTAAAAGTTAAATTAGAAAGATGATCAAATGGAGTCCAAAATTAACGAAACTTGGCCAGATGATGGAATGCTATGAACCTAAGTGTATACAATTGTTTTGGAATTTTCAGACTCTAGATGAATTAACTATGAATAAAATATGAATGCATGGTAATTTTCACAAAATCAATTTTAATAAATATCAAAACACATTATTTTTAGATATAAAAATTGTCCTAGTTGGATCTAAGTATGATAAATACATGAAAATTAATAAACCTAAAATTCTATGTGAATTGGACCTACTAAAAATCATTTAAGCAAATCACTGTTTGATTTATTCAGGCCTCGTAATACGTGTAAATGCAATGATTTTTGGGCAAGTGTAGAGTAGTTTATCCTAGGTCTAACGTGATTTTATGGTAATTTTTGGAGCAAAAAGGAATTTAATATGAATTAAAAGGCACATAGTGGGCAAAATATAGAAAATTTCACCAATTTAATATTATTAAATTTTAGATGACTCACAAAAATAAGAAACATGTCACAAAAAATAGAGGACAAGTTAAACTACAATATGCAATTTTTAGAAATTAAAAATGATAATAAAAGGACACTTAATTATGCGTGCAAAGACAGGGGGCAAAATGCAAATACAGAAAATGAAATTTAAAATCAAATGTGTTGACAGGGACTTAAATGCAACTACCTATAATACAGGGGGTGGATGCAAAATACCCACAAAGACATGCGCTCCTCACGTGACACGCCTGACAAGGACCAATTTACAATTTCTGAAACATTCTAGGGTCTTTGTGTAATATACCCAACCCTCACGTGAAGGACACGTGAGGGGGTTAGGCTCGGACAGAGTTGGAGGCTCGGGCAGAGGCTCGGATGGCTCCTGAGGCTCGGGCTTGCTTCGGATCAGCTTCGGGTGCTCCGAGCCTAGGGTCGGGGAAGAGGCTCGGAGCTCGCAACGTGTCGCGATGTAGGTCGTGGGATCAAGGTGTATCCAACGGCGGCTGGAGCTGTTGTCGTGGCGCACCTAGGGACCGTTAGATCGAGATAGTCCAACGGTGGTGATGAAGTCGACGTGGCGTGATGCAAGGTATCAGATCCTTGTGAGATCTGACGGTGGATGGAGGTCGAAGGTGGTGGCGATGTGACGGCATAATGGTCGTGGGATCCTCCTGATCCAACGGTGGCAGGAAGCGAGTGACGTGTCTTTATCAGGACCGTCGGATCAGGAAGATCTAACGGTATATGTGTGTCGTCTTCTCCAGTCCGCCGCCTCCTATGGTGGACTTGGCGGGGTTACGGCGATAGGCTCCTTGCTCCGCCTCCTTCGCACGTGGTCGATGAAGCTCGCCGGCGACCCCTGGATGGCTCAGGATGATCGTGGCATCGTAAGGGGTCTGCCGGAGGGTCTGGAAGAGGCTGGAGTCAATCGGAGGCCGGTGGAGGTGAAGCTCGAAGCATCTCCGACATGGGGTCCGACTAATGAAGACGAAGGTACATGCAAGGTTATTCTATGCAAGGGAGCATATGCAATGTGCTCGTGAGGTGAGTGCAAGTGCAGTGAGAGGCCTGGAGCGAAGCGAGGGGTGGCTGGTGGTCCTCCTTCACTGTGGTGGAGGAGCTTTGGTCGGAGGGAGGCACGAGGTGTTGTTTGAGTGAAAAGAGTGACACGCGAAGGTGGGAGCTCCAAGGTGGAGCTCGGGGACTGGTCGGAGATGCATGAAAATGAGAGGAGAGGCGGAATAAATTTCGAGAAAATTGACGGAGAAGAAGATGAGATAGGAGAAGATGATGGAGGAGTCTACCTGGGGTCAGAAGCTCGGGAAGGAACTTCCTGGTCTTCGCTCAAGGGTCGGTAGCATCCCGAGCTCGTGTAGCTCGTCGGAGGAGCTGCGACATGGCGGAGTTTTGTCATGGATCTCGTCGGAGGTGGAGTCCTATCGTCGCTCAATTTTGCCCTCAATTTCTGTCACCAATAGAAAGCTAAGATCTCTATAGCACCTCTCGCTATGGTGGATGAGGTGGAAAGTGGCTGGTGGTGAAGTATTTAAAGGGAGAAGGTGGAGGTACGGGTGATGGGGCGACGAGGTTCGTGGAGGTCGTGGAGCGACAAGGACGGGCTTTATGGAGATCATGGAGGTTGGCGAGGATAAGGGTGGTATGGGCTACGAAGTGGAGGTGATAGAGGGCGGAGATGGTGATTGGGGTGGTGCAAGAAATAGAAAGGGGTGGAGCCGTCGCGAGGTGGAGATCGTGGGAAAGAGAGAGGGCTAGAGGTAGGAGATGACTTCTCAGTCGTTGGATCTAGTGATCCAACGGCCAGGAGTCGGGCATGAGGCGATGGTCCAGATCGGATCGGGGCAGTGAGATTGAAGGGCACAAGGGGCGCCACGTGTCGTGATGGGAGCGCGGCGCTAAAGAACGGTCCAGAGTATATCTGGAGGGCGATTGAATGGTGGAGAACCCGCCCGGTGGAGCCCTTAGGATGAGGCGCTAAAGGAGGGCCATGATTTCATCTAGCTTTTGATCGGATGGTCAGGACATGGTCGGGATTGAACGGGTGAGATCTAATCTTTAAGACGATGATCCAATGGCTACGAGCGTGCCACGTGGAGGGCTATGGATGAGGCGGGCGTTAACAACCGAGATGAGATCCGGGGGAACGATCGAACAGATGAGGGATGAAGCGGTATGAAGGGCCCAGATCTGCAGGCGGTGAGGACGATCTCACGACCCAGAGGTGAGGCGCGTGGCGGGCGATGGAGTGGGCTGCGTGGCGCAAGCAGAGGGTGCCACGTGGCCCAATCTAGATGGCTGAAAAAAAGAAAGTGAGATAAGGGGGAGACGATGGCCGAATTTGGAAAAACTCAAAACATGAAAGTTGTAGATCTCGATAAGATCTACAAGTTTCATTTGACCAATTTAATTTTTTTTTCTCTCTCCTCTCTCCCCCTTCTCTCTCTTACTTTCCCAATTCCTTTGTCCACCCCGTCATCTTCTTCCTCCTTTCTATGCCAAGCTGCCACCCATTTTCTCTTCCTTCTTCCTCCGACCAACCGACCCGCGCTCTGCTCACCGCCGACGGTGAGCAGACTCTGCCTCTTCTATATAAGGCATTGACCCCCATTTGCCGAAGCTCCATCTGCCATTTTGCACCATCTCCCTTCCGTGAGCTCTGAGAGGGAAATTCGAGGGTGGTGACAGCGCCCCTCTTCCTCGTCGTCGAGCGAGTTCGGACGAGGTGCGACGAGATCCTTCGCTGACATCGCAGCCCTAGCTCTGCCGCGCGTGAAGCCTCCCCTCCGTCGAGCGTCGAGACAAACACTTGAAGCCACTTCATCGGAGCTTCTCCACAGGCGCAACTTTCGTTTCATCCTCCAGGTTAGAAATCCCTTCCCTCTTCTCTTCAATTATGTTTTCTACTTCCCTACCCATTCCAGATCCACTTTCATCTTCCTTTCTTCTCAATATTCTCTAATTCATGCATTAACTTCATCCATCCCCATCATTCTACTTCCAGATCCTCTGTTCTGATTCACCAAATCTGCGTCGATTCCAATCATAACACAATCACCTCCATCTTCGAAACTTTCCATTTCCCTCTTCCTTACGCTATCTATCCCCTACAATCCTCAGAGATATGGTTCCCTCCATCATTTCACCGGAACCCTGACCTTCACATTCTGTTTACACTTTGGAACCGAGCCCCGGGACTCGAGTCAATCTACACCATTGCAGGTGCAGGTCTTTATCTAGAGTTCTGCCTTCGAAGTCTCTGCTTTTAACTAGAGTCATGTCGAGAACCTTCAACCGCAGCTGCAACTTCATAGAGTATCGCACGCAACAACTATGACACGCGAAGACTCACGCGGAGTGCTATCGTATTCCTACGAGCAACCACCACCTCGCTTGGAACAGCTCTGTCACGAATTGAGATACCTTCGACCGCATCTGCAACGATCTGCATGAGCAATGCACCATAGAATATCATCGTTTCGAGTGCTTCACTCGCCGCCAGTAATAAAATTTCGGGAAGAACATGTTTGCCCATGACTTAATCATCGTTATTGATTCGTCCGCTTCAGCCATCGATCGTACGGTTATCACATCGCTACGTAGCAGCAGCAAAAGCCGCTTGATCGGATTCGATCAAGTGCTCAACATCGAGCCACGTGTCGACACCAGCAGTTCCTCGCTGCCACACCGCTCAAGCGTGGTCACGTGCAACACGTGTGCTATCGGGATAGGTTTTGGGGGCAAATTGCAGGAATAATCCTCGAGGTTTTTCGTAATTATTGATAGGTCCCTACTGAGCTAACATCACGTGTGCAACCACACATATTTCGTCCGTTTTGCACGAAAGCCCCCTGAGGTTGAGGAAATTTCAAGCAGGTCCCCAACTGGAGCAGGCATGTGAAGTAGCACGTGCTCTGCTGGGATAATTGCGCACCAAACCCCTGCACTACTGACTTTTATAAGCAGATCCCATCATTTCTAGAGAAGTACATTACTACCCCTATTACTGTAAATACATATTATACAAACCCTATACATAATAAATAAAATAAGAAGCACAAAACATAATAAAAATACATTTTCACACCGTATTTTACTCTATATATAGTATTAAAACCGAATTCAAAAATAAAAAGATTTTTCTATTTTAAATAATTCATTAAACATTATAAAAAATAACAAACTTAAAAAAAATCATAAAAAATAAAAACACTTTTAAAAATCTAATAAAAATTTTTAGTATTATATTTTCTTATATTTTTTGCAATAAACCAAAAATAACAAAATAAAAATCAAATATTTAAACCAATAAAAAATACAAAATTCATTGAAACTTTCAAAAATCATAACTAACTAAATAAAGATCTCCTAAAAATGCAACATATCATTTTAAAGATAATTTTATCTATTTTACATAAAAAAAATAAAATAAAAATATTTTCTTCTATTTTCAATCTTAAAAATCAGAAAAACGTCACAGTTTTCAATAAAAAAATACGTTTGTCACATTAAAAATAATCTAAAATTCAATAAAACTCCTAAAGACCTAAAATCCATAAAAACAAAAAAACAAATTAACAACATAAAAATAACAAAATAAAAATTAAATAAAAATTACAAATCATTTTTTTAAATAATAAAAAAATCATAAAATACTTAAAAAATCATAAAAATAAGGTATTTTTACCCAGCAGACCCTATAAACGTTTTAAAATACCTCGACGACCTTTTGCACAACGTAATTAGCCCATCGACCCTGTAAATTACCCCAAGAACCCCCACGGGAAAAAAAATTTACCGGACGGGTTCATGGGGTAAGAGTTGGCAAGTTTTCGGGGTCGAGGGAGGAATTAGGTTGTTTCAAAGGTCGTGGAGGTGATTGGCAAAGTTTATAGGGTCTGTCGGGTAAAAATTCCTAAAAATAATATAAAATTCATAAAAATTAAATAAAAATTCAGAAAATCCATAAAAATAAAATATAAATTAAAAACCCATAAAACGTAGTTTTCTATAGTTTACCCTAGTTTTCAACAGTTTGCCTCCCTGAGTTCGACACTCCCGTGTTTAACCGCTATACACTTAAGTTTAGGAGTATAAATAAAATAAGAAGATTAATTCAAAATAATTTTTTCTGATAAAACTCACCCGATCGATACAATGACCAAGACTTTTTCTGTCTCTTTTGTAGGAATAAAGAAGCTGATCGGGTGGTGTTTTTTCATCATCTTCAACGAATCCACAACTCCAAGCCTCCATGCATCACCGCAACCACGTGTTCAATGCACCCACTGCTGCCACCATATAATAAGAATTATATTCATAACACCAAAATAAATCATAACTTTCGTATCAACGTAAATCTAGATTGCTAGAATATGAATGATAATATGTTATATTGCTAAGTTTGTAAATGTCTGCATGGGTCAAACCAATAGTAGAATTTAAAAAAATGCAAAACATAGGAATCTAAATGAGAATATATATTACACGAGTCAATAAAATTGGCATGAGATGGGGGTAGGAAATATTTGGACATGGAATAGATGTATCTAACGAGGCAGAGGGAAGATCCATTTGAATCAGAATTACGGCAACAAAAATGATCTGAGAAATGGAGCTATGACCATAATCGGAAATCCAGGTAGTGGAATATTGATTGGTACAACGACTCATGTGAAATCATGGATATTGATTTTTTTCATATAAAATTAATGCAATCTAAAAAATAGAAAGTAAATAGCCGATCCGAGAGTGATTTTTGAATAAAAAGTAGTTTTATTAACCGAACGTTGATCAAGACCGAATTGTGAATTATATACGGCTTTCTAAAGTAATGGTAAACTGATACCTCATTTAAAGGTATACTTATGTGTCTGCGCACGTGCGTGTGTGCATGCATCAGGACTTTTCCAATGAGCTCTTGGCATTAGGATTGTAATGAGCAAACTAATTTTTAGCGATGTTTTCTATCATTCTGAGTATACAACTTATTGGTTTAGAAATGTTATACATATCTTACTACTCGTAATCATTCTCACAAAAAGCAAACTTTAGATTAATATGAAATGATTCTATGTTGATTTAGATTACTGTTATCTTTTCTATTCTTACATATGATCATTTCGTATTAATTTAAGGTTTACATTGTGAAAATAATTACTAATAGTAAGACTATGATAGAGCAGTTGTAAATCAATAAGTGTTATGCTCAAATTGGTAGAAAACATTAGTAGAAAATGAGTTTGATCATTACAATCCTAATGGACCAAGAGCTCATTAGAAAATTTCCACATATATATACATAAGGAAAATGGAGTTGCTCCCACCCCATTTCCCCCATTTTTTTTGAAAAATAAAAATATGTATTTTCATCACTATATCATCCTAATATGCCATTCAAATTTCATCAGAAATAGACTCATATGCCCTCCATCCAGAACATGTCAATTATAACAATTTTAAGACCATTAAAATTAATTGTTCTAGATGTAGGGAATAGGAGTTTCTATTTCTGATGAAATTTGAATGACATATTAATGGGATATAGTGATGAAAATATATAATTTTATTTTCCAAAAAAATAAAAAAAAAGTTAGGAGAAAATGGAGCTGGAGCAACCCATTGGCTCCTCCCAGGGAGTAGCCCCATTTTTCGCATATATATGAGGTTGGGGAGCTTGCACCATGGTGCAATAATTTTACATGCACTGGTACCATAAAATGCTCATTTTTTATATTTTTTGAAATGAAATCATGTGAGATTTAAATCACCATATATCATGTCACTCAAAAATCAACTTAATTCAAGACTTCTGATCCATCCATTAAGACTACGGAATTTTAACGGTCTCAAAATTGCTGAAATTTGGCCATTTCAGATAGATATGTTTGGAGTGTATGTTTTTCACGAAATTTGAAATACATATTCTATTAATAATTTTAGTAAATTCCCTCAGATTTTATTTTTTTAAAAATGAGCATGTGTGGCACCTGTGCATGTAAAGTTATATGTATCATGGTGCAAGCTCCCCAACCTCTCTCTCTCTCTCTATATATATATATATATATCAATTGCAAATAACTTCCTTGTTAATCATCTCTGAATCACTCATTTGCCTCGAAATTTAAAACTGCAGGATCCAAGGAACTGCCACTTGCATTTGCTCATCTCGAAATAAAGTAAGGGTAGATGGGAGGTAATAAATACACAATTTCCTTTAGCTCAACAAGACATTTCATTTTTCCAGTATGTATGTATGCGTGTGTGTGGTGTGTATTTTGTGTGTGTGTGTGGAAAAATGAGGTTGCCCCAACATGGTTGTCCCTGCGTCATTTTCCGATATTTTTTTTACTTTTTTCAAAAATAAAGTCATGTATTTTCATCATTGTATCATTCTAATATGTCATTCCAATTTTGTTAGAAATAGATATTCGTATGCCTTCTATATAGAACATGTAATTTTAACGGTATTAGAATTGTTGTAAACGACATGTTCTAGATGAAGGGCATCGAAGTCTGTTTCTGACGAAATTGGAATGACATATTAGAGGGGTATAGTGATGAAAATACATGACTTTATTTTTGAAAAAAATATAAAAATGTCGGAAAATGGGCGGGCAACCCAATTGAACCATATATGTATGTATGTATCTATGTATGTATGCATATATATATATATATGAATATATATATACATATGTATGTATATGTATGTATATAGAGGATGGGGAGGCTGCTCCATGGAGCAGCTAAGTTGGCTGCTCCACAGAGCATTTTCCCCCAAAATCTTTAAATTTTTTTTGTAAAATTGCATCATGTATATTCATCCTATATGTTATTCCAATTTCGTCAGAAACAGAGACTTCTATATACTCCATCCAGAACAGGTCGATTACAGCAAATTTGAGACCGTTAAAATTACATGTTCTAGATGGAGAGCATAGGAGTCTCTATTTTTGACGAAATTCGAATGACATATAGGAGGGATATATAGATGAATATACATGATAAAAATTTCAAAAAAATAAAAAAATGGGGGAAATTGCTCCGTGGAGCAGCTTCCCTTTCCTCATGTGTGTGTATATATATATATATGTGTGTGTGTGTGTGTGTTGTGTGTGTGTGTAGGATTTAATGGGGCTTCCCCGCCCACCTATTTCGGCATTTTTTTATTTTTTTGAAAAATATCACCATATATATTCACCCCATATATCCCTCCTATATGCCATTTGAATTTCGTCAGAAACAGAGACTCCTACGGCCTCCATCGAGATAGTGTCGATTTAAAAAATCCAGCGATCATTAAAAAATGACTGTCTGGATGGAGGCTGTAGGAGTCTCTATTTCTGATGAAATTCGAATGGCATATAGGAGGGATATAGGGATGAATATACATCGCAATATTTTTCAGAAAAATACTGAAAATGAGGTGGGGACAACCCCATTAATCTCATATATGTATATATAGTAGTAATCATGTAAGATAGGATGGATATGAGATGATAACATGAGTTATTTTCAGCTATTGATGTGGACCAAATTAAATGGCTATGATTTAATGCCAATTTCTCTTTCCACATAAGCAAAAGTCTCTTCACTTTCCCTCTTCCCATCTCTTGTGGGAACTCTTTCTTTTCTCTTTCCATCTCTCTTCCCTCCTCCACGACACCTTCAATGGCTTCAAGGGATCCCTTCAACTCCTTCCGTTGACAGCGCCACCATCGTTGGTATCATTTCCTCTCTGTTGACTCCGCATCCGACCCTCCACATTCAATCGTTACTCCGCCTTCTAAGTGTAAAATGACGGTGCTAGGCCTTCTTTAGCATCTCGGGCGACGTCGGTGGTCTCTCATATTAGCATCGAGTCCGCATCGACGGTGGTGTGCCCCCTTCTCATCCCGCCCACGGTGACGCTGCCAGGGGTCTCATGGCTTGTTATCTAATTCGTATCAAGGTGGTCACATTTTCAATCTCATCCTGTCATGGAGGCATTGCCGGTAGTCCCATCACTTAACATCGAATCTGCATTGACATCGGCTCACTCCCCATCTCATACCGTTAATCAGTGACCTTTCCCTTTTCCACTTCCACTGATGAAGATGATCTCAACTGTGAAGGTATCAATTCACCTTCTTTCAATTTCAAGCATCGTACTATAAGGTGATTATCTACTATGATTTCCGATTTTTTAGTGCACGTAGGATAATTTATTCCCTTACTACCCAGTAATAATAGTTTCTGGAATTGAAGTATAAAAGCGTTAATACCAAAATGAAACTTTATCAATGGAATTGTACAATTACTGCACTCGACTATATGTAGGTATTAATATATCTTTTCGTTTGTTTTCTCTTTTTATTTAGTTTAGTTGTAGTATTGTATTGACTTTTCTCAACTTTATGCCTATTTGCTCATCTCTTTACATAACAAGATGTATACGACAGCTTAAAAAAATATTTATTAACCCATACCCACAGGTTAATTTATTGTTAACAAAGGATGGCAACGATGGAAATAAGTATGGATGACACCATTCAGTCAAGTATAAATGAAATGTTCAGACATAATGATCAATTCTATTGAAGTCTTGGAACCAAATAATACCTGTGAGGTAAACTTTGATATTTCAATAATTTACTTTCATATTATTTTTGAAATCGTGTATGGTTTATTTATTTCTTTTCTGAAACTTTATTTGTTCACAGAGTAGTCAAATTAAATCTCCTTGTATGGATGATATGAAATCATTTATAGGAATAACCTTTGAGTCTTTTGAAGATGTATTTGCTTTCTATACTAAATATGCACATGATTTTGTATTTACTGTATGGAAATCCTCTGAGTCATAAGATACAGAAACAAATGAAGTTAATAGAATGTACTTTGTTTGTTCAAAACAAGAAAAACCAATTGAACCAAATAATTATTTTAATCCAACTAAAAACAAATAAAAGGGAATGGATTTTACTATTTAATTATTAACCTGTTATATCTCCCAGGGTCGAACACAAGGAGGCAATAGTTAAAGGTTATTTAAATCAAAGACAAGCAATGAAATAAAAGAGGGAACCTAAGCAAACTACTCCTTGTTTTTGTGAATTTTTATCTTTTTTAAATTTTTATGGATTTTGCATTTTTTTATACTTTTGAATTATTAAACAAAGATATAAAAGAAAATAAAGAAATAAAGTAACCAAACCAATTTTTGGATTTTTTTTAAATGTGGTAAAAAATAGTCAGAAAATTCAAATAAAAATATTTTTGTGTTTCTAATAATTTTTTACTATTTTTGTAATTTTTCAGAGATTTTATTTTTTTATGTTTTTCAAAATGGTTAAAAATAAGAAATAAAGCAAATAGAAAATTAAACAATTGTTTTTTATGGGTAAAATATAAAATAAAAATAAAAGTCCAGGTAAGTATTTTTAACAAAAAGTGTATTTATTTAGCTTCAAAAATGTATTTTTATGAATTTTCTTCGATTGTATATGATTTTTTGGTGTTTTCTTTAATATGCAATTTTTTTGTTTTATAAATGATTATTAAATAAATTTTTGACAGAAATTAAAACAACTCAAAACACAACTACAATAAATTTTTTAGAATTTTTAAAGCATTTTTCGAATTTTTATGAATTTTCTAAGCAAACAGAACAAAATTAAGAGGTTTTTGAATTATTAAAAATAAGAAAGCAAAATAATTGTGCAAGCAAAATTACTGGAGATAAAACACACTCACAGGAGCTTGACCTAAATTTTAAGAAATTTTTGGAACAATTAAAGCATTTATTTTGAGTAATATAAGCAGTACAAATTAATCTGGAAATGCAGGGACTGAAATGCAATTTATGAAAAGTTTCCAAGAAAATTATAACAAAGAAATACTGCAAGGTTATTTATGCAATTGTCATAGTGAAGCACCTGCAGCTTACATGATATCAAAAAATTGAGGAGTTTTCTACAATTACAAAGGAATCTAAGGGTGATTTAGTAATTTACCCAAAAACACCTCATGTGTAGGTCACATGTGGCCATAAGCAAGGGTTGAGGGATTTCCTAGCATCGACACTTGGCAGGCGGTGGACCACCGAATGCAAATCACTCATAAGGCATCTAGCATTGATACATGGCATGCTGAGGTCTGCTTCATCGAATTGGATCTTGCCGCTTGGAATCATGGCGCTCACCAACGGTTCAGATAAAGGATTCTAGATCTGATCGGACGTCTAGCATTTGGGCGTGCATGTATGGGTCGGATCTGAACTGGATCCGCCTCTTCAGATCAGACAATGCTGAAGCTATATGAAAGAACTCGGAAGAAGGAGTACACCAATGAGCTTAATCTCCTTCTATCTCGTTGGATATGTGATGATGTAGTGTCGCAAGGGGGTCGTCTCCTTCCTAGTTCAAATCCGCAACGATCTAGATCGTTGAGAAACTCTAGATCACGGAGATCGGAGATCTAGAGGTGATTCCACTTCCACAAGTGATGAGCAACCTGAGCGGCTAAGGTAAAAAGGTATCAATGGTCGTTGCGACCTCAACCTCTCGGGCCGGACTCAATCAAGAAAATCGAAGACCACCAAATATAAAAATCAAAAAATCAAACAAATAGTGGTCTCGCTATTTTATTTTACCTGGTATAGCTACCAGGGCCGAACACAAGGAGCACGGATTGGGTAAATCCTACGAAGTAGTCGGGTATCAAAATAACAAAAGAATAAAATATTTTTGGTGGATTTTTGAATTTTTAATTTTTTTGTGATTTTTAAAATTAAGAAAAAGAATAAAGGCACTCAAAAAGACATAAACCAACAATTATCTAAAGCAACAAAAGTGATCAGAAAATCAAGATAAAAATAATTTTGGATTTTATATTTTTTCAAGTGTTTTTGATATTTCTCGATTTTTTATGATTTTTAGTAATTTTTCTAAAAATGAAATAAGGTGAAAAATCAAAAACACTGTGCATCCAGACTCTAAAGGCTATTTAAAAATAATAAAATAGCCTATAAAGTTCCAGAGACAATTTTATGATAAAGGAAAATAAAAAGCTAACTAAAGAAACTGGAATTGCATTTTTTTTAATTTTTGTTAATTTTTAATGATTTCTCTAAGTTTTTAAGGGTTTTTTCAATTTTTATGGGTTTTATAGGTCCAAAAGCAAGAAAATTGGTCAAAATAAAAAACACAATAAAACAAGCCAACAATAAATTTTTTATATTTTTTAGAGTGTTTGTAATATGTTTAGTTGATTTTTCAATTTAGAGAGAAGCAAATTTTTGGGTTTTTGAATTTCTAAAAATAGAAAATGATAACAAAATGGGCCCAAAAATTCACAGAACTTTTTACACAGTGGCAAGAGCCACGTGTCCAAATTTCATGAAATTTGGGTGAGAACTGATATTTTATTCAAGTCAATCAAACGCATCCAGCACACAGGGACTAATATGCACGAAAAACAACTTCTAGGGGCCTAACAACAACACGCGTCAAAAGTATAAGACCCTTCCCACAATTTACCCACGAATTTTAGCACATGTCAAAACTCAGCATTCCAGAGCCATGGATGTAAATACGAAAACTATAAATTCAAACCATAACATCCATTAATTATAGGGTAAGATATGAAAATGTCACACAAAGGCACTTGTCGATGCACGTGCACCCATACAAATAGGACCAAAGTGCAAATACTGAAAACAAAAGGGGCTCACATGCAAATAGTCCACATGTACTATTTATTTAATAGACTAAATAAGAACATAAAGGAACTGTAGGGAAGAGGGCACAAATTACCCAACCTAAGCGTGCGGGTCACATGGGTGACAGGTGGTGGATGGTGAATGGCTGGTGACATACGGTGATAATGTTGACGGCTGGCGCATCCAACATCTCTGACAGGGTCACGAACTTGGGGCGTACGTGGCTGTTAGATATCAGATCTAACGGTCTGATACGAGCAGGTGTTGGACGGTCCAGATGGCAACTGGGAAGGAGGCGAGATCCAACGGTTGAGAAGGCAGCTGGAGGAACTCCTCCCTAGCGAAGTTCGCCGGAGGACTGGGGGTGCTCCGTGCATCCGATGAATGATCAGGAGGGAGGGCTCGACTCGCGACGCCCCTCGTCGTCGGTAGGCAGTAGCGAATGGAGCATTCGCCGGTCAGATCCCTGGGAAGGGAGGTACAACCTGGGATAGCTCCGGCGAGGTGGATGAGATGCGAGCTGGGGGGTAATCGCGCACTCTTTGACCTGCAGATGAAAGCTACTACTCGAAGGCTTGCTCCAGCGAGGGTTATTTGATAAACACAAAGGGAAGCAATGGTGGGGTTCGGAGGAAGGTTCCGGCGAAGGCGGCGGAGGGAACCTAGCCCAATCTTGGCTCGGATAGCCCCAATCGGGGTGATCATACTGCAGAAGGATGATGATGGCGAGCGGGGGAGTCTATCGGAGTGGATGAAGATGGTTGATGGAGCTCCGACCACTGGGTCGGAGCCAGCAGATGAAAGGTGAAGGATTCGGAAATAATTAAAACTAGGATCGATGAGAGGCCTACCTAAGGGTCTAAGATCGATCCCGAGCTCAAGGAGGATGCGGCAATGTTGGTCGTCCCCTCGACCACGCTGCGGCGGGCGGGAAGGCTCGAACGTGGCGGCGCTCCGGCCACGTGCCTTGAGCTTCGGCTACATGCGCTCTCTCCGACCACCAAAGTAAGCTTCTGGTAGCTGTCACCTAGAGGAAGGTCTCTAGGATAAAAGAAAGTCTTGCAGCGTGAGCTACCGAGCTGGGAATCGAAATGAGGTCTTTATAGCACTTCCCAGGAGGCGAGGTTGAACGGGCACAGGCACGCGAACCAAGAAAGATCCGACCTTCCCGAGGGATCCGCGAGGGTCGTGAATCCAAGGGGAAGGATCGGGCGTAAAAATCGGGGTGGAAGAAGCCATGATCCGTTCCTGAAAATTTGGAGAAATCAGGTACAAAACAGATGCGGGCGCGGGTTGGTCCGGGAGGGGGAGTTGACCGGGGTCAACAATCCCCCGTGGACCAATCACAAAATTCCAGAGTCAAAAATATTTATAAATTATATTAAAAATAGAAAATGATTTTATTTAAAAATATTTACAAAAAAATTGTTTATTTATTTTCAAACTATTTTTTTGTGATATTTATTTATTTTTATGAAAAATAAATTATGTTATATACATTATATTATAGTATATACATGTATAAAATACCTATGTATTTTATATTTATTTTATTTTCTTATTTTTGTACAAATACTCTAATTTTATATTTTATTTATTTACAACATAAAATTTAGAGTATAAAATAATTTTTATTTTATTTTTATTATTTATTTACAAGGGCGAAATAAATAGTGATAGATATATATACAAGGTATGCACAGTGTGGAGAGAGAGAATTTATTTTGTTTTAAATTTTATTTTTCTGATTTTATTTTATTTTTTGAAATATATACAAGGTATTAGAAACACATTTTTATTTTTATTTTTGTGAAAATAAAATATGTGCAAGTGGAAGGAATAAATACAAGGATGAATGGCCATATCTCTCTCTACTTATTTTATTTGGCAATTAGGCCTATATTGGGCCCTCTCTTGGGTTCAGGTCACTCAATATTTATTTTAAATATTTCCTTCTTCTTCTTTATTTCTTTATTCTTTTATTTTTGCACAAATACAAGCTAATTATTGATATTTACACAAGCATGCCTATTTGGTAACTTATTATATTTACAGCTATCTACATGTTGTTTTGCCATGATTTTTAGCTAAAAAAAGAATAAAGAGTGAGAATGAGTATTCATCACCCCCTATACTTTACTTTTGCTAGTCCCTTAGCAAACACTTATTTGAAAAAGAAGTGAAAAAGAAATAGGAAAAGAAAAAGAAGAAAAAATAACGTGAATCAATGTTGATTATTAAACTTGTCTTCATTAAATTGAAGTATGGAGCTCAGTCAGATCTTTGGATTATTAATTTGTCGGAACCTTATTTGGACTTGAGTTTAAAACTTAACAGCCTCTAAGTTCTACTTAATCTATGGTCAAGACTTCTCAACAATCCATATCAGAACAAGTCTACATACACAAACTCTGATGACCATGAAACTTTTCTTGTGCTTGTATAGCTCTCCACCTCAGAAATAGCAAAGTGACAACCCTCCCCAACAAGGTAACTCTAATACCCTAGTCTGGCAACTCTTTCCTCGAGGAGCGGGGTATTCCCTTCAAAGTTCAAATCAAAGATGAAGCTATGTTTCATCATCTTTTTTCTATCATTTTGGCCTTAAAAACCCTAGTAAATGCATGTAAATAGGCTTAATTTAGGTATTTTAGCATGCATGCATATTGGTGTAAATTGTGTACAAACTACAATTTCTAATGCCAAAATTATAGAATAAAGAAAAGAAAAAGAATAAAATATTGTAAATATTTTATGACCCGAAACCCCGAGACCTATACATTTCGATGACTAGGTCGACAAGGAATAAAGTAGGGGGGAGATAAGGGCCAAAATACAATAAAAATCCCTTTTATATAATTCATTCTTTATTCATTTTGGGACCTATTTTTGGTTCCACTTTTTATACTTCAAATAAAGAAACTTTGTACTTCAAAGTTGTAGATAATTAAATAAAGAAAAAATAAAATTGATTTCACTCAAAAATAATGCATAGATAAAAAGTTATGATCTGAATAAGATTCCAGAATCCAAACTTCCCAGACCTATATCTTCGTAATAAAAGCTCGAAATGCATCAAATTCACCTTTAATTATGTATAATTTTCAATAAGCTATTTAATGAAGGCGGTTTCGCATTTGGCGGAGCTAGATTTGAAAGTTGAGTTTTGGACCCCTATTGTATACTTCTACAGATTAAAATATTCATTTTATTTATCATTCTTTATTTTTATAATTTTATATTTTTATTAAATATAATTTATAATATATGTGTATATTAAAATCAGAATAAAAACACAAAGAAAATACAAAAATAAAATACTACATATACAGTACATAGGTATAATACCAATAAAGAAAACCTATAGAGAATACACATCTATTTTTTTAATTGTATAAAATGCATCAAAAAAATAAAAGAAAAATATATTTAAGTGTATAATAATATTTTATAAATTTATAAAATAATAAACAACAATAAATAAATTAAATTCACAAAATAAAAATAAAAGATTAAAATATATAGATATGTATACCTATATAACCTATAAATGGTAACTTGTATTTTTATACCTCATAAAAAAATAAAAATCATAATAAAATAATTTATAAAATAATAAACAGTTTCTATTTAATATTAAAAAATTATTAAATTCATTTTCTATTTTTAATTGATTTTACAAATATTATTTCCAGGCTTTTTCCTGGTTGGTCCACGTGGACCAACCATGAGGGCTGGAGAGTTGACCTCGGATCAACTCTCTAACTCAACGCCTGTGCCCTTGTCAGAGCTGTGTTTCCTCATTTTTCTCCCAGTTTTGGAGACCGCCCCTTTCCTCCTTTCATGTCGCGTCCTTCTGCAAATTTTTGCCCCGTCCATTACTGATTCACGCCCAGGTCTTTTCTTGGCTGTGAATCACTGATCGCGACGAGGTTCCTCATTCTTCACGCCTGTTTCGCCATCCATTCAAAAATGCCCCTTTCCTTCCTTTGCACTTTGAACCCTTTTCTACCCACGTCTTGACCTTTGTTCGCTGTTCTCTGGACTGGAAGGGTGACAGCCTTCCTCCAGCACGTGCGCGGGGTTCAAGCGAGGGTCGTGGAGGCGTTCCACCCCCATCTCCGGCCACCTGGCCATGAGGTATCCACCTTGGGCTTTCAAACTTTGAGGTCATCATTTTCGTTAATTTTCTTGCATTTTCTTAGCTAGCTTAACGTTAGGATTAATCTATCACTTTCCCCTTCGATTCACACACACCCTTTCATCATGTCATCACCTCACCGGAGCTTGCTTCGGCGAGCTCTTATTCACTCCATTGACCACCTAATTCGCTCATGCTTGCCCTAGGACCACCTTTTGTCGTTGTGTGCTTTTCTTGCAGGTGCCAGGTGTGAGGAGACCCTCCTGGTGGGTCATTTTTGATGACGCTCGGGCAACCTGGAGCCATCCTCTTCGCCTACATCGCGACGGCGTCTCGGCGGTCTACACGCCATTTTAAAGCCACTATTCGCCAGAGGAGGCTTCCAGGAAGCTTGTGGGGCCTTCAAAAGGAACAGACAGCTCTGGGTATCGAGATTTTGCAGAATCAAGTCGCTGACGGCCTGTTCTTCACGCATTCTTCCTCCCTACTCCAGAACCGTCCGATCGTTGCCTGATCTTTCAGGGCTCCAGTGGCCGTCCGATCCTTCAATCCAGCGTCATTGATTTCCATCCGCACCATCTAATCTCGCCCGTGGGTTGTCAAAGGGGTATCGCTGCGTGAGAGCTCGACACATGGCAAGTGAGTTGATACCAGCCGTCGAATCACGCTCTATGTGAGGATATTTTGTGCTATCGCCCCCGCACGTTTTTATTATAATTTATTAGTATTCAATCTTTCCTCGGCCGTTCATTAACTATTGTAGAATTTGCATAACGGCCCAAACCTTAAGACTATTTGCGACAGGGTCCTCGGCCACGTCACCACACGTGCTTGGCACACGTGAGGTGCTGGCATTTTGCGCTTGGAGCCCTAGAATTTTAAATATTGTTATTCAGTCCAGAAAGTAATCTTGCACGTTATAATTTTTGGATAATTTGCATTCGAGCGTCCATTGTTTTGTTAATTACCTAAAGGTCCTCGCCATCCATGTGCTAGTCACATGGTCCTAAGCAATTTTGCAGCGGAGCCCCTGGGGGTTTCTTTATTTAATTTTGGTCTATAAGTTTTTTTAATCGGTTATATGTTTTCTGGGATAATTGCATCTTGGTCCCGCAACTTTTTGTAAATTACAAAAAATACCCTTGCCCGTTGGCAATTTCTTTTTGTTGCCTTTATTTATTTCATACATCTCTAAATTGCTAAAAAATCCACAAAAATTACCATAAGCTCCTGTTGCATTGTTGATTCACGTCATATTTTTGTTTTGCATTTTTTGCATTTTAATATTTATAAAAATTTAAAAACACGCATTTTCTGTACTATTTACATTAGAAAATATATAGAAATTATAAAACATTTTTGAAAAATTACAAAAAAATATATTTTATGTGTTTCTTTGTGTTTTAACTCCAGTCCAAAAATCATTAAAAAAATACAAAATAAAATCCATAAAAATATTAAAACTCTAAAAATCTTTATAAAAATATTAAAAATCCATAAAATCCTAAAAATATAAACTCTATTTCAAAATTTTCTTTGTTTTATTATCTTCAATTAAAAATTAATTGGGAGAATTTTTGTTATTGTTTTATATTTTATTTCTCTATTTCAATTTCATACTTTTATTTTATTCACTTTTTTTTAATATTTTGACTTTAAAAATACCAAGAAATTAGGAAAAATATAGAAAAATCAAAAAACATTAGAAAATTATAAAAAGCACAAAAATATTTTATTTTCTGAATTTTACTTATTTTTACCTATTTTTATAAATACTTTATCCCTCTCTTTCTTACTTTGTATATATCTTTTATTTAAAGAAAAGAAAAAATATAAAATACAAAAAAGAAAATAGAAAATTAGAAAATTAAAAATCAAAATACAAAAAAATATAAAATTAAAAATAAAAAAATATAAAATTAAAAACCCACAAAAAATAGCATTGATAGACAAATCATCACATACACATTTTGAACATTTTGCCCCGTTCATTCTGTCTTCTCCTTGTGTTCGACCTCTACACATACTTGCACCTATACACTTCTTTGTTGTAGAGTTATAATAAATTTTAACTCCGCACCACTTTTCATTGCTTGATTTCTGTTGTGGGTTAATTGTTGTTTGAGTTAGGATTTCTTGCAGGTCGCCTCAGCGACATTGTGATCCCGCCTTGTGAGGATTACTTTAGACCCATGAAAAATCACTTTCAACAAATGGCGCCGTTGCCGGTGAGCAAAATTACTTAGTTCGGGTTTTTGTTTGTGCTTGTGATTGTTTATCTATTTTCATGATTTTATTTTTGCTTATTTTTTTTCTTTATTAGTGATATATCTGTTGAGCTGTCTAACCTCCTCTTTTGTTGATTTCGTGCAAGGAACTGCGGATTGAGGGAGGCGCTCTACCCTAGGCGCCTGGGCACCCACGTGAAGCTAGCATCTGTCAGCCTAGCACCAAGGAGACGAAGAGTCGTTTTTGAAGACCGAGCTCCACCTTTAGTTGTAGCATTTACTTCCTGCAATTATTTTTGTAATTTAAGTGAGAGTGAGACTTTTTATTGTAATAATACATGTACTCTGAACATTGTACACTCGGGCCTAATTTCCAAGTGTTTATACATTTGGGGGCTCACCGCGGTTTTCACGATTTTTCATCAAAATTTTTACTTTGTTTTCTGATTTTCGATTTTATTTATTTTTTTGTGATTGAGCCCTTAGTTGTAGGAGTTGCTTGTCATAGCATTAGGTCCAAACACCTAATATATTTGTATGTGCATATAGTCTCGTTTGGACTTAGTCAGATTTTGAAATCGTGCTTCTCGCTAATAACTGCTTCTCACACTAAGGTGATTTCATCGGCTGCATTTGCATATAGTTTAGGTTTCAATTCTGCTGAGCATCCTTACATGTAGAGTGCTGGAGGCAAGGTGAGCATTTACGCTTTAGCATTCATCATCGTTTTGCCGCTTGCATTGCTTTTCCACTTCTCCACCTCCGATTTTAATCACCTAGGTGCTAAGTAAAATTGATTCCTCGTTAGGCGCATGCATTTCTTACTAAAAATCCAAAAAAAGTGATAACAAATAAAATTGGGACTGCTAAAATTACTCGACCTTAAAATCAACCAAAAAGAAAAAAATCTCTTAGGGTGAGTAATCCCCTCATTGTCTTCACTTTTTCTGGCTCGCGCATACACTATGGATTAGTGCCCTAATCCCATTCAACCCCTAAGGGAGTGTGCAACTCTTTGACTTCTCACCTAACTCTAAAAAAGATAAGATAAAAAGACCGCTCTTTTGCGGTCTCTACCGAGTTGAGTAGGTGAATTGAGGGTTTGTATTGTGTGAGTTTGTTTGTGCTTGTGTGTGTGTATACTAGATCGTTTCTGCGCATTTGCGCCTTTTTCTTCACTTCTCTTGATTTGACCTTCGTGCTCCCCCGACTATCATTTCCTTTTGTTTTCGAGATGGACCCCTGGAGCGTATTTTATCCGGACTTTGAGGACCCCTCGTTCACTCCAGTCGGTCCACCTCACTGTTATCAAGAGGATTCTTCTCCTATTTTTCCTGATTTTTGTAAATATCCGACCAACCCACTATTTCAGGATTCAGACTTTGACCTTTACCAATCATTTCCACCACCATCTCCTTCACAGTTCGACAACCCCCTCTTCATAGAATATCCAGATTCGGACTGTGGTTTTTATCCACACCCACCATCCACATTCGACACACCCGATCCTGAGATCTTGGAGTCACCTTTCATGATATCCACACTTGAGACCTTGAATCAGATGATGGAGCATATGAAGTCAAGGATTAATGACTTACTAGTTTGAATAAGAACCAGGATGATGCTCCATTCTTTGAGGATTTGGATTCATTTGAGGATTGTCATGAGAGCTTGCAATCATCCAAAATACAAAAAAATGAGAAAAGTTTAAAAACACAAAAAGAGTTTGGGAGACGATTGATTCAAACTATGAGGAGAGTGCCCATCTGCCAGACATTTTGACCACACATTCATTCACACCCAGTCCCACCTTTGACCCCGAGGATTCCGTTGTACAGACTGCTCTTGGCATGCCTCGTGTAGATGCTGATTTTGATTTCCTCCCTTGTATGGAGGAGGTCCAAAAATTAAAAAAATTATTGACTGAATCCGAAGTGGTGGCCACTATTCACGAGATCATCCGTGCCCCACTTCAGCAGGCCATGACCAATTTATCTGCTCCTCTTCCCAAGAAGAGAAAGCGAAGGAGCAGATCTGAGCGTCATATCTTGACCATGGCCACTACCCACGCCATCACACACCGTCCCATTCCTAGGAAGAGGAACACTGCCACACCTTTCATTAGTTGCACCATCTCTGACCATACCTGTGGTCACATTCTCCTCGAGGGAGGTGCTTCGATTAGCATTATACCCTTCTCGTTGGTACAGTATCTTCACTTAGGGCCTCTAAAGAAGACCAGGATGATCGTTCAGTTTGCTCATGGATCAATAAAGAGGCCAAAGGGTATCCTTGAAAACGTCGTCATTTCGATTTAGGGCACGAGATACAATGTCGATTTTGTCATATTGCCCATGGAGACCTCCACTGGGAAGCACTCTCCAATCATCCTGGGACGACCATTCCTCGCCTCCGTGAGGGTCATTATTGACTATGGATCAGGAGAGATTCGCTCCCGTCCTGCTGATGTGAGCGAAGTATTGATCACTACACCCACCGTTGACCAGAGACCTGCACCTGGTGCGACTTCACCTATCTCGGCTGACCTCGAGGACCATGACCTTGATGATACTATCAGAGAATTTTGCTGCTTATTGGATTCCACTGAGACTCGAGAATTCCTCCCTATTGAGGAAGACTCGAAAAGCATGGACCTCGGAGTTCCTTCTTCTGGGGCTTGGCGTTGTGTTGATGACATCCGCGTGATTTACACGATCGATACCATTTAGTGTAGGGCAGAGTTAGAGACTAGACAGGACAAACATGACTTGACTTGACTTCTTTCACCGATGAGTCCGCTCATGTTCATTTAGATTCAGATGAGACAAAGGCTGAATTTGATTTGATTGCCTTTATTCGGGAATTCAGGCCTTTTGATGAGAAAGATGATCCGGTTGAAATTATAGAGGACGAACATAGTTCGACTACTTCCACTGATGAGTTCATTCCTTTTGGTTTTGACCTGGACGACACCTCGCAGGACGACTTTGATTACACTTCCTCTGATGATGATGAGTTCGTCCCATTCCACTTTGATATCAGTGAGACACCCAAGGCCGGACCTAGTCACACTTCTTCCACTCACCCGTCTGTTCCTTCACACCCTAGGGCCACTAAGGATCTTCACTTTGTCGACCCTGATCGGCTTCCGTCCACTGTGGACCCCGATGTCGACCTGCACCACACCAGATCTATCCCTCAGCGGTCTCGCAAGAAGGTTCGCTTTCTACCTTCTTGATCATGTGTACATCCATCCTCTTGTATATTCATTCATTTCCCTCTATCTATCTCTCGTATTGCTCATCCACTCACTCTCATGTTTGCCTTGCTTAGGACGTACTTTGTCCTAAGTATAGGGGGGTCGATGAGCCGAGTGTTCATTTGTCGTTTAGTTTCATCACTCATGTTGTTGCCTATACTTAGGGCATCTTTTATCCTAAGTATAGGGGGAGTGAAGTGTACATCTTCTGATCTCTTTTCCATCTTCACTTCTCTTTTCTTCTTTTCCTTTTCTTTTTCTACTGAAAAGGTGCTGCCCCTTGTTGATAGTCTTCTATACTTAGGATGTACTTTGTCCTAAGCATAGGGGGTGTGCACCCCGAGAGCTTCTATTCTTTGATCCTCTCCATTGTCTCCTCTTCTTGTCTATAGTTAGGGATATCTTACCCTAAGTATAGGGGAGACAATCTGAGTAAGATATGTTCATTCCCACCCTTGACCCTCCCTACTTTGTGTACAGTCTGCTATACTTAGGATTATTTGATCCTAAGTATGGGCGGACGGTCGACTTCTCATTCGTTCATTCATTTATTTCTTTATTCATTAGACTTGTCTATACTCAGTATGAGTTATGTCTTCTCTTTTCTCTCCAATATATGAGGACATAGCTCAAGCTAGGTATAGGAGGGCCGTATATACTGCGTATATACTTTAGCCATAACTCGTACTTTTGTATTTTTATTAATAATTATGGTTAGAAATCCATTAAAACCTTAATAAAAAGATGCTATCATTCCTCAAATTCTTTTTTTATGTACTGATTAATAAATCTGATGAAAATATTTTTTGCAAAATGTTTGAAAAATAGTTTGAAAATCTTTGTGAAAATCCTTTGAAAACTATTTGGAAAATATTTTGTTACATGTTTTCAACCTTTGTAAAAATGTTTTGTTTGAAAAATTTATTTTCTTTGTGTGAAATAAAATATTTCAAAAACAATTTGCAAATGGTTTGAAAATAGTTGCAAAAATATTTGAAAAATCTATTTATAATGTTTGAAAAACCTTTGTAAAACAATTTCCAAATGTGTGTACATGCTTGTAAAATTGTTTGTAAAAATTAATTTGGACTATAGTTTTCAAAATTGTTTGAAAAACCTTTTCAAATAAGTTTGAGGAATACAGACATCACATATAAAATTCTTTAATATATATTTATATAAAATTGACCACTTACCCTTGTAAATTCTTAAAATCCACTTCTTGTAAATATAAGAAGAACTCCCATGTAAATATTTTAATCTAGTTTTTGGCCAAGAATCTTTGTTTTCAAAAATCCCAAAAACATTTGCAAAACTAAAATACCAAAAACATTTGAAAAATCCTTGTGAAAATACAAAAAATGCATCTGCATCATCTTTTCAAAAATCCATAAAAAATTTAAAATTCCTGAAAATTGCATCACAAAAATATTTCCTGCATTCTGCATTTGCATAGCAAGAGCATTTTTCACATTGAGTTTGATAGTTGAACAAGTCTAAGTAACATCCAGAGATCGGAGCTTGATTGGACCTTAAAATCTATCTAATAACAGGAACCTTATAGGAACTGGAGTTGAGGTACTTTAGGTCTAGTTGACTTAATTCTTTAAGGATCACGGGACTTGGTTCAATGGATTCTTGACTGCCTAAGTAGAGTATTTCGGAGCACATGCACGACTCTTGTTGATAATGACCTAACTTGGACACATGCACCTTTCACTTGGCTCAACTCAGTTGGAGTGGTGAGGGGATTGGATTTGTCGGTATGAGACGCACACAAGTGGAAACATTTGTCCTCCTCTTGGGAGGGAACTGCACCCCAAGCCGCCCAGTGATGAGGAATTCTAAAGACAGAAGAGTGTGGGTTGCAATAAAGCTTCAAAAGAGGTATAGTCTACTGGCTTGAGAGGAAAAACTCCCTATGTAAATGCTGATGTACATAGTATTTCAAACAAAAACTCCAAAAAAAGAGAAAAAAGGGCATGCCTGTACATAAATAAAATGCATGCCGGAGTGTACATATATTGTATAGAAAATAAGCAAGCTTGAGTTCCAAAGTCAACATATATGAGCCTGCAGCTGGATGACTTGACTACACTGGTCTTGCATCCTAGGATAGGTAGCTACACTGGCTACCGTCCATTCTTCTCTTCACCCCCTCCTCTTGAGTTGGTTGCCACTTGAACTTAGATGGGAATACCCCGCTCCTCGAGGAAGGAGTTATTGGATAGGGGAATCATTGGGTTGTCGTACTGGAGAAGTCAGTCTCTTTGTCATTCTAGTTGGGTAGAGTCACAATCACTTACATTGTACGAGTCAGATTCATATTCGTAAGGGTTTGCGTATGAGTTGAGATGTTTCCGACCTGGCTATTGAGGAGGCTTGGACTGAGTTTTAGGATTCTCGAAGGCTGTTGGATTTCAAATCCGATTCTCATTAAGGTTCCGCCCGCACTAAAATTCCAAAGGTCCGACTAATCTTCAAACTTTGATTTTGTGAAGACAGGTTTGATAATTAAATTCAATCCGTCTTTCTTCTTTTTCTTTTCTTTGTTTATCTTTTCTGCACTTATTGCATAAGTGTTTGCTAGGGACTAGCAAAGGCAAGTATATAGGGATTTTGAAGCTACGTTTCATCATCTTTATTCTATCATTTTGGCCTTAAAAACCCTAGTAAATGTGTGTAAATAGGCTTAATTTAGGTATTTTAGCATGCATGCATATTGGTGTAAATTGTGTACAAAATACAATTTTTAATGCCAAAATATAGAATAAAGAAAAGAAAATCAAAAGAATAAATATTGAATATTTTATGACCCGAACCCTGAGGCCTAGGCATCTCGATGACTAGATCGACAAGGAATAAAGTAGGGGGAGATAAGGGCCAAAATACAATAAAAATCCTTTTTTTTAATTGATTCTTTATTCATTTTGGGACCTATTTTTAGTTCCACTTTTATTACTTCAAATAAAGAAACTTTGTACATGAAAGTTGTAGATAAATAAATAAAGAAAAATACAAAACTGATTTCCTTCAAAAATAATGTACAGATAAAAAGTTGTGATCTCTTCCCATACATGTATCTCCCTAATAAAAGCTCGAAATGCATCAAACTCACCTTTAATTGTACATAATTTTCAATAAGCTATTTAATAAATGTGGTTTCGCATTTGGCGGAGCTACGGTTTGAAAGTTGAGTTTTGGACCCCTATTGTATACTTGTACAGATTAAAATATTCATTTTTTATTACTCTTTATTTTTATAATTTTATATTTTTTGTAAATATTATTTATAATATATATGTATATTAAAATCAGAATAAAAATACAAAGAAAATACAAAAATAAAATACTACATATACAATACATAGGTATAATACCAATAAAGATACCTACAGAGAATACACATCTATTTATTTAATTGTATAAAATGCATCAAAAAAATAAAAGAAAATATATTTAAGTGTATAATAATATTTTATAAATTTATAAACAAAAATAAATAAATAAAATTCACAAAATAAAAATAAAAGATTAAAATATATAGATATGTATAACTATATAGCCTATAAATGGTAACTTGTATTTTTATACCTCATAAAAATAAATAAAAATCATAATAAAATAATTTATAAAATAATAAACATTTTTTATTTAATAATAAAAAATTAATAAATTAATTTTCTATTTTTAATTGATTTTACAAATATTATTTCCAGGCTTTTTCCTGGTTGGTCCACGTGGAACAACAAGGAGGGCTGGATAGTTGACCTTGGGTCAACTCTCTGATCCAATGCATGTGCCCTTATCAGAGCTGTGTTTCCTCATTTTTCTCCCATTTTTGGAGACCACCCCTTTCCTCCTTTCATGCCGCGCCCTTCTGCAAATTTTTGCCTCGTCCATTGGTGATTTACGCCCAGGTCTTTTCATGGGCTGTGAATCACTGATCGCGACGAGGTTCCTCGTTCTTCACGCTCGTTTCACCATCCATTCAAAAATGCCCCTTTCCTTCCTTTGCACTTTGAACCCTCTTCTACCCACATCTTGACCTTTGTTCGCCGTTCTCAGGACCGGAAGGGTGACAGCCTTCCTTAGCACGTGTGCGAGGCTCAAGCGAGGGTCGTGGAGGCATTCCACCCCCATCTCCGGCCACCTGGCCGTGAGGTATCCACCTTGGGTTTTCAACCTTTGAGGTCATCATTTTCGTTATTTTTCTTGCATTTTCTTAGCTAGTTAACCTTAGGATTAATCTATCACTTTCCCCTTCGATTCACACACACCCTTTCATCACGTCATCACCTCGCCGGAGCTTGCACCGACAAGCTCCTATTCACGCCATTGACCACCTAATTCGCTCGTGCTCGCCCTGGGACCACCTTCTATCATTGTGCGCTTTGCTTGCAGGAGCCAGGTGTGAGGAGACCCTCCTGGGGGGTTGTTTTTGCTGACACTCAGGCAACCTGGAGCCATCCTCCTTCGCTTACATCGTGGCAGCGTCCCGGTTGTCTACACGCCATTTTGAAGCCGCTGTCTGCCAGAGGAGGCTTCTAGGAAGCTTGTGGGGCCTTCGGAAGGGAACATGCAGCTCTGGGTATTGAGATTTTGCAGAATCAGAGTCACCGACGACCAGTTCTTCGCGCATTCTTCCTCCCTACTCCAGAACCGTCTGATCGCCGCCTGATCTTCCAAGGCTCCATTGGCCATCCGATCCTTCGATCCAACGCCGTCGATTGCCATTCGCACCATCTAATCTCAGTCGTGAGTTGTCGAAGGGGTATCGTTGTGCGAGAGATCAACACGTGGCAAGTGAGTTGATACCAGCCGTCGGATCGCTCTGTGTGAGGGTATTTTACGCTATTGCCCCCCGTACATTTTTTGTAATATTTTATTAGTATTTGATCTTTCCTCGACCGTTCATTAACTGTTGTAGAATTTGCATAACAGCCCAAACCTTGAGATTATTTGCGACAGGGTCCTCGACCACGTCACCTCACGTGCCCGGCGCGCGTGAGGTGCTGGCATTTTGCGCTTGGAGCCCTAGAATTTTAAATAGTGTTATTCAGTCCATAAAGTGATCTTGCACGTTATAATTTTTGGATAATTTGCATTCGAGCGTCCATTGTTTTGTTAATTACCTAAAGGTCCTCGCCAGCCACGTGCTAGTTACATGGTCCTTGGCAGTTTTGCAGCAGAGCCCCTAGGGGTTTCTTTATTTAATTTTGATCTCTAAGTATTTTTAATTAAATATAAGTTTTCTGGGATAATTGCATCTTGGCCCCGCAACTTTTCGCATATTACAAAAAATACCCTTGGCAGTTTGTAATTTCTTTTTGTTGCCTTTATTTATTTCATGCATCTCTAAATTGCTAAAAAATCCACAAAAATTACCATAAGTTCATGTTGCATTGTAGATTCACATCATTTTTTTTGTTTTGCATTTTTATTGCATTTTAATATTTATAAAATTCAAAAACACGCATTTTCTCTACTGTTTGCATTAGAAAATACATAAAAATTATAAAACTTTTTAGAAAATTCCAAAAAACTTATATTTTTTGTGTTTCTATGTGTTTTAAGTCCAATCCAAAAATCATTAAAAAATACAAAAGAAAACCCATAAACATATTAAAACTCTAAAAATTTTCATAAAAATATTAAAAATCCATAAAAAATCCTAAAAACATAAACTCTGTTTCTAAATTTTCTTTGTTTTATTATCTTCAATTTAAATTAATTGAGAGAATTTTTGTTACTGTTTTATATTTTATTTCTCCATTTCAATTCCAGACTTTTATTTTATTCATTGTTTTCAGTATTTTTGACTTTAAAAATACCAAACAAATTAGGAAAAATCTAGAAAAATCACAAAAACATTAGAAAGTTATAAAAAGAGCAAAAAAATTTATTTTATGAATTTTACTTATTTTACCTATTTTTATAAATATTTTATCCCTCTCTTTCTTACTTTCTATATATCCTCTATTTAAAGAAAAAGAAAATAAAAAATGTAAAATACAAAAAAGAAAATAGAAAATTAAAAATTAAAAATCAAAATTCCAAAAATATAAAATTAAAAATTAAAACACCGAAAAAATAGCATAGATAGACAAATCATCACATACACATTTTGAGCATTTTGCCCCGTTCTTCCTGTCTGCTCCCTGTGTTCGACCTCTACATATACTTGCACCTATACACATCTTTGTTGTAGAGTTATAATAAATTTTAACTCCGCACCACTTTTCATTGCTTGATTTCTGTTGTGGGTTAATTGTTATTTGAATTGGGATTTCTTGCGGGTCACCTCAGCGATATTGTGATCCCGCCTTGTGCGGATTACTTTAGACCCGTGAAAAATCGCATTCAACAGTCAACCGGCTCAAGAAGAGGAGGAAGAAGAGAATGGACCATGGCCAGTGTAGCCATGTATCCGTAGGAGCTCAACCAGTGTAGCTAAGTCTCTCAGCTGCAAGCTTCATGAGATGGGCATGGGTAACATAAGCTTTGCTTTATTTGACTATATACACTCCGGTGGGTATTTCATTTTTTTATCAGACCCACCACTTTGGAGTTCTTTTCTTTTTGCACTTTTTTTTGATGTGACAATGTACAACATATCTACATGGTGCATCATATATACGTAAGGAGTTTTTCCTCTTGAGCCAGTAGACTATCCCTCTTTTGAAGTATTATTGTAACCCACAACTCCTATCTTTAGACCTCACTGCTACCAGACCAAGTTGAGACGCACTTCCTTCACTATAAGAAGAAGAGAGGTTCCACCTAGAAGTACTACCCTCATATGCTACCCCAAGTCAAAGAAGACTGCCTCCTCACCACCTCATCCGTAGAGAGCTAGGTGTAAAGTGTTGATCCAAGTAAAGCCATTGTCTGTGAGAGTCATGTGTGAGTTGTTAAGTGTTCTACTTGGGCTCATCAATATGAATATGAACATAGCCTAGTGGACTTAAAGAATTAAGTCACCATGGACCTGAAAAGTCTCAACCCTAAGCCCTCTAAGGTTCCTCTTAGAAATTAGATGGATTAAGATCTTAACCAAGCTCCATTTCCAATTTAATTCCAGGCTAGTTTAAATGTCAACTATGATTCAGAAAAACTGAACATATATTTACAAAGATGCAATTTTTGAAAATTTTTGAAAGCATGCAAAATTTTGAAAATGTTTGAAAACATGGATTTATGCATGAATGCAGAAGTTTTGCAAAATATTTACAAACATTTACAAGAGGTTTTTTGCAAACTTTTTGTTTTTCAAACATTTTACAAAAATTTTGTACTATATACACAATTTTGATATGAAAATATTTACACACTATTTACACATAAAAGATTTTTACAAATATTTTTACAAAAATAATTTTTATAAATAGCTATGTATGTGTAAAAAAAATTATGTACAAGAGAAGTTTTTAATTTTTATGGATTTTATCCATTTTATTTATTAACACACTCACACAAAGTACGTATTATGGCTAATGTATATATGAAATATATACGACACCCCCCTATACTTAGCTCGAACGATGTCCTCAGAGTGAATCAATAACGATGAAGAAGACATAACTTGTGCTTAGTATAGGGAAGTGAAAAGAAAAGGCTACACTACAACGACGAATGAAAGAATAGAAATGAAAAGAGTCTCGGGGTTTCCCCCTATACTTAGGATCAAGTAATCATAAGTATAACAGGCTGTACACAAAGAGAAATCCGAGTGGGAGAATGTACAGGGTCTACCTCCCCTATACTTAGGGTGAAATATCCCTAAGTATAGGCAGCAAAATAGAGGTAGAAAGAGACGAAGAAGAAAATCAAAAGTCTCACCCCCCCTATACTTAGGGTAAAGTGCACCCTATGTATAGCATAATCAAAGATGCAAATGGGGCGTTGGACTGAAGAATAGTGTGATATGGACATCTGGATCTATACAAGTCAGGAGAACAGTGATAATCAGGCGTGAGATGCAATAGTTGTGAGTCAAGAGACCACATCTCACACAAAATGAATAGGGCGATGTCAACGACCAGTGGCTCATGATCTAGACATGGTTTGAGCCACTGCCCGTTAACACGAAAGGTAGACTCAGATGACAACTCAGATATGTCGATGCTTTCGTTGTCGTGTACCTTTCGGACCAAATAGGGTCCCTTCCATTTGCTATGCAACTTCCCTGGGAATAAACGAAGCCTGGCATTGAACAACCATACTCGTTGTCCTGGGTCAAACTGCTTGTGGATTATACGAGAATCATGCCACTCCTTCACTCTCTCCTTGTACTGTACGCTGCTCGAAAAGGATGCATCTCGAAACTCCTCCAATGCTGCCAACTCTGCCCTCCTACACTCATTGACTCGAGAAGTATATCTGTGACTGCCCAAAGTGACCTATGTCTCATCTCAACAGGTAAATGGTAGGGTTTGCCATAAACGAGGCGAAAGTGAGATGTACCCAAAGGCGTCTTGAAGGATGGCCTATATGCCCACAAGACCGAGTCCAAAATCTGTGACCAATCCTTTCGGTCAGGGCGGACGACCTTCTGTAGAATAGTCTTGATCTCCATGTTCGACACTTCAGTAAGACCATTGGTCCGAGGATGATATGGTGTGGCTACTCGATGGTCAATGCTAAACTCACCTTATTGTTGACGAAATGAGACCCCCCGTCAGATATAAAAACTCTGGGCACCTCGAACTGTGAAATGATATTCTTCCTCAAAAATCAGCATATAGTCCTAGCATCTGCGGTTCGAGCGGGGATGGCCTCAACCCAACGACTCACATAACCCATGGCAACAGAATGTACTCGAATCCGTGACTCTTAAGGAATGGACCGATGAAATCGATGCCCCATGCGTCAAAAACATCACAGAAGTGAATGGGTTGCATCGGCATCATATCACGCTGTCCACAAGTGCCCATCCTCTGACAGTCAGTACACCTCTTCAAGAATTCATTAGAATCCTTGAAGAGGGTAGGCCACCATAGGCCAGATTGGAGCACTTTCTGCCGTTCTCTTCACAGAGTTATGTCCTCCTGCCTCAAGCGTGTGGCAGTAAGTGAGGACGCTATGGTGCTCTTCCTGAGGAATGCACCGATGCCAGATTCTATCCCCTCCTTCATGATAAAGGACGGGATCCTTTCAATGGTAGAACTTGGCCTTCGTGAGGAAGGTCTCAAGTCGCTGCCTGGGACAACCTTGTGGAACTTTCTTGGCAACAAGATAGTTCACAATGTCGGCGTACCACGGGAGAGAGACGATAGCAAGGATCTCCTCATCTGGGAAGGTCTCTGAAATAGGCACGATCTGCTCAGAATCCTCAAGATACTCTAATTGGGAGAGATGATCCGCGACCACATTCTTGACTCCATGCTTATCCTTAATCTCTATGTCAAACTCCTGGAGTAGAAGGATCCATCTGGTCAATCTATCTTTGGCATCCTTCTTTGCCATGAGGTACCTGATGGCGGTGTGATCTGTGTAAATGGCCACCTTAGATCCAATGATGTACGATCTGAACTTATCTAGGGCCAACACTACGTCTAGCATCTCCTTCTCAGTGACAGTGTAGTTCCGCTGAGCGGCATCCAAAGTACGGCTAGCGTAGTGTGAGGAAAAAGGTACTCCATCCCTCCTCTATCCCAGCACGGCCCCTACGACAAAATCTGAGGCATTCGTCATGATCTCGAATGGGAGAGACCTATCAGGCGGCTGGAGGACAGGAGCCTCAACAACTAGACTCTTGAGAGTCTCAAATGACTCTAGACACTTATCATCCACAATGAACGCGGTGTCTTTCGTCAGCAAATCAGTCAACGGCTGGGCAATCCTGTTGAAATCATGAATTAATCGTCGGTAGAAACTGACGTGCCCTAGAAAAGACCGTAATTGTCGCAAGTTGGATGGTGAACTGAGTTTCCTAATGATATCCACCTTGGCCGGATCAACCTCCATGCCCCTGTTGGAGATGATATGGCCAAGCACCGTCCCTTGAGTCACCATGAAGTGACTCTTCTCCCAAGAAAGCACAAGATGGACCTCAAGGCATCACTGAAGGACGCGGTCTAGGCAGTCAAGACAAGCATCAGACACATCACCATAGACCGAAAAGTCATCCATGAAGACCTCCAAGCGCTCACCCACCATGTCCGAAAAGATGGATAACATGCACCTTTGGAATGTCGCTGGGACGTTACATAGACCAAAGGGCATCCGTCTGAAAGCATATGTCCCAAAGGGACAGGTGAATGTGGTCTTGTCCTGATCTTCAAGCGCAATGGCCTCCTGATTGTATCCGGAGTACCCGTCCAAAAAGCAGTAGTGACTCTTCCCGGCTAGCCCCTCTATAATCTGATCAATAAAAGGCAGCGGGAAATGATCCTTCTTGGTGGCCTGGTTCAATCTTCTGTAGTCCACACAGACCCTCCAGGAAGTGGGTACCCCGGTAGCAATCTCCTCTCTAGACTCACTAACAAGTGTGGTGATGCCCATCTTCTTGGGCACCACATGTAGCAGACTGACCCATTTGGAGTCGGAGATGGGGTAGATAAAATCGGTACTCCACCATTTGAGATTTACTTCATGACAACCTCTCGAAGATTCGGGTTCAACCGCTGCTGGAACTCACGTGACGGCTTCATGTCCTCTTCGAGATATATATGGTGGGAGCACAGAGCCGGACTTATCCCCTGGAGATTGGCTACGCTCCATCCTATCACCTTGTGGTTCTTTTCAAAAACCCCCATCAGATGGGATTCTTGCTCTCCAGTCAAATCCACTAAGATGATGACTGGGTACATCTCATTCTTGCCCGTAAGGAACCTATACTTCAGCGATGACGACAAAGGCTTCAGCTCTGGACAACTGAGTGGTGGCGGATCTGGCCTCTGAAAATTTTGAGTGAATGCAACCAAATCTGCATGGGAGAATGAGAACTCTCGCTGAAAATCATAATCTGGTGAAGACTGCTCTGTTGGTGTGTCTCTGCTCTGCATGAAATCGGTCTCCACGCTAGCTGTTGGCTCTGTGGAAGTCAGACACGGTATCAAATCATCAAGCTCTTCCCAGTCTATGTCTGACTCCGAGGGATCTAAATCTGAATAAAAAAAGAATCATCTGCCTCACGATCGGGAACCGACTCTGCTGACTGAAATGTATCCTGGACCAGGAATGTGCTCTCCGAGCTCTCCTCTGCTGGAATATGTGCATCAGCGGACTCTAAAGGTGAGAGGATTGCTCGTGACACTGGATCGGACCAAACTACCTCATCGTCTATAATCACAAAATCACAGTCCTAGTGGATGTCTCGCTTTACCTCTGCCATCTGCTCTGAATCTGAAGGCAGCTCTGAGCAATCTTAATCTATGGCTCTAATCTCCTCGATCGTCTTTATTTGTGATCCTCATCCTTGGCGAAGTACGAGCCCCCGCATGATGCATTCACTAACCCATGCAGCTCTGGTGTAAGACCGCAGAAAAATCTCTGAACAAGGTTCAGCTTCGAGATGTCATGATGGGGGCACCGGTCTGTGAGCTCCCTGAAGCGATCCCATGCCTTGTGAAACTGCTCGTTGGGGAGCATGGAGAAATTACTGATCAGGGCCCTAACTGCAATGGTCCGGCCGAGTGGATAATACTTATAGAGATACTCGTTCCGAAGATGTTCCCATGTAGTCACGAATCTCCTGAGATGCTTCAGCCAGTTGGCTGCTCTATCGACAAGGGAGAAGGGAAATGCCATCATCCGAATGGTGTCCTCATCCACCTGGGGATCGTAGACAATACTGCATATCATCTCAAACTCCTGGAGATGAAGGTGCGGCTCCTCTGTGGCAAGTCCATGGAAGCGAGGAAGGAGCTGAATAGTCTGAGGCGGGAACTTGAAGTCTCCCGCAATGGCCAGCAGAACAATCTATCTGTGTGTCAGAGTTGCACCAAGGTTGTGCAACTCTCTCATTAGGCATGCTGCTGCTGGTTGTACGGGCTCCTCAGGTTGTCTACCATCGAGTCCATCTCCTCCACCGGGTCTGCGCTGCTCTCGATCTGCTCGCATCTGCTCCATCTATCGGCGCATATCAACCATGAAAGCCCTCTGATCGTGAATCTATCTCTGCATCGTCTCAAGGGAGTCTAACATGGTGTTGTTGGTCGCACCCTGGTCTAACACATATGTCTGCTCTGCTCTGGGGCCATCGGTGCGGTCCTCGCTGCTGGCCATGGTCTCTGCAAAGGCAAAAGACCCAAACTCAGGTGCCGATAAATAAACTGACTACTGCTCTCTCTTATTGGGCACTAGCACCTCAAGACTGGTGGTAGAAGGGTGGTCAAGGTAGAACCGGGTGGAGTCGAACTCAGATTCGGAGAGCGGGTCTCAACTCTCGCGAACCAACCTAGATGAGCGGGCTGGAGTGCTCGAAAGCGGTGCAGCTAGAGGCTGCCTAAGGGACCTCCGACCCATCATCTCAATCTGGCAAGTAAGGCAGATGAGATCTGAATAGAAAACAAGATGGTTAAACAATACCCCCAATTCACCAATGCACGCGGAGCTGATGACCGTAAAGGTTCGGTCTTTTATCTTGTCATTTTTATTAGGTGATAATATAGTCTATCAGAGCGATTAAGCGAGCTGTTGGGAATCCAACGTCCCCAGGAGACTGTCCTGATCCCAAACTAGATCTTTCCCTGCTAGTACAAGCCGCAGACCATTTACCAGCTACCCGATCGACTCGCTCTGTTAAGGATATCGCGGCCCGCTTTATCGAAGACCGGAGCGATCCTCACTAGAGAACGACTAGCTCAAAACCAGTAATCTGAAGAAGGGTCAGATATGGCTCTAGCCTAGTGTGCGTGTGACTCTCTCACCCATATAAACCATACGATGAGGGAATTGCTCTCCCAAGATAATTTTTTGTGAAGTGAATTTTAAGTCAAGTTTGCTTAAACAGTCCCAATTTTATGGTTTTGATTTCTTTAGATATTTTTCAAAACAAACAACGCCTAATGAATTTTTCGATTCTCCTGATGATTATTAAGTCCAAAAACCAGGGGGAGAAGACGAAAAAGCTGATACGCGATGAAACTTAAAGATGCATGCCGAGTAAAAGATGCGTACCTTTCTTCCAACACTATACATGCAATATGATCCATGCATAATTGAAAGACAGAAATTAAACTAATATAAATGATGCAGCGAGGAAATAGACCTTAACAAAAATTTCTGCACGCGAAGAATGATATCTAACGGGTCAATGGGAGGGGTCGGGGTCGGGTCTCTGATGCCGATCGGTGTCCGCCACAACAGATCCTACCAGCGCTATATACGACCTTTAGCGGCACGTGACCCCTCAACTGACCAAGTTAGCTTTTAATTAGTGAATTAATTAAGGTCCAATTATTCAGTCTATAGGAACATGCAAGATAATTAAGGTTGGGCCCTAAATAGTTACGTCACAAAGCAATGGAAATTTCTAAGTTATGCTAAATCCTCAAGAAATCAAATAAAAAGAAAAGGCGATAGAAATCAAAAAGCCGACGAAAAACGCAGTGAGGTCCCCCAAGCACACCAGTGCTCGGCGAAACAGACCCCGAAAATCACCAAGAGTCTCTGAGAGTCTGAGTCTGTCCCTGTAATATTACAATAATAATGCAGAAAATAAAAAATAATCTAACTCTAAACTACTCTCTCCTCACTCCTTCTCGCCTCTCTCGCGCTCTCCTGCAGCTCTATGCAGGAAAGAACAGCCTCTAAATCCCGCGGTTGCGTCGGCTTCCCGAAGAAAGCCGCCTCGGTCGTTAGGCCCTCGCAAGAAAGTCAAACAAGATATGTCAGTCCACAGATTATTATAATAATGAAAAATGAAATAAAATAAAATGCAAAAATAAATGCAAAAATAAAAACAAAGACAAATAAAAATAAAAATAAAAATAAATAAAAACAAACAAAACAAAACAAAAATAAAAAAAGAAATCAAATAAAGAAGAAAATAAAAGAAAAAGAAATCCGCAAAAGCTGCGAAACAAAGAAAAGCCGCGAAAAAGCTGACTACTAAGCCGTGCTCCCCAGCAACGGTGCCATTCTGATGAGCGACCCAGCAACTAAGGTAAAAAGGTATAAATGGTCATTGCGACGTCAACCTCTCGGGCCGGACTCAATCAAGTAAATTGAAGACCACCAAATATAAAAATCAAACAAGTCAAACAAATAGCAGTCTCGTTATTTTATTTTACCTGGTATATCTACCAAGGTCGAACATAAGGAGCACGGATAACGCAAATCCTACGAAGTAGTCGAGTATCAAAATAAAAAAAAGAATAAAATATTTTTGGTGGATTTTTGTATTTTTAATTTTTTTGTGATTTTTAAAATTAAGAATAAGAATAAAGGCACTCAAAAAGACACAAACCAACAATTATTTAAAGCAATAAAAGTGATCAGAAAATCAAGTTAAAAATATTTTTGGATTTTATAAATTTTTATGTGTTTCTGATATTTTTCTCAGATTTTATGATTTTTAGTTAATTTTTTAAAAATGAAATAAGGTGAAAAATAAAAAATAATGTAAAGCTAGACTCTAAAGGCTATTTAAAAATAATAAAACAGCCTATAAAGTTCCATAGACAATTTTATGTGATTAAGTTGAAATAAAAATCTAACTAAAGAAACTAGAATTGCATTTATTGGAATTTTTGTTAATTTTTAAAGATTTTTCTAAGTTTTTTAGGGTTTTCAATTTTTAGGGGTTTTATAGGTCCAAAAGCAACAAAAATTGGATAGAGTAAAAAACACAATAAAACAAGCTAATAATAATTTTTTTTAGATTTTTTAGATGTTTTTAATATTTTTAGTTGAATTTTCAATTAAGACAAAAGAAATTTTTTGGGTTTTTGAATTTTTAAAAATTGAAAATGAAAACAAAATGGGGCCAAAAATTCACGGAAATTTTTACACAGTGACAGGAGCCACTGTCTAAATTTCATGAAATTTGGGTGAGAATTGATATTTTATTCAAGCCAATCTAACACATCCAACACACAGGGACTAATATGCAAGAAAAACTACTTCTAGGGGTCAAACAACAACGCGCCAAAAGTATAGGACCCTTCCCGCAATTTACCCACGAATTTTAGCAAATGTCAAAACTCAGCATTCACTGGGGCATGGATGTAAATAGGAAAACTATAAATTCAAATCATAACATCCATTAATTGCAGGGTAAGATATGCAAATGTCACACAAAGGCACGTGTCGATGCACGTACACCCATACAAACAGGACCAATGTGCAAATACTAAAAATAAAAGGGGCTTACATGCAAATTGTCCACAGTGTACTATTTATTTAATAGACTAAATAAGAACATAAAGGAACTGCAGGGAAGATGGCACAAATTACCTAGCCTAAGCGTGCGGGTCACATGGGGGACAGGTGGTGGATGGTGAATGGCTGGTGACGTACGGTGATGATGCTGACGGCTGCGCATCCAACGGCTCTGACAGGGTCACCAACGTGGGGCGTACGTGGCCGTTAGATATCAGATCTAACGGCCTGACATGATCAGGTGCTGGACGGTCCATATGGCAACTGGGAAGGAGGCGAGATCCGACGGTTGAGAAGGCGACTGGAGGAACTCCTCCCTTGCGAAGATCGCTGGAGGACTGGGGGTGCTTTGTGCATCCGATGAATGATCAGAAGGGAGGGCTCGACTCGTGACGCCCCTCCGCGTCGGTAGGCAGTGGCGGATGGAGCATCCACTGATTAGATCTTCGAGAAGGGAGGCACGACCTGGGATAGCTCCGGCGAGGTGGATGAGATGCAAGCTGGGGGGTAATCGCGCACTCTTTGACCTGCAGACGAAAGCTACTGCTCAGAGGCTTGCTCCGGCGAGGGTAATTTGATGAAACACAAAGGGAAGCGACGGTGGGGGTCGGAGGAAGGTTCTGGCAAAGGCGACGGAGGGAACTGATGAATCCTCATTCATCACTCTTTATTCTTTTATTTTAGCTAAAAACCTTCGCAAAACACTATGTATATGTTTGTAAATAGAATAAATTATCAAAAAGCATGCATTGTGTAAATACCATTAATTAGCATGTATTTTGTGCAAAAATAAAAGAATAAAGAAATAAAGAAAAAGAGGGAAATATTTAGAATAAATATTGAGTGAACTGAACCTAAGGGAGGGCTCAATATGGGCCTGACCGCAAAATAAAATAAGTAGAGAGAGATAGGGTAACTCAACTTTGTTTAAATTCCCTCTAAATGTATATATTTTATTTTCCAAAAATAAAAATATTTATGTGTTTTTCACAACTTGTACATATTTATAAAAATAAAATAAAAATGAGAAAAATAAAATAAAAATAAATGATTTCTCTCTCCTCGGTGTATATATACCATGTATATAAGAATAAAAGTACTATTTATTTTACCCTTGTAAATAATTAATAAAAATCAAATAAAAATTATTTGATTTTCCAAATTTTATGATGTAAATAAATAAAATATAAAATTGGGATAATTTCACATAAATAAAGTAATAAAAAAATAAAAATAAAAAATACATAGGTATTTATACCTGTATATAATAATATATATTGTATATACATAACTTATTTTTTCAAAAAAATAGATAAAAATCACTAAAAAATACTTTGTAAATAGATAAACATTATTTATGTTGTAAATATTTTGAAATAAAACCTTCTTCTATTTTATTTTGAATTTCCAAAGAATTTTCCAATGGAATTTTTATATTGGTCCACGGGGGATTATTGACACCCGCCAATTTCCCCTCTTGGACCACATTCTCACGGATCCGCGTGCTGACCCGATTTCGCCTAATTATCATGGATAGATCCGATTTCCAATTACCTAAACCCCTAGCTCCGATTGAACCTTGATGATCCGGGATTCACGCCCGACCTTTTTGCTAGGGATCCATGCATCGATCCGCATGCTCCACTCCCCTCTTATCGGACCTGCACCACTATATAGCTGCTCCTCCGACCGCCATTTACCTTTGGCTCCCGTTTTCATTCTCAGTGACCTGCACCTACTTCCTCAAGTGACAGCGAGGGTTCTAGAGTGTTGCAGCGAGGATTTGGAGGTGTTTGCCCTAGGTCCGACGACTATCGTTGTCAAGCTCCGCCGCCGGCGTAGCCCGAGCCTCTAGAGGCGTCGCTCCATCGAGGAGTAGACCGTAGGAGACCCAGCATCTCCTTCCTAGACGCATCCGACCATCAGGTACTCCCATTAGCTTTTAGTTCGTCGAGTAGATTCAATCCTTTCGATCTTGCTCGGCCAGCTCCGCCCCAATGGCGGGAGCCCCATCGCTTCATCCTATCCGTACAGATAGACCCCTCGACTCATCGTCACCCTCCTTCCACGATCAGATCACCTCGATCTTGGCTATCCGAGCCAAGATCGGGCTTGGTCCTTTCCGTCGCCTCCGCCGGGACGCCCCTTCGCCTAACCACCCCGCTTCCCTTTACTGTTTGTCCAATAACCCATGCCGGAGTCTTCTTCTAAGAACGAGCTTCCCTTTGCAGGTTAATAAGCACGAAGTACCCCCCTTAGTCGCATCTCGCATCCCTCGCCGGAGTAACCCAGGTCCTCCCTCCCTCGTCGGAGGATCGGACCGTTGGGAGCTTCATCGGCCACAACCACCCGACGCGGATCGTCATCGCGAGGCGAACACTCCTTTCCGATCTTCCATCGGACGCTCGGAGCACTCCTAGCTCGTCGGAGAAGTTCGCCCAGGAGGAGTTCATCCAGGCTATCTCTCCACCGTCGGATCGCGCCTCACATCCAGACTTCATCAGAGCCGTTCGTCGCCTGCCTCTGACAGGCCGTTAGATCCATGATCTAACGGCCACGTGCACCCCACATTTGCCATCGTGTCAGGACCGTCCGATCTTCCAGGAGGCATCATTAGAGCCGCACGTCCACGAGCCACTCACCGCCTGACACGTCACCCCTTACGTGACCCGCACGCGCTTTGGCTGGGTAATTTGCGCCAGACCCCCTGCATTATATTTCAGTTATTGTTTAGTCTATTAAATAAATTAGAAAACTTTGACCATTTGCATACTAGGACATGTAGTTTATGTATTTGCATTTTAGTCCTTATTTTGTGGATACATGTGCTCGATACGTAAGACTGTGGGCTTTTTGCATGTTCAAGGCTAGATTTTATTATTATTATGGAATGAAAGTGTAGTTTCAGATATTTACATATATGCCCCTGTGCGTGATATATTTGAAAATGTGTGGAAATTGATGCGAATTTTGCACTGATACCCTTAGAGTTCCTGCACGTGTTTCAATTTAGCCCTGAAAGTTATTTTCTTTGCGTTTAAGTCCCTATGTGTTGCGGCTTTTATATTGGATGAATAAAATACCAAATCAAATCCAAATTTGGTGAAATTTGGACACGTGGCCCCTGCCACTGTGTAAAAATTTCACTAATTTTTTGGGATATTTTTGATTTGTTTTTATATTTTTAAAATTTCAAAGACCTTATTTATTACTGTTTGAATTAGAAAATCAATTAAAAATACAAAAACTCATCTAAAAATAACAAAAAAATTAGGTACTGTTTGTTTGTGTGTTTTCTTGCTTCAGTCCGAATTTCACTCTATTTGGATTTATAAAACCCCTAAAAACTATAAAACCCAAAAAACCTTATAAAAATTATTAAAAATTCTAAAAAAATGCAATTTTTGTTCCTGTAGTTTAGTTTTTATTTCTATTTTCATAAATACTATCTCCAGATTTTTAGAGGCTAATTATATATTTTTAGTTAGCCTTTCCAATCTGGCTGCACATTAGTTCCATGTTTTTGCCTTTTTCTATTTTTATAAAATCAACTAAAATTAAAAACACTTAAAAACTTATAAACCACAAAAATAATTTTACTTTAATTTTCTGATTTGTTTTTGTGTGTTGAATAAATTGTTGATTGTGCTCTTTTTGCTTTTTCTTTATATTTTCTTCATAGTTAAAAATCACAAAAAAATAAAAATCCATAAAATCCACCAAAAATATTTTCTTTATTTTATTTCATTTTCTGACTACTTAGTAGGCCACTTGGCCAACTCGTGCTCCTTGAGTCCTACCCAGATCGCTATACCAAGTTAAATAAATAGCAAGACCGCTATTCGACGTTTGATTGATTATTTTTATTTGGTGGTCTATTTTTCTTGATTGAGTCTGATTCGAGGGATTGAGGTCGCAATGATCCGTGATATTTATCTCCCTTAGTCTCATAATTTTCGACTCATCAGAATGGCGCCGTTGCTCGGGAGCACGGCTTAGTAGTCATTTTTTATTTTGATTTTTGTTCGCGGCTTTTTCCACGGCTTTTCGTTTCTTTCACGGTTTTCATGGCTTTTTATTTCTTTTTATTTTGTTTTCTTTTTGTTTTTGTTTTTCTTTTGTTTTATTTTATTTTTATTTTCTTTGTTTTTGTTTTTTTTATTTTATGATTGTTTTTCTTTTTATTTTTGCATATAGTTGTCATTTTATTTTATCTTATTTTTATAATAATCAGGCCTGATACACCTCTGTTTGATTTCTTGCGAGGGCCCGAGGATCGAGGCGGCTTTCTTCGGAAAGCCGAAGCAACCGTAGAAGCCGGAGGTGGCTCTCTTCTCTACAGAGCCGCAAGAGAGCATGAGAAGTTGAGCAGGAGTGCGGGAGCCGTAGTTTAGCTTAGATTAGCTCTACTTTCTCTGCAGATTGATTATTGTAATAATACAGGGATAGAGACTCAAAGACTTTGGTGATATCGGGGTCTGTTTCGTCGAGCACCGGTGTACTCGGGGGACCTCACCGCGTTTTCGCCGGTTTTGTTTTCACGACTTTTATTTTACTATGTTTCTCGAGATTTGGCCTTAGCTTAGGAATTTCTGTGCTTGCGCCGTAATTGATTAGGACCCCAGCCTAATTAGATTGCATGTTCCTATAAACCGTCTAGTTGGACATAATTCATAATTAATAAAGAAAAAGCTAACCTGGTCACTCGAGGGGTCACGTGCCGCTAAAGGACGTATACAGCGCTGGCAGGATCTGTTGTGGCGGACACCGGTCGGCATCAGAGACCAGACCCCGACCCCTCCGGTTGACCCGTTAGCTACCATTCTCTCCTTGTAGAAATTGCTTCGTCTATGGCCGATTTTCTCGTTGCATCATATAGATAGTTTAATTTTTGTCTTTTCTTTTATACACGGATTACTCTACATGTAGACTACTGGAGTCAGGTACGCATCTCTTACTCTACATGCATCATTGATTTCTTTGCGCATCGGCTTTTTTGTCTTCTCCCCCCGTTTTCTGGACTTAATAAAATTAGGAGAACCCGAACAATTCGTTAGGCGATTGTTTGCTTGAAAAATACCTAAAAAAGAGAAAATCATAAAATTGGGACTACTAAATAAAATTGGACTTAAAATTTATCTCACAAAAAAATGCATTGGGACAGCAAACCCCACCTTGTGTGGTTTGATTGAGCGAGAGAGTGACCCGCACCCTAGGTAGAGCCATATCCGACCCTTCTTCAGACTGCTGCTTCTGGGATAGTCATTCTCCAGTGAGGATCGCTCCGGTTTTCGGTAAAGCGGGCGGCGATATCCTTAACAGAGCGAGCTGATCGGGTAGCCGGTAAACGGTCTGCGGCTTATACTGGCTGGGAAAGATCTAGTTCGGGATCGGGACAGTCTCCTGGGGGCGTTGGATTCCCAACAGCTCGCTTAATCGCTTTGTTAGATTGTATTATCACCAAAAATAAAAAAGACAAGATAAAAGATCGAACTCTTATGGTCATCAACTCGTGTTGCATTGGTGAATTTGGGGTTTGCTTGTTTAATCCTATTTGCTTTTCAGATCCCATCCGCCTGACTCGCCAGATCACGATGATGGGTCGAAGGTCCTTTAGGCAGCCTCTGGTTGCACCTCTTACGAGCACTCCAGCCCGTTCATCTAGGTCGGTTCGTGAGAGCCGAGACCCGCTCTCCGAACCCGAGTTCGCTTCCATCCTGTGCCCCCCCATCACATTTCTTCTAATAGTCCTGAGGTGCCCGATCAGAGAAAGCAGCAGTCAGATATTTCGGCACCAGAGCTTGGGTCTTTTGCCTTTGCAGAGACCATGGCCGGCAGCAGCGAGGACCGCACCGGAGGCCCGAGAGAAGAGCAGACCTATGTACTGGACCAGGGTGCGATCAACAACACCTTGATAGCCTCCCTCGAGATGATGCAACAATAGATCATAGACCAGGGAGCTTTCATGGTGGAGATGAGGAGAGAGATGGAGAGGATGAGAGCAGACCGCGAGCAGCCAAGAGCTGCAGGAGCGGGTGACATTCCAGATCGCCTGACGAGCCAGTTCAGCCAGCAGTAGCAGCCAGATTGATGCGGGAGTTGCACAACCCCGGATCGACTCTTACACACCGATAGATCGTTCTTCCGATGATAGTGGGGGACTTCAAGTTCCCCCCGCAGACGATTCAGCTTCTTCCCCATTTCCACAGGCTCACGACGAAGGAGCCCCATCTTCATCTCCAAGAGTTCGAGATGATCTACAGCACCGTCCACGATCGGCAGGTGGACGAGGATACTATTAGGATGATTGCTTTTCCTTTCTCCCTGGTCGACAGAGCAACCAACTGGCTGAAGCATTTGGGGAGATTCGTAACTACCTGGGAGCAGCTCCGCACCGAGTACTTGAACAAGTACTATCCACTCGGGCGGACCAATGCAGCGAGGGCCCTGATCAGCAACTTCTCCATGCTCCTCAACGAGCAGTTCCATGAGGTATGGGAGAGGTTCAGAGAGCTTATCGACAGATGCCCACACCATGATATTTCGAAGCCAAACCTAGTTCATAGCTTCTTTTGTGAGCTGACACCAGAGCTACAGGGCTTGGTGAACACTTTATGTGGCGGTTCCTACTTCGCCAAGGGTGAGGATCAGGTCTGGGCCATCTACGAGAAGATGGCCGAGAACTATACAGTGATGTCTCAGACCCGACTCTACACTCAGGGACGCCCCCATCCATAGGCCGTGCAGTTTCAGAGGATAGCACGGGTCAATGCCGGTCCTTCCATTTCGTCAGCGACAGTCGCACAGGCAGAGTCTACAACCGCAGACATGGGCATTATCAGCAAGAAGCTGGACCGGATCAAGCTGATCGAGAAGAAGCAGTGTCAGGGCATATCGTAGATGGATCAGATGGCACAGACGCTGAGTGACTTGAAGACACAGATCATGTGTCTCAAGGAGGCACAGACGGCTTCTCAGCCACGTCTCAGGTCACAAGGAGATCCGAGCAGCAGTGGTAGCTCGTCCCAGCACTCCAGTCAGCCTAGACAGGTTCACCATGTCCAGGTGGAGTTGTACCAGCAACCACCGCAGTTCTACCAGCCACCACCATCCCAAGACACTCAGATGGTGGTCTACCAGCCGGATCAGCCCCTGATAGTACTCCCCCCACTCACCTACGAGCAGGAGCCGTTGATGGATGTCAACGGGATTTGGTATGACCAACCCCAGCCCGGTATCCGATGAGACCATCCCAGATTCCGCTGGTCGATCGGAGGCACCAGTTCCCAGCAGCAGCCTCCAGTTCAAGGTGGCCAGTAAGGCCAGCAGCGTGAGCAGCACCAGCAGCCCCAGCCCCTAGTTCAGCAGCAGTAGTCATTCCACAGAGAGCAGTATGGTCCTCATCCCTATCAGCAGGGACATCCTTGGAGGCGAGATCAGCCTCAACAGTAGTATCATTTGTAGTACCCCTCTCACCCTCACCAGCAGCAGCAACGTCACTACCAACGAGGCCACCCGTCAGGTTCTCATGGGTCGACCTATGAGAACCCCGCACTTGATGATCTAGACCGTCTCATGACTGAGCAGCATGCCACCTTCCGACGGGAGATGGATGAGTTTCGTCAGGAGATGAGGGAGATTGTGAGAGGGAAGGCAGCCATCCCTGCCCAGATCGAGCCGAACCCGAACAACCTCAAGAGGAAGTCTGAGCAGGTAGAGTTCACTGAGATTACCACTCCTAGTGCTTTACTTGGTGATATGTCTACATACATGTTTGATGCTGGTTTTATTACACATAGGAGCGGTAGGATGCCAGCAGGCGGCGCCTCGTCTGTGCGACGACCCCATGCCACTTCAGGAGCGCCAGGCAAGGAGGAGAGCGGTGCTGATGCTGCTCAGGAGCCTGATGAATGTTGGTGGTACTAATGCCACCAAGGATGATGATCCATCCGACGGTACTGAGGTCGTCGTTTCACCAGATGGAGGAGGTGGTACTGATGTTGTCATACTTGTTTCCGAGCCAGAGTGCGGTACTGATGCCTCGGATCCAGATGCCGAGGGTGGTGCTGAGGCCACCATTTCTACTTCTACTAGTCCTGTTGTTTTCCCTTCAGTGCATGTACCTCAGGACATTTTTGTGAATAAAGGAAAGGGTTTGATATTTTTTGATCCACCTATGTTGATTGATGATGTATGTGTGGATTCTGACGTGCTTGAGCAACCCAGACCCGATCCTAGTCCTTCATCTGAGAAGGACCCAGTAGTCCCCTTTCCCAAAGCACTCCGTTTGACTAAGGGGACCAAAAAAGACCCAAAAAAGTCCCATCAGTTAGAGTTTAGCCAGCACATGATGGACCGATTTCAGATACAGCTGACTCTACAAGAGGCCTTGGAGCACATCCCTCTCTTCCAGCGATTACTCAAAGACAGGACCATAGTTTGTAGGAAGAGGCAGAACCACCATTCAGAGATCCATGTGCTCACTCGCACCCATGCTTTGCGATCCAGAATCGTCTTCCAGCCAAGAGGCTAGATGCAGGAGCCCCATAAGTCAGATGCCATATTCAGGAGCAGAGGATCGATCGTACTCTATTCGACAGCGAGTCTTCGATCAGCCCTCTTCCGGCAGACTTGCTCTACCGCTTTGAGCTAGGCCCTCTACGATAGAGTAAGACGGTCCTTCAATTTGTTGATCGATCTGTTAAGAGGCCGAAGGGGTTGTTGAGGGACGTTGTCGTCACGATTCAGGGCCTGAAATTCCCCGTGGACTTCGTAGTGTTGGACATGGAGATCCCTGAGTCCGTGACCGATACCCCCTTTAATTTAGGACCGTCCGTTCTTGGCCACAACCAAGGCAGTACCCGATCATGATAGCAGGAAGGTATACTTTCGCGTCAAGGGAGAGAGTATACAAATAGAGACGATCGAGGAGACTAGAGCCAAAGATTCAGCTTGCTCCGAGCATACTTCAGATTCAGAGCAGATGACAGAGGCAGGGCGAGACATCCACCACTGCGACTTTGTGATCACAGATGACGAGGCAGTTTGGGCAGATCCAGCAGCACAGGCCATCCTCTCACCTTCAGAGTTTATTGACACAGAGATACTAGCAGGAGAGAGCTTGGAGAGTGCATCCCTGGTCCAGGATACATCTCAGGCAGCAGAGCCGGTTCCCGATTGTGAGGCATATTTTGATTGTGATTCTGATACAGATCCCTCGGAGTCAGATTTCGACTGGGCAGAGTTTGATGATTTGATACAGTGTCTGACTTCCGCAGAGCCTACAGCTAGGGAGGAGGCTGATTCCACACAGAGCAGAGACACACCAACAGAACAGCCTTCACCAGATTTAGATTACGAGTGAGAGTTCTCATTCTCCCATGCAGATTTTGTCACATTCACTGAGACTTTTCAGAGGCCAGATCCGCCAGCACCGAGTTGTCCAGAGTTGAATCCATTACCATCATCGCTGAAGTATAGGTTCCTTGCAGGCGAGCAAGAGATGTACCCAGTCATTATCTCAGCGGATTTGACTGGAGAGCAGGAATCCTGACTGATGGGGGTTCTTGAAAAGAACCACAAGGTGATTGGATGGAGCGTAGCCGATTTCCAGCGGATAAGTCCGACCCTGTGCTCCCACCATATCTATATCGAGGAGGATGCGAAGCCGTTGTGTGAGTTCCAGCAGCGGCTGAACCCGAACCTTCGAGATGTTTTCATGAAGGAGATATTGAAATGGTGGAGCGCCGATTTTATCTACCCCATCTCCGACTCCAAGTGGGTTAGTCCATTGCATGTGGTGCCCAAGAAGATGGGCATCACCATAGTTATCAGTGAGTCTGGAGAGGAGATCGCTACCCTGGTACCCACTTCTTGGCGGGTCTGTGTGGACTATAGACGATTGAACTAGGCCACCAAGAAGGATCATTTCCCGCTACCTTTTATTGATCAGATTATAGAGAGGCTAGCCGGGAAGAGCCACTATTGTTTCTTGGACGGGTACTCTTGATACAACCAGGTGGCGATTGCGCCCGAGGACCAGGACAAGACTACCTTCACCTGTCCCTTTGGGACATATGCTTTCAGACGGATGTCCTTTGGATTGTGTAACGCTCCGATGACATTCCAGAGGTGCATGTTGTCCATCTTTTTGGGCATGGTGGGGGAGTGCTTGGAGGTCTTCATGGATGACTTTTCGGTCTACGGCGACGGATTCGATTCTTGTCTTGACTGCCTAGACCGCGTCCTCCAGCGATGTATTGAGGTGCACCTGGTGCTTTCTTGGGAGAAGAGTCACTTCATGGTGACTCAAGAGATGGTGCTTGGCCATATCATCTCCAACAGGGGCATGGAGGTTGATCCAGCCAAGGTGGATATCATTAGGAAACTCAGTCCACCATCCAACTTGCGGCAGTTGCGGTCTTTTCTGGGGCACGTCGGTTTCTACCGATGATTCGTTCATGATTTCAGCCGGATTGCCCGACCATTGACTCTGCTGACGAAAGACATTGATTTCATTGTGGATGATAAGTGTCTAGCATCATTTGAGACTCTCAAGAGTCTAGTTGTAGAGGCTCCTGTCCTCCAGCCGCCTGATTGGTCTCTCACATTCGAGATCATGATGGATGCCTCCGATTTTGTCGTACTGGCCTTGCTGGGACATAGGAGGGATGGAGTCCCCTTTGCTATTCACTACGTTAGCCGGACTTTGGATGCCGCTCAGTGAAACTACACCATCACTGAGAAGGAGATGTTAGTCGTAGTCTTCACCCTAGATAAGTTCAGATCTTACATCATTGGATCTAGAGTGACCATCTTCACTGGTCACATTGCCATCCGGTACCTCATGGCAAAGAAGGATGCCAAAGCCAGATTGACCAGATGGATCCTTCTATTCCAGGAGTTTGACATAAAGATTAAGGATAAGCCTGGAGTCAAGAATGTGGTGGTGAATCATCTCTCCCAATTGGAGTTTGTTGAGGATTCTGAGCAGATCAAGACTATTTGTGAGACCTTCCAAGATGAGGCGATCCTTGCTATCGCCTCTCTCCCATGGTACGACGATATTGTGAACTTTCTTGTTGCCAAGAAGGTTCCACAAGATTGGCCCAGGAAGCGACTTGAGATCTTCCTCGCAAAGGCCATGTTCTACCATTGGGAGGATCTCGTCCTTTTCATGAAGGAGGGGATAGCATCTTACGTAGGTGCATTCCTCGGGAGGAGCACCACAACGTCCTCACATACTGCCACAAGCTTGAGGCAGGAGGACATCACTCTGGGAGGAGAACGACACAAAAAGTGCTCCAATTCGGCCTATGGTGGCCTACTCTCTTCAAGGAATCCGATGAGTTCGTGAAGAGATGTACTGACTGTCAGAGGATGGGCACTAGTGGACAGCGTGATATGATGCTGATGCAGCCCATTCACTTCTGTGAGGTTTTTGACGCATGGGGCATCGATTTCATGGGTCCATTCCCTAAGAGTCAGGGATACGAGTACATTCTGTTGGCCGTTGACTATGTGAGTCGTTGGGTTGAGGCCATCCCCGCTCGAATCGTAGATGCTAGGACTGTTTGCAGATTTTTGAGGAAGAATATCATTTCACGGTTCGAGGTTCTTAGAGTTTTGATATCTGTCAGGGGATCTCATTTCGTCAACGACAAGGTAAAGGCCCTTGCTAGTGAGTTCAGCATAGACCATCGAGTAGCCACATCGTATCATCCTCAGACCAATGGTCTTGCTGAAGTGTTGAACAGGGAGATCAAGACTATATTACAGAAGGTCGTCCGCCCAGACCGAAAGGATTGGTCATAGCTTTTAGACTCGGTCTTGTGGGCATATCGGACGTCCTTCAAGATGCCTTTGGGTACATCTCCCTTTCGCCACATTTATGGCAAGCCATGCCATTTACCTGTTGAGCTTAGACATAGGTCACTCTGGGCAGTCATAGATATTATTATGGATCCAGTGAGTGTAGGAGATCAGAGGAGGGCAGAGTTAGCAGCCTTGGAAGAGCTACGTGATGCAGCCTTTTCGAGCAGCCTTCAGTACAAGGAGAGAGTGAAGGAATGGCATGATTCTCATATCAGCCACAAGCAGTTTGAGCCAGGACAATGAGTATGGTTGTTTGATGCCAGGTTGAGATTATTTCCAGGGAAGCTACAGAGCAAATGGAAGGGACCCTATCTGGTCAGAAAGGTACACAACAACGGGAGTATTGATATATCTGAGTTGTCTTATGGGAGTACCTTTCGTGTTAACGGGCAGCGGCTCAAGCCATATCTAGATCATGAGTCGCTGGTCGTTGATGTTGCCCTTGTTCACTTTGCGTGAGATGTGGTCTCTTGACTCACATCTATTGCATCTCACGCCTGATTACTGTTCTTCCAACTTGTATAGATCCAGTTGTCCATATCACACTATTCTTCAGTCCAACACCCTATTTGCATCTTCGACGTTGCTATACTTAGGGTGCACTTTACCCTAAGTATAGGGGGTGTGAGACTTTTGAGTTTCTTTTGATTCATTTCTACCTCTGTTTTACTGCCAATACTTAGGGATATTTTACCCTAAGTATAGGGGAGGTAGACCCTGTACATTCTCACTCGGATTTCCCTTCGTATACATCCTGCTATACTTAGGATTACTTGATCCTAAGTATAGGGGGAAAATCCCGAGATCTTTTGCATTTCCATTCTTTCATTCATCTTTGTATATAGCCTTCCTTTTCACTTTCCTATACTAAGCACGAGTTATGTCTTCTTCATCGCTCTTGATTCACTTTGAGGACATCGTTCGAGCTAAGTATAGGGGGTGTCGTATATATTTCATATATACTTTAGCCATAACTCGTTCTTTGTGTGTGTGTGTTAATAAATAAAAATGGCTAAAAACCTTAAAATCCATAAAAATTAAAAATTTTTCCTTGTAAATAAAATTCTTTTATTGCACATACATAGCTAGTTGTACGAAATTATTTTTGTAAAAATGTTTGTAAAAAGCTTTTGTGTAAATAGTTTGTAAATATTTTGATATCAAAATTATGTTTATAGTACAAAATTTTTGTAAAATGTTTTGGAAAACAAAAGTTTGCAAAAATGTTGTGTAAATTTGTGTAAATATTTTGCAAAACTTGCACTCATGCATACATCCATGTTTTCAAATCATTTTTCAAAAATTTTGCACATTTTAAAAATATTTGTAAATTGCATCTTTGTAAATATTTGTATAGTTTTTCCTGAATCATAGTTGACATTTAAACTAGCCTGGAATTAAATTGAAATATGGAGCTTGGTTAAGATCTTAATCCACCTAATTATAAGAGGAACCTTATAGGGCTTAGGGTTTCAGGTCCATGGTGACTTAATTCTTTGAGTCCACTAGGCTATGATCATATGTCATCTCGATGAGCCTAAGTAGAGCACTTAACAACACACACATGACTCTTACAGACAATGGCTTTAGTTGGATCAGTATGGATGAGGTGGTGAGGAGGCAGTCTTCTTTGACTTGGGATAGCATATGAGGGTAGTACTTCTAGGCGGAACCTCTCTTCTTCTTATAGTGAATGAAGTGCGTCTCAACTTGGTCTAGTCGCCATGAGGTCTAACGACAGGAGTTGTGGGTTGCAATAATGCTTCAAAAAAGGGATAGTCTACTGGCTCAAGAGGAAAAACTCCTTATGTATATATGTTGCACTTTGTAGATATGTTGTAAATATGCACATCAAAAAAATGCAAAAAAAAAGAATAACTCCAAAAAAAAGTGGTGGGTCTGAGAGAAAATGATAATCCCACTGGAGTGTATATAGTGCAATAAGCAACGCTTGTTATCCATGTTCCATCTCATGTAGCTTGCAGCATGGAGACTTAGCTACACTGGTTGAGCTCCTAGGGATACATGGCTACACTGGCCATGGTCCATTCTCTTATTCCCCCTCTTCTTGAGCCGGTTGAACTTGAACTTAGAAGGGAATACCCCGCCCATCGAGGAAAGAGCTTCCAGACTAGGGTATTATTGTTACCTTGTTGGGGAGGGTTGTCATTTTGCTACTTCTGAGGTGGAGAACTATACCTTACTTACACAGTACAAGAAGAGTTTCATGGTCATCAGGGTTTGTATATGTAGACTTGTTCTGATCTGGATTATTGAGGAGTCTTGACTATAGATTAGTGGAACTTAGAGGCTGTTAAGTTTTAAACCTAAGTCCAAATAAGGTTCCGACACATTAATAATCCAAAGATCTGACTAAGCTCCATACTTCAATTTAATGAAGGCAGGTTTAATAATCAGCATTGATTCATCTTTCCCATCTTTTTCTTTTCTCTTTTTCACTTATTTTTCAAATAAGTGTTTGCTAAGGGACTAGTAAAGTTAAGTATAGGGGGGTGATGAATCCTCATTCTTCACTCTTTATTCTTTTATTTTAGCAAAAAACCTTTGCAAAACACCATGTATATGTTTGTAAATAGAAGAAATTATCGAAAAACATGCATTGTATAAATACCAATAATTAGCATGTATTTTGTGCAAAAATAAAAGAATAAAGAAACAAAGAAAAAGAGGGAAATATTTAGAATAATTATTGAGTGACCTGAACCCAATGGAGGGCTCAATATGGGCCTGACCGCAAAATAAAATAAGTAGAGAGAGATAGGGTAACTCAACTTTGTGTAAATTCCCTCTTAGTGTATATATTTTATCTTCCAAAAATAAAAATATTTATGTGTTTTCACAACTTGTATATATTTATAAAAATAAAAGAAAATTGAGAAAAATAAAAGAAAAATATAAATAAATAATTTCTCTCTCCTCAGTGTATATATACCATGTATATAAGAATAAAAGTACTATTTATTTTACCCTTGTAAATAATTAATAAAATAAAAATTATTTGATTTTCCAAATTTTATTGTGTAAATAAATAAAATATAAAACTGGGATAATTTCACATAAATAAAATAATAAAAAAATAAAAAAAATACATAGGTATTTATACCTGTATATAATAATATATATTGTATATACATAATTTATTTTTTCAAAAAAATAGATAATAATCACTAAAAAATACTTTGTAAATAAATAAACATTTTTTATGTTGTAAATATTTTGAAATAAAACTTCTTCTATTTTATTTTGAATTTCCAAAGAATTTTCCAATGGAATTTTTCCAATGGTCCACGGGGGATTGTTGACCCCCAGTCAACTTCCCCCCTGGACCACATTCTCACGGATCCGCGCGTCGACCCGATTTCGCATAATTATCCTGGATAGATCCGATTGCCATTTACCTAAACCCCTAGCTCCGATTGAACCTTGATGATCCGGGATTCACACCCGACCTTCTTGCTAGGGATCCATACATCGATCCGCGCGCTCCACTCCCCTCTTATCGGACCTACACCACTATATAGCTGCTCCTTCGGCCACCATTTCATGCACCTTTGGCTCCCGTTTTCATTCCCAGTGACCTCCACCTGCTTCCTTGAGTGACAGCGAGGGTTCTAGAGTGTTGCAGCGAGGATTTGGAGGCGTTTGCCCTAGGTCCAGCGACCATTGTCATCGAGCTCTGCCGCCGGCGTAGCCCGAGCCTCTGGAGGCGTCGCTCCATCAAGGCGAAGACTGTAGGAGACCCAGCATCTCCATCCTAGACGCGTCCGTCCATCAGGTACTCCCATTAGCTTTTAGTTCATCGAATAGATTCAATCATTTCGATCTTGCTCCGCCAGCTCCGCCCTAGTGGTCGGAGCCCCATCGCTTCATCCTATCCGTACAGATAGACCCCTCGACTCATCATCACCCACCTTCTACGATATGATCACCTCGATCTTGGCTATCCGAGCCAAGATCGGGCTTGGTCCTTTCCACCGCCTCCACCGGGACCCCCCTTCGCCAAACCACCCCGCTTCCCTTTATTGTTTGTCCAATAACCCATGCTGGAGTCTTCCTCCGAGCATGAGCTTCCCTTTGCAGGTGAATGATGACACGCCCGACAACTCGGGTAAAGGTAATCAAGGGTCGTTGTGACCCAAGTCACCAAGCGGAGTCAATCGAGAAAAAATATAGACCACCAAAACAATGTAAAATCAAACAAGCTCAAGTAGCGGTCTCGCTATAGCAATCAGGGTTGAACACAAGGAGCACGTGATGGCCTCGTGGCCTACGAAGTAGTCTAAAATAAGAATAAAATAAAAGAAAAGACTTTTTTGGTGGATTTTTAATGTTTTTAAATTTTTTGGATTTTTAATTAATAAAGGAAATGAAAAAAGCAAGTAAACAAGCCAAAATAAACAATTATTTATCTACTCAAAAATCACCCAAAAAATCAAACAAAAATGTTTTTAAGTTTTTTATATTTTCCTCTATTTTGATTAATTTTTGGTATTTTTCTGATTTTTAGGGAATTTTATAAAAATAAAACAAGGCAGAAAAATCAAGGTACTGTCTAGTCAGACTTGGAGGGCCAATATAAAATGCAAAATGGCCCTATCAAGGTCTGAAGATAAATTTCTTGTAAAGAAGAAAATACAAGGAAAATTTAGGCACCAGAATTATTAATTTTTGATTTTTCTTCTAATTATTAGAAATTTTATGGGTTTTTAGGGGTTTTGTAATTTTTATAGTTTTTATAAAGCGAAAATGACCAAACTTGGTCAGAAAATCAAACAAGGCAAAAAAACACTACTTAATTTTTTTGTAATTTTTAGAGGTGTTTTAATATTTTTTGTGAATTTTAAAGTTAGACAGTAACAAAAATGCTAGTTTTTTAATTTTTAAAAATAACAAAAATAATCCAAAATGTCTCCAAAAATTAGAGAAACTTTTATACTATGTCAGGAGCCATGTATCCAATTTTCATCGAATTTTGAGTTGGTTTGCTATTTTATTAAAAATAAAAACAAGGGTATAGTGCAAAGGGACCTGTACGCAAATACAACAAATTCCAGGGGGTCCGGTGCAAATTTTCCAAGAAACCACGCACGAGGCGCGTGACCTGGGCACACAGGGACCTAATTGCAAGAAAACTAAAGTTCCTGGACTATTTAGTAACACGTACTAAAAGTCCAGGGGCTTCAGAGTAAATAACCCACAAAATAGAGCACATGCACAATTAAACCACGCACAGGGGTATTTCTGCAATTAATAAAAACTTAAATCCATTCATTAACACCCTGAAACATGAAGGTCTTACATGCAATTAACCCACAAAAGCACGTGTCGACGCACGTGTCCCACTACAGACAGGGGTATAAAAGCAAATACCAGGAATAACAGGGTCTAAGTGCAAATGTACCAAAATAAAAATAACTAAATGCGATATTTACAGGACTAACTAATAAAAGAAACAAACAGAGGGGCCTACAAGAAATTTACCCCTTATTATATCCAAAGGACGGATGAGCGCCACGTGGAGATCCAACGGTCAGGGGAGGTGGCGCCTCAATGCTGGGTCCTCGGCTAGGATCGAACGGCTGCGGGATCACCACGTGGCTGATCTGATGGTCCTCGTACGCTGTGGATGAACCTCGTTGAGTCGACGGTCACGATTACTCCTCCAAGGATCGAACGGTGATGGCTGCTCCTGGTGTGGACGGCTACGATCTAAACTGGAGCTCGAACATGATCGGACGGTTGCGGAGGATGCTCGACGAACTGGCGGCCGGCAAACTTCGCCGGGCTCATGTGCGTACGAGGGAGCTCCTCGGAGGCTGCTGAAGATCAGAGATGCTCCGCCTTGGCCTCCCGCGTCGAATGGTTCCCTTCGATGGTGGCGAGGAGCTCTGGAGAGCTCCGGCGGCACTGGCGGAGGGGGAGCGGCTGCTCGAATGGACGAAGCCCTAGATGGGCTCCTCTGGACCTACAAAGCTGCGCAACACACTCCTGGGTCGAGGGCAAAGTGCCTCGACCCAGTTAGCTGTGGTGTGGGTGGTCGACGCATCGGGATGAAGGGGTTCCGGCGAGGCGACGTCGGAGGAACCCCAATCCCAGCTCCTGTGCGAGCTGGGTTGAACGAGTGGGTGGAGAAGGTGCGCGGAGGAAAGGCGGAGATGATGAGTTATTCCTATGATCAAGACGAAGGCGAGGGTGGTCGGAATTGAAGCTCGACGGTGACGGAGCGATTTGGGGGAAAATAAAAATTCGAGAAATAGAAGAAGAAGGAAGGCTACCTGATGGATGGAGTCGACTGGGGGAGAGCGGGGGATGCTCCAAGTCCTTGCCTCAAGGGTCGTCGGTGCCCGAGGCTCGAGCGTCACCTCCAGGCGGCGCACGGCTGCGCGTAGCTGCCGGATCAGTGGTCCGGTCTCCCTTTCCTCGCTGCGACACGGCCGGGAGCGAGCTGTCACTCTCGCGGAGGCTGTGGAGGTCCTGGGGTGGAGAGAATCGATCCAAAGATGGAATGAAATGGAGGCGGAGCTCGGACTATATATGATGGAAGGTCCGAGAAGAAAGGGTCGGGTCCGGCTTAGTGAAGCACGGACCCCTAGGCAAGGTGTCAGGCGTGGTTCCGGGATATCTGGAGAGTAATTTGGACCCGTGATTTGGCAAAATGGTGATCGGGTCAAGCGAGGATAATTGGGAGAAAACGGGTCCGAGAAGAGGATCCGCGGGTCTGTGGTCCAAAGGGGGGAGTTGACCGGGGGGTCAACGTCCCCCGTGGACCAATCAGGATCAGCCTTGTGGAAAAGATTTTGAAAATTCGAAAAGAAATAATAAATGGCTGAATTATTAAAAACTCAAAACATGAAAAATGTTTGTTTTAATTTTTTCTATTTTTTGTTATTTTTAATTAATTTTTTAAAATAAAAATAAGGTATTTACACTATAGTGCTATATATAGGTATATACATAATATTGATTTTTGATTTTTGATTTTTAATTAGTTATTTTTGTGCATTTTTATTCCCATTTTGTATTTTATTTATTTATAGCATAAAATTAGGAATAAAAAGGTATTTTTATTTTATTTTTATTATTTATATATAAGGGTTAAATAAATAGATATGTACATTTATATACATGGTATATATACAATGTTCTTTTTGGTTTTTAATTTTGTTCTTTTTATTTGATTTTTTGATTTTGTAATTTTTATTTTATTTATTACAACATAAAATAAGGAGTATATACAAATTTTTAGGGATTTTAATTTGTTTATTTTCGAGGCTAAATAAATAGGGATAGGTGTGCTATGTACAAGGTGAATATATACAAGTGTATATTTTTATTTTGTTTTTAATTTTTACTAATTTTATTTGGATTTTATATTTACAAATATTTACAAATACATACAAGCCCATTTTATTCTATTTTTAGAGGAAAATATTTTTATTATATTTACAGGTATATTTACACACATGAGCTCCCTATCTCTCTCTACTTTGGCTTTTATGCGGTCAGACCCATGCTGAGCCCTCCCTTGGGATTAGGTTGCTCAATATTTATTTTAAATATTTCCCTCTTTTTCTTTTTATTCTTTATTCTTTTATTTTTGCACAAAAACATGCTAATTATTAGTTTTTACACAATGCATGCCTTTTGTTAATTATTTGTATTTACACATATCTACATGCATTTGGAAAGGTTTTTGTAGCTAAAATATAAGAATAAAGAGTGATGAATGAGTATTCATCACCCCCCCTATACTTAACTTTTGCTCGTCCCTTAGCAAACACTTATTTGAAAAAGAAGTGAAAAAAAGAGAAAGAAAAAGAAAAAGAGGAGAATGTACAAGGATCAAGGTTGATTATTAAACTTGCCTTCATTAAATTGAATTATGGAGCTCGATCAGATCTTTGGATTATTAATGTGTCGGAACCTTATTTGGACTTAAGCTTAAAACTCAACAGCCTCTAAGTTCCACCAATCTATAATCAAGACTCCTCAACAATCCAGATCAGAACAAGTCATCAAACACAAACCCTGAAGACCATGAGTCTTTCCTTGTACTGTGAATGTGAAATATAAGCTCTCCATTTCAGAAATGGCAACTTGACAACCCTCCTCAACAAGGTATCTCTATGACCCCAATCTGGACACTCTTTCCTCGAGGAGCGGGGTATTCCCTTCTAAGTTCAAGTTCAACTGGCTCAAGAAGAGGGGGAAGAAGAGAATGGATCATGGCCAGTGTAGCCATGTATCCTTGGGAGCTCGACCAGTATAGCCAAGTCTCCCTGCTACAAGCTACATAAGGTGGGTCATGAATCTCAAGCTTTGCTTATTGCACTATATACATACTCCAGTGGGATTATCATTTTCTCTCAGACCCACCACATTTTTGGAGTTATTTTCTTTTTGCATTTTTTTCAAGTGCATCTATACAACATATACATGTGCAGCGTATATACAAGGAGTTTTTCCTCTTGAGCCAGTAGACTATCCCTCTTTTGAAGCATTATTGCAACCCACAACTCCCGTCGTTAGACCTCATGGCAACCAGACCAAGTTGAGACGCACTTCCTTCACTAAAAGAAGAAGAGAGGTTCCGCCTAGAAGTACTACCCTCATATGCTACCCCAAGTCAAGGAAGACTGCCTCCTCACCACCTCATCCGTAGAGAGCTCGGTGCTAAGTGCTGTGTCCAAGTAAAGCCATTGTCTATATGAGTCATGTGTGTGTTGTTAAGTGCTCTACTTAGGCTCATTGAGATGACATGTGATCATAGCCTAGTGGACTCCAAGAATTAAGTCACCATGGACCTGAAAAGCCTTAACCCTAAACCCTATAAGGTTCCTCTTAGCAATTAGGTGGATTAAGATCTTAATCAAGCTCCATTTCCCAATTTAAGTCCAGGCTAGTGTAAATGTCAACTATCATCCAGAAAAACTATATATATATATACAAAGATGCTATTTACACAATTTTTACAAAGATGCAAAATTTTGAAAAATGTTTTGAAATCATGGATGGATGAATGCATGAATGCAAGTTTTGCAAAAGTATTTACACACATTCACACAAGATTTTTGCAAACTTTTGATTTTCAAAATATTTTGGAAAAATTTTGTACTATATACATAATTTTGATAAGAAAATATTTACACAAACTTTACACCAAAAGATTTTTGAAAACATTTTTACAAAAATATTTGTACACTAGCTATGTATGTGCAAATAAAAGAATGATTATTTACAGGAAAATTTTTTTTATTTTTGTGGTTTTTTTGGGTTTTTAGCCATTTTTATTTATTAACACACTCACACAAAGTACGAGTTATGGCTAACGTATATATGAAATATATGCACACCCCCCTATACTTAGCTCGAACGATGTCCTCAGAGTCAAGAGCGATGAAGAAGACATAACTCGTGCTTAGTATAGGGAAGTGAAAAGGAAGGCTATATACAAAAACGAATAAATGAAATAGAAAATCAAGAAGATCTCGGGTTTTCCCCCTATACTTAGGATCAAGTAATCCTAAGTATAGCAGGCTGTACACAAAGGGAAAACCGAATGGAGAATGTACAGGGTCTACCCCCCCTATACTTAGAGTAAAATATCCCTAAGTATAGGCAGCAAAATAGGGGTAGAAAGAATCAAAAGAAAAACTCAAAGGTCCTACATCCCCCCTATACTTACGGTAAAGTACACCCTAAGTATAGCATAATCAAAAGATAAAGAAAGGGATGTGGGACTAAAGAATGTGATGATATGGACATCTAGATCTATACAGGTCAGAAGAACAATGATAATCAGGCATGAGATGCAATAGATGTGAGTCAAGAGACCACATCTCACGCAAAATGAATCGGGGCAACATCAACGACCCGCGGCTCATGATCTAGAAATGGCTTGAGTCGTTGGCCGTTCACTCGAAAGGTACTCTCAGAAGACAACTCGGATATGTCAATGCTACCTTTGTCGTTTACCTTTCTCACCAAGTAGGGTCCCTTCCATTTGCTCTGTAGCTTCCCTGGAAATAGACGAAGCCTCGCATCAAACAACCATACTCTCTGTCCAGGCTCAAAATGCTTGTGGCTGATGTGAGAATCATGCCACTCCTTCACTCTCTCCTTGTAATGTAGGCTGTTTGAGAAGGCGGTATCTCTAAGCTCCTCCAAGGCTGCTAACTCTGCCCTCCTCTGGTCTCCCACACTATCTGGATCAGCAAGTATCTCAATGACTGCCCAAAGTTACCTGTGTCTCAGCTCAACAGGTAAATGGCACGGCTTGCCATAAACGAGGCAAAAGGGAGATGTGCCCAATGGTGTCTTGAAAGACGTCCTATATGCCCACAAGACCGAGTCCAAAAGCTGTGACCAATCCTTTCGGTCAGGGCGGACGACTTTCTGCAAAATAGGCTTGATCTCCCTGTTCGACACCTCGGCTAGACCATTTGTCTGTGGATGGTAAGGAGTTGCAACTCGATGGTCTATACCGAACTCGCTAGCAAGGGCCTTCTCCTGGTCGTTGATGAAATGACACCCCCCATCTGAAATCAATACTCGAGGTACCCCGAACCGCGTGATGATGTGCTTCCTCAAAAATCTGCAAACTGTCCTGGCATCAGCGGTTCGGGCGGGGATAGCCTCAACCCAACGACTCACATAATAAACGGCCAACAGAATGTACTCAAATCCCTGACTCTTAGGAAATGGACCCATGAAATCGATGCCCCATGCGTCAAAAACCTCACAGAAGTGAATGGGATGCATCGGTATCATATCACGCTGTCCACAAGTGCCCATCCTCTGACAGTCAGTACACCTCTTCACAAACTCATCAGAGTCCTTGAAGAGGGTAGGCCACCACAAGCCGGATTGGAGCACTTTCTGTGTCGTTCTCCTCCCAGAGTGATGCCCTCCTGCCTCAAGCTTGTGGTAGTAAGTGAGGACGCTATGGTGCTCCTCCTGAGGAATGCACCTACGCCAGACGCTATCCCCTCCTTCGTGGTAAAGGATGGGATCCTTCCAGTGGTAGGACTTGGCCTTCGCGAGGAAGGTCTCAAGCCTCTACCTGGGCCAATCTTGTGGAACTTTCTTAGCAAAAAGAAAGTTCACAATATCGGCATACCACGGGAGTGAGGCGATAGCAAGGATCGCCTCATCTGGGAAGGTCTCACAAATGGGATCAATCAGCTCTGCATCCTCAAGGTGCTCTAATCGGGAGAGATGATCCGCCACCACATTCTTGACTCCAGGCTTATCCTTGATCTCAATGTCGAACTCCTGGAGTAGAAGGATCCATCTAGTCAGTCTGGCCTTGGCATCCTTCTTTGCCATGAGGTATCGGATGGTGGTATGATCAGTAAACAGGGTCACTCTAGATCCAATAATGTATGATCTGAACTTATCTAGGGCGAATACTACGGCTAGCATCTCCTTCTCTGTGACTGTGTAGTTCCGTTGCGCGGAATCCAATGTGCGGCTAGCGTAGTGGATAGAAAATGGGACTCCATCCCTCCTTTGTCCCAGCACGGCCCCCACGGCAAAATCGGAGGCATCCATCATGATCTCGAATGGGAGAGACCAATCAGGCGGTTGGAGAACAGGAGCCTCTATAACACACTGCTTGAGAGTCTCAAAGGACGAAAGACACTTGTCATCGACAAGGAACTCGGTGTCTTTCGTCAGCAGGTCAGTCAGCGGCTGGGCAATCCTGCTGAAATCATGAATGAATCGTCGGTAGAAACTAACATGTCCCAGGAATGACCGTAACTGCCGCAAATTGGACGGCGGTGTGAGTTTTCTAATGACATCTACCTTGGCCGGAACAACCTCCATGCCCCTGTTGGAGTTGATGTGGCCAAGCACCGTCCCTTGAGTCACCATAAAGTGACTCTTCTCCCAAGATAGCACAAGGTGGACCTCTATACATCACAGAAGGACTCGGTCTAGGCAGTCAATACAGGAGTCGAATCTGTCGCCGTAAACCGAGAAATCATCCATGAAGACCTCCAAGCACTCCCCTACCATGTCCGAAAAGATCGACAGCATGCATCTCTGGAATGTCGCAGGGGCATTGCATAGCCCAATTGGCATGCGTCGGAAGGCGTATGTGCCGAAGGGACAGGTAAAGGTGGTCTTTTCCTGGTCCTCGGGAGCGATGGCCACCTGGTTGTAGCCCGAGTACCCATCCAAAAAACAATAGTGGCTCTTCCCTGCCAGTCTCTCAATGATCTGATCTATAAAGGGCAGGGGAAATGATCCTTCTTGGTGGCCTAGTTGAGTCTCCTGTAGTCAACGCAAACCCGCCAAGAAGTGGGTACTCGTGTAGCAATCTCCTCTCCAGACTCGCTAATCACTGTAGTGATGCCCGTCTTCTTGGGCACCACATGCAAAGGGCTGACCCACTTGGAGTCGGAGATGGGGTAGATAAAATCGGCGCTCCATCATTTCAATATCTCTTTCATGACAACCTCTCTCAGATTCAAGTTCAGCCGCCGCTAGAACTCACACGACGGCTTCGCCTCATCCTCGAGATAGATATGGTGGGAGCACAGGGCCGGACTTATCCCCTGGAGATCTGCTACACTCCATCCGATTGCCTTGCGGTTCTTTTCAAGAACCCCCATCAGACGGGATTCTTGCTCTCCAGTCAAATCGGCGGAGATGATGACTGGGTACATCTCAGGCTCACCCGCAAGGAATCGATACTTCAGCGAAGTAGGAAGCGGCTTCAGCTCTGGACAACTGGGTGCTGGTGGATCTGGCCTCTGGAAAGTCTGCGTGAACGCTGCCAAATCTGCATGGGAGAACTGAAACTCTCTCTCAATCTCACAAACTGCAGAAGGCTGCCCTGCTGGTCTGTCTCTGCTCTGCTCGGCATCTACCTCCTCCTCAGCTGTAGGCTTAGTGGAAATCAGATCTGGCATATAATCCTCACAATCTGCCCACTCAGAATCTGACTCCGAGGGATCTGTATCCTCTAAGGTGGCATAAGCACCACCATCATCACAAGAATCTTTCTCGCGGCTGAGAATCAGCTCTGCTACCTCAGAAGTATCCTGGACCAGGAATGTGCTCTCCAAGCTCTCCTCTGCTGTCGTCTCTGTATCAGCGGAATCTGAAAATGAGAGGATGGCATGTGCTGTTGGGTCTGCCCAAACTGCCTCATCGTTTGTGATCACAAAGTCACAATCCCGGTAGATGTCTAGCCCGGCATCTGTCATCTGCTCTGTATCTGAGGTGGTCTCTGAGCATGATCTGTCTCTGGCTCTGCTGTCCTCGACCGTCTCTATTTGTACACTTTCGCCCTCGACGCAAAAGTATACCTTCCCGCTATCATGGTCAGTCACCGCCTTGGCTGTGGACAAGAACGAACGCCCGAGAATGATGGGGGTATCGGTCACGGACTCAGGGATCTCCATGTCCAACACTACGAAGTCCACGGGGAATTGCAGGCCCTGAATCGTGACGACAACGTCTCGCAACAACCCCTTCGGCCTCTTGACAGATCGATCAGCAAACTGAAGGACTGCCCTGCTCTGTCTAAGAGTGCCCAACTCGAAGAGATCGAGAAGGGATGCCGGAAGTAGGTTGATCGACGATCCACTATCTAATAGAGTACGGTCGAACCTCTGCTCTCTGATGTGTCATCTGACATAAGGGGCTCCGGAATCTGGCCTCTTGGCCGGCAGACAGTTCTGGATCGCGAAACACGTGGCTTTCATCAGCACATGGATCTTTGAGTGATGGTTCCTCCTCTTCCTCCTGACTGTGGTCCTGTCTCTCAATGAACGTTGAAGAAGGGGGATGTACTACAAAGCCTCCTGAAGAGTCAGCTGTATGTGAAACTGATCTATCATCTGCTGGCTGAACTCTTCCTGCTCTCTCTTTTTGGGATTTTTTTTTCTTTCCCTTCCCCATCTGAAGGGCTCTAGGGAAGGGGATCACAGGGTCCTTCTCAGATGAAGGACTAGGAAAGGGTCTAGACGACTCGACGACCGGATCCACACATACATCTTGCACCACAGTGGGACCAGAAAAAAGCAAAACCTTTTCCTTTATTCACAACAGAGTTCCGAGATACATCAGAAGTAGGAAAAACTACAGGTCTCTCAACAGAAGCATGGGTGGCCTCAGCACCACCATCGGCTGGATCGACTGGAAGACTCGCGACCTCAGTATCGCGCTCTGGCTCGACATTAGGGGTGGCCTCAGCACCACCTCCTCCAACTGGTGAAACGGCGACCTCAGCACCGTCGGCGGAATCAGCATCCTTGGTGGCATCAGTACCGCTCTCCTCCTCCTCGTCGGGCGCTCTAGGTGCATCCTCATGATGTCGCTCAGACGAGGCACCGCCTGCTGGCATCCTACCGCTCCTAAGCGTGACAAAATCAGCATCAAAAAGGTCTGCAGACATATCATCAAATGTAGCACTAGGAGTGGCATACTCAGTATAAGCTACCTGCTCAGATTTCCTCTTCAGGTTGTTGGGATTCGGCTCAATCTGGGCAGGGATGGCGCCTTCCCTCTCACAATGTCCCGCATCTCCTGGCAGAACTCGTCCATCTCCCGTCGAAAGGTAGCCTGCTGATCTGTGAGAAGGCGGGCTATATCATCCAAGGCGGGGCTCTCGTAGGGTGGCCCATGAGAGCCCGACGGGTAGCCTCTCTGGTAGGGAGGCTGCTAGAACTGGTGTTGTGGCTGAGAGGGGTACGGGTGATGCTGCTGCTGATGATGATGAGGTTGATCTCGCCTCCAAGACTGTCCCTGCTGATAGGGACGAGGACCATACGACGACTGCTGCTGCTGCTGTGGTGGGTACACTGGGGGCTGCTGCTGTTGCGGCTGGTGATCCCTCTGATGGCTGTACTGGCCACGCTGACCTGACGGCTGCTGCTGGGGCTGGGCACCTCCGGTCCCCCAACGGAATCCGAGATGGTCTCGTCAGATACCGGGCTAGGGGCAGTCATACTAAATCTCGTTGACATCCATCAACGGCTCTGCATTGTACTGGGGTGGCGGGAGTACTGTCAGAGGCTGATCCGGCTGGTATACCACCATCTGCAAGTCTGGAGATGGTGGTGACTAGTAGGTGGGCTGCGGCTGCTGGTATGGCTCCGCATGTACAAGGTGGACCTGTCTAGGCTGCTGGTGAGAGCTGAAGCGTTGGGACGAGCTGCTGCTGCTGCCGGTATCGCCTCGTGACTGAAGACGGGGCTGGGAAGCCGTCTGTGCCTCCTGGAGACACATGAGTTGTGTCTTCAAGTCACTCAAAGTCTGTGCCATCTGCTCCATCTGAGTGATTCCCTGGTACTGCTTCTTCTCTATCAACTCCATCCGATCCAGCTTCTCGCTAATGATGCCCATGTCTGCGGCTGTACTCTCGGCCTGTGCTGCTGCCTCAGACGAACTAGAAGGACTAGCGTCGACCCGTGCTATCCTCTGGTACTGCACGGGTTGTGGCTGCTGGGGTCTGCCCTGAGTGTATAACCAGGTCTGGGATATCACCATGTAATTCTCAGCCATCTCCTCGTAGATGGTCCAGACCTAGTCGTGATCCTTGGAGAAGTAAGACCCGCCACAAGAAGCGTTCACCAAGCCCTGAAGCTCTGGTGTCAGCCCGCTGAAAAAGCTCTGCACGAGGTTCGGCTTGGAAATGTCGTGGTGCGGGCATCTATCGGTCAGCTCTCTGAACCTCTCCCATGCCTCATGGAACTGCTCGTTGGGGAGCATGGAGAAGTTGCTGATCAGGGCTCTCGCGGCATTGATCCGCCCGAGTGGGTAGTACTTATGCAAGTACTCGGTGCGGAGCTACTCCCAAGTGTAGACGAACTTCCCCAGATGTTTCAGCCAGGTGGCTGCTCTGTCTGCCAAAGAGAAGGGGAAGGCAATCATCCGTATCATGTCCTGGTCCACCTGACGGTCGTGGACAGTACTGCAAATCATGAGAAACTCCTGGAGGTGGAGATGGGGCTCCTCGGTGGCGAGCCCATGGAAACGGGGGAGGAGCTGCAAGGTGTTCGGGGGGAACTTGAAGTCCCCCACAATGGCTGGTAAAACAACCCAGTTATGCATCAGGGTCGATCCAGGGTTGTGCAACTCCCGCATCGGTCTCGGTGGGTCTCCTGCTCCTACCGCGGCGGCTGCCGCTGCGGTGGCGGCCGTTGTGGCTGTTGCGGCTGCTGCTGCTGCATCATCTGGGACTCTCGGCCCGTCTCTACGCTGCTCTCGCTCTGCTCTCATTTGCTGCATCTCTCTCCTCATATCCAACATGAAAGCTCCCTAATCCCTCAATTGTTGCTGCACTGTCTCGAGGGAGGCGATTAGGGTGGAGTTGATCGCACCCTGGTCCAGAACAAAATGCTCGGGCTGTGGACCTCTAGAGCGATCATCAGAACTGCCGGCCATAGTCTCTGCAAAATCAAACGATCCATACTCATGTGCCGATAAATCTGAAAGTCTCTCCTCTGTCACTGGCCTCTCGGAACAGAAAGAAAGGGGGTCGAGGGGGAACATGGTGGAATCATACTCTGGTTCGGAGAGCTGGTCTTGACTCTCGCGAACCAACCTAGATGAGCGGGTAGACGCGCCCGAAAGCAGTGCAGCCAGAGGCTGCCTAAGAGATCGTCTGCCCATCATCTTGATGTGGCGAGTAAGGCGGATGAGATCTGGAGAAACTATGATCACAAGCAAACCCTCAAGTTCACCAATGCAACGCGAGCTGAAGACCGTAAAGGCCCAGTCAATTTATCTTGTCAATTTATTTTGGTGAACAATCAAGATATCAGAGCGATTACGTGACCTGTTGGGATACCTGATACTTTCCCAACCGACTGTCCCGCACAGAAGTAGTCGGTAATCAGTCGAGAAGAGTACCGGAGGGCTTTACCTAGTGTTCGGGTCACTCTCTCGCATAATCAAACCAAACAATGAGGAGGTTGCTCTCCCCAAGACAAGTTTTTAAATGAGGTGTCTTTTAGGGTCAATAGTTTTAGCAGTCCCAATTTTATTGTTTTTCTTTTTAGGTCTTTTTCAATAAAAACAAAAACGCCTAACGAATTTTTCGGTTCTCCTGGTTATTAAGTCAAAAAAGGGGGAGAAGACGAAAAAGCCGATGCGCGATGAAATCAATGATGCATGCAAGGTCAGAAATGCGTACCTGTCTCCAGCACTCTACATGCAATATGATCCGCGCAGAATTGAAAGACAGAAAGTAAACTACCTATATGGTGCAGCGGAACAACCGAGTCCCTAAGTAGCAACTTCTACATGAAAGAACCGTCTAACTGGTCACCAGCCTCCGATCCAAAGAGTCCGGTCTCAGTCTACCCCTCCTCCTCCGGACAAATCGGTTTCAGGAGCAGCGCTTAGCAGGGCAGGCTGCGACACGTAGGCTCGAAGGAAGTGAGTCAACTATTTTTATTAACTTTTTATTAGTAGGTCTAATTAACGAACTATAGGCACAGACAGATAAGTAGGTGTGTGGATTCTACTAATTACGGCACAATCAACAGAATGTCCTAAAGCTAGGGGCTCGATAAAAACCGCGTAAAATCGGAAAAGGCAGCGAAAAATAAAAACCGCGAAGAAAGCTGCGAAAAACCTAAGGGTCCCCCGAGCACACCGGTGCTCGACGAAACAGACCTGAGAAACTGTCCAAGTCCAAGTCCAAGCTGTCCATGTGTTATTACAACAATTTAAATGAATAATAGTCTAAGCTAATCTAAACCTCTCCCACTTAGCTACTCTCTCACGCTCTCCTGCGGCTCCGTGCAGAAGGGGGCCGCCTCTGAATCCCGCGGTTGCGTCGGCTTCTCGAGAGTCGCCGCCTCGGTCCTCGGGCCCTCACAAGAAAGAAACAAGGTGTCACAGACCAAATAAAATAATCAAATAAAGGCAAGAAACTAAACATGGGTGTATGTGTAAAAATGGCAAATAAAATAAACAAGCAAAATCAAACAAAATCAAAAATAAAAGAAAAGAACAGAAAAGAAAATAAAACAAAAAAAAAATAAAAGAAAAATAAAAAGCCGCGAAAAGCCGCGGAAAAGAAAACAAAAGGAAAAGAAAACTAAAGCAACTACTAAGTCGTGCTCCCCGGCAACGGCGCCATTCTGATGACACGCTCGACGACTCGGGTAAAGGTAATCAAGGGTCGTTGTGACCCAAGTCACCAAGCGATGTCAATCGAGAAAAAATATAGACCACCAAAACAATGTAAAATCAAACAAGCTCAGGTAGCGGTCTCGCTATTATATTAACCTGGTATAGCAACCAGGGTCGAACACAAGGAGCACGTGAAGGCCTCGCGGCCTACGAAGTAGTCTAAAATAAGAATAAAATAAAAGAAAAGTCTTTTTTGATGGATTTTTAATGTTTTTAATTTTTTTTGATTTTTAATTAATAAAGGAAATGAAAAAAGCAAGTAAACAAGCCAATACAAACAATTATTTATCTTCAAAAATCACCCAAAAAATCAAACAAAAATATTTTTAAGTTTTTTTATGTTTTTCTCTGTTTTTGGTTAATTTTTGGTATTTTTCTGATTTTTAGGGAATTTTATAAAAATAAAACAAGGCAGAAAAATCAAGGTACTGTCCAGTCAGACTTGGAGGGACAATTTAAAATGCAAAATGGCTATCAAGGTCTAAAGATAATTTTCCTGTAAAGAAGAAAATACAAGGAAAATTTAGGCACTAGAATTATTAATTTTTTATTTTTCTTTTAATTATTAGAATTTTTATGGGTTTTTAGGGGTTTTGTAATTTTTATAGGTTTTATAAGCGAAAAATGACCAAACTTGGTCAGAAAATCAAACAAGGCAAACAAACACTACTTAATTTTTTTGTAATTGTTAGAGGTGTTTTAGTATTTTTTTGTGAATTTAAAGTTAGACAGTAACAAAAGTGCTTTTTTTGAATTTTTAAAAATAACAAAAATAATAAAAAATGTCTCCAAAAATTAGAGAAAATTTTACACTATGCCAGGAGCCATGTATCCAATTTTCATCGAATTTGGAGTTGGTTTGCTATTTTATTAAAAATAAAAACAAGGGTACAGTGCACAGGGACCTGTACGCAAATACAACAAATTCCAGGGGGTCCGGTGCAAATTTTCCAAGAAACCACGCGCGAGGCACGTGACCTGGGCACACAAGGACCTAATTGCAAGAAAACTAAAGTTCCTGGACTATTTAGTAACACGTACTAAAAGTCCAGGGGCTTTAGTGTAAATAACCCACGAAATAGAGCACATGCACAATTAAACCACGCACAGGGGTATTTCTGCAATTAATAAAAACTTAAATCCATTCATTAACACCCTGAAACATGAAGGTCTTACATGCAATTAACCCACAAAAGCACGTGTCGACGCACGTGTCCCACTACAGACAGGGGTATAAAAGCAAATACCATGAATAACAAGGTCTAAGTGCAAATGTACCAAAATAAAAATAACTAAATACGATATTTACAGGACTAACTAATAAAAGAAACAAATAGGGGGGCCTATAAGAAATTTACCCCTTATTATATCCGAAGGACGGATGAGCGCCACGTGGAGATCCAACGGTCAGGGGAGGTGGCGCCTCAACGCTGGGTCCTCGGCTAGGATCGAACGGCTGCGGGCTCACCACGTGGCTGATCTAATGGTCCTTGTACGCTGTGGATGAACCTCGCTGAGTCGACGGTCACGATCACTCCTCCAAGGATCGAACGGTGATGGCTGCTCCTGGTGTGGACGACTACGATCTAAACTGGAGCTCGAAGACAATCGGACGGCTGCGGAGGATGCTCGACGAACTGGCGGCCGGCGAACTTCGTCTGGCTCGTGTGTGTACGGGGGAGCTCCTCGGAGGCTGCTGAAGATCGGAGATGCTCCGCCTTGGCCTCCCGCGTCGAATGGTTCCCTCTGATGGTGGCGAGGAGCTCTGGAGAGCTCCAGCGGCACTGGCGGAGGGGAAGCGGCTGCTCGAATGGACGAAGCCCTCAGATGGGCTCCTCTGGACCTGCAAAGCTGTACAACACACTCCTGGGTCGAGGGCAAAGTGCCTCGACCCGGTTAGCAGTGGTGTGGGTGGTCGGCGCGTCGGGATGAAGGGGTTCCGGTGAGGAGACGGCGGAGGAACCCTAATCCCAGCTCCTGTGTGAGCTGGGTTGAACGAGTGGGTGGAGAAGGTGCGCGAAGGAAAGGCGGAGATGATGAGCTATTCCGATGATCGGGACGAAGGCGAGGGTGGTCGGAATTGAAGCTCGACGGTGACGGAGCGATTTGGGGGAAAATAAAAATTCGGGAAATAGAAGAAGAAGGAAGGCTACCTGATGGATGGAGTCGATTGGGGGAGAGCAGGGGATGCTCCAAGTCCTTGCCTCAAGGGCCGTCGGTGCCCGAGGCTCGAGCGTCACCTCCAGGCGGCGCACAGAGGCGCGTAGCTGCCGGATCAGTGGTCCGGTCTCCCTTTCCTCGCTACGACACGGCCGGGAGCGAGCTGTCACTCTCGCGGAGGCTGTGGAGGTCCTGGGGTGGAGAGAATCGATCCAAAGATGGAATGAAATGGAGGCGGAGCTCGGACTATATACGATGGAAGGTCCGGGAAGAAAGGGTCGGGTCCGGCTTGGTGAAGCACGGACCCCTAGGCAAGGTGTCGGGCGAGGTTCCCGGATATCTGGAGAGTAATTAGGACCCGTGATTTGGCAAAATGGTGATCGGGTCACGCGAGGATAATTGGGAGAAAACGGGTCCGGGAAGAGGATCCGTGGGTCTGTGGTCCAAAGGGGGGAGTTGACCGGGGGGTCAACGTCCTCCGTGGACCAATCAGGATCAGTCATGTGGAAAAGATTTGAAAATTCGAAAAGAAATAATAAATGGCCGAATTATTAAAAATTCAAAGCATAAAAAATGTTTGTTTTAATTTTTTCAATTTTTTTGTGATTTTTAATTAATTTTTCAAAATAAAAATAAGGTATTTACACTATAGTGCTATATATAGGTATATATAATATTGATTTTTTATTTTTGATTTTTAATTAATTATTTTTGTGCATTTTTATTCCCATTTTATATTTTATTTATTTATAGCATAAAATTAGGAATAAAAAGGTATTTTTATTTTATTTTTATTATTTATATACAAGGGTTAAATAAATAGATATGTACATTTATATATGGTATATATACATTGTTCTTTTTGGTTTTTAATTTTGTTCTTTTTATTTGATTTTTTGATTTTGTGGTTTTTATTTTATTTATTTACACCATAAAATAAGGAGTATATACAAATTTTTAAGGATTTTAATTTGTTTATTTTCGAGGCTAAAAAAATAGGGATAGGTGTGCTATGTACGAGGTGAATATATACAAGTGAGTATTTTTTTTGTTTTTAATTTTTACTAATTTTATTTGGATTTTATATTTACAAATATTTACAAATACATACAAGCCCATTTTATTCTATTTTTAGAGGAAAATATTTTTATTATATTTACAGGTATATTTACACACATGAGCTCCCTATTTCTCTCTACTTTGGCTTTTATGCGGTCAGGCCCATGCTGAGCCCTCCCTTGGGATTAGGTTGCTCAATATTTCCCTCTTTTTCTTTTTATTCTTTATTCTTTTATTTTTGCACAAAAACATGCTAATTATTAGTTTTTACACAATGCATGCCTTTTGTTAATTATTTGTATTTACACATATCTACATGCATTTGCAAAGGTTTTTGTAGCTAAAATATAAGAATAAAGAGTGATGAATGAGTATTCATCAGTGAATAAGCGCGAAATACCCCCATTAGTCGCATCTCGCATCCCTCGCTAGAGTAACCCAGGTCCTCCCTCCCTCGTCGGAGGATCGGACCGTTGGGAGCTTCATCGACCACCACCACCCGATGCTGATCGTCATCGCGAGGCGAACCCTCCTTCCGATCTTCCATCGGACGCTCGGAGCACTCCCAGCTCGCCAGAGAAGTTCACCCAGGAGGAGTTCATCCAGACTATCTCTCCAGCGTCGGATCGCGCCTCACGTCCATACTTCATCGGAGCCGTTCGTCGCCTGCCTCTGACAGGCCGTTAGATCCATGATCTAACGGCCACGTACACCCCACGTTCGCCCCAGTGCCAGGATCGTCCGATCTTCCAAGAGGCATCATCAGAGTCGCAAGTCCATGATGGGCCGAGAATTTCGATCAATCCGGATCAGATAAAAATAATCACTCTCGGGTCGTTGCGACCCGGATCGATATAGATCTCAGCTCAACAAGAAAAAGAAGGAACATACCACCAATCAAGCAGATAAAACAATGAAAGTCAAATAGTGGCACTGGCTATGAGATTAGCCTTGTGTAGCACCCAAGGTCGGACTCAGGGAGCACAAGTTGGCCTCGCGGCCTACGAAGTAGTCGAAAAAGAAAAGAAAAAAACAACAATTTTTTGGTGGTTTTTAATATTTTTATATTTTTTTTGAGATTTTTAATAATGTAGGAAAATAATAAAAAGACAAATAAAAGCAACTTCAAGCAATTATTTAAATACTCAAAAATGGTCCAAAAAATTCAAACAAAAATATTTTTATGTTTTATCTATTTTTTACTGTTTTTTTTTATTTTTGAGAATTTTATAATTTTATGGAATTTTCTAAAAATAAAAGAAGGCAGAAATGCAAGTAAACTGTCCAGTCGGGCTTGGAGGACCAAATTAAAATATAAAATGGTCCTGTCAAAGCCTGAAGGTATTTTTCATGAAAAGTAAAAACAATGAAGAAAATTCAGGAAAAGGATTTATTAATTTTTGAATTTTCTATAATTTTCTAGAATGTTTATGGGTTTTTAAGGGTTTTTAAATTTTTAAGCTTTTTATAAATCCAAAAATTTCCAAATTCACAAAGAAATTCAAACAAGCAAAAACAAACAAGAATTAACTTTTTCAGAATTTTTAAAATGGTTTTTATATTTTTTTTGGATTTTATAAACTGAACAGAGGCAAAAATGAAGGCTTTTGAATTTTTAAAAATACTAAAAAGCAACAAAAATGTACCCAAAAATTAGGGAAAATTTTACACAGTGGCATGAGCCACATATCCAATTTTCACATGATTTGGGTTAAATTTGATATTTTATTTAAATAAAAAACAATCACATAGTGCATAAGGACCTAAATGCAAGGAAAGTTATTTCCAGGGGCCAAAGCATAACACGTGTACGAAGTTTAAGGGCCAATCATGCAAAAATCCCACATAGCACGCGCAACTCACGTGAACCAGGCACGGAAGGACTGAACTGCAATTCCTATTTAAAAAGATGCATATATTAACACGTAAGGAATACAGGGTAAATAGTGCAAACACCAAGTCCTCACGTGTCGAAGCACGTGGCCATACTCACAGGGACTAATATGCAATTAAACTAAACCTCCAGGTCCTCTATGCAATTTAACCAAAAAAATAACTACAGAAAATATTTACAGGGCTAAAAAGTAAATGTAAAACAGGAGGGGACCTAAGTGTAAATTACCCCATATTAAAAGCCGACGGCCGATGAAGCGACACGTGTCAGATCGGACGGTGGAGATGGAACTGGGGTCTCTTCAAGGGCCAAAAGCTCAGATCAAACGGTCAAGGGTTCGCCACGTGCTAGATCGGATGGTGGAGGTACTAGGGCAACCCTTCGCTCGGATGGACAGTCCTGATCGCGCCTCTGGTGGATCGAACGGTGGAGTGGCTCCTCAAATGAATGGCTGAGATCACATCTGGAGCAGGAGGTTGATCGGACGGTGGAGAGAGGGTCTTCAAGAACTGCTTGCCGGCGAACTTCGCCGGCCCAATGGACGCGGTGGAGATGACCTTTGGAGCTGCTGAAGTGGTGGATGGCTTCGCCTTGAAGGTCCGCAGCTAATGGATGTCTCCGACGAGGCTGGCGACCACCGGAGTGGTCCGACGACGGCAAAGAATTGGAGTTGTTGTGCCTGGACGTCCGGGCCCTCAGATGGGCCTCTCTCAACCTGCAAAACCCACAGACAAACTCCTGGGTCGAGGGCAAAGTGCCTCGACCCGGTGAGAGGTGAAATGGGCGAGCATGAGCGTCGGGGTGACACCCTCCGGCGAGGCGACGGCGGAGGAGGGTGGAGGATCTGCTCCGGGGCAAGTCAGGGGGGGTGGATGGGTGAAGAACATGGAGGGGAGTCTCGCGAAGGTGTTGGTCGAGTCGGTCGATGAAATGGATGGTCGAAACGGGAGTATTCGATGAACGACGGTGAAAGAGCGATTTGGGGTTAATCAGAAATTAAGGGAAATAGGAAGAATTAAGGTTACCTGATGACTGTGGTCGACTGGGGATGAGTTGAGGTAGCTCTGGTCGTCGCCTCGAGGGTCGTCGGAGGCCCGAGGCTCGGAATCTGCTCTGGGTGGTGCACGGCGGCGAGATGTCGCCGGATCAGTGGCGAAGAGCTCCTCCTCCTCTCTGCAACACTCCAATCCAAAGCTGTCACTCAGAGGAATCAGGTGGAGGTTCTGGGTGGAAGAAGCGACGCCAAAGATGACGTGAATTGAGGCTAGAGCTTCAGCTAAATAGTGTAAGGGGTCCGACAAGATGGGAGTCGGGCACGCACGTCGATGCACGGACCCCTAAAATCCACCCCGGGCGAAGGTCTTGGATCTACAGGGAAGAATTAGGACCTGGGGTTTAAGGATTTGATGGTCGGATCAAGCGGGGAAAATGGGGAGAAATCGGATCGGTTGCTTAGATCCGCAAAGAGGGGGTTCGCGGGGGGGGGGGGAGTTGACCAGGGGTCAACATCCCCCTGCACCAATGGGAGCGCGCCATTTATTAAATATTTGTAAATTAAATAAAAAAATAGTAAATGGCTGAATTTCAAAAAATTTAAAACATGAAAAATGTTTTTTTATTTTTAAATTATTTTTAATGATTTTTATTTATTTATTTGAAATAAAAATAATGTATTTACAAAATAGTATTATTATATATAGGTATATACACTATGTATTTTTGTTTTTTATTTTTAATTATTTATTGTTATACATTTTATTCAAATTTTATATTTTATTTATTTATAGGATAAAATTTTGAACAATATGGTATTTTTATTATATTTTTATTAATTATTTACATTGGGTAAATAAATACTTTTATTTATATACATACATGGTATATATACAATGTGGATTTGAGTTTTATTTTATTTCTTTTTATTTTATTTTTATTTTTATGGTTTTTATTTTATTTATTTACATCATGAAATATGGGATGCGGAAATATTTTTATTGTATTTTTATTTATTTATTTATAAGGGGAAATAAATAGATATAGGGTTCTATGTACAAGGTAAATATATACAATGAGGAATGAATTTTATTTCTTTTTATTTTTCTCATTCTTATTCTAATTTTTATATTTACAAATATATACAAATAAATACACACCCATTTTTATTCTGAATAAGAGGAAAATAATTCTTATTTATTTATAGGTATATGTACAATCATGAGCTTCCTTATCTCTCTCTACTTGGGTTCTTTTTGCGGTCAGGCCCATGCTGAGCCCTCCCTTGGGATTAGGTCGCTCAATATTTATTCTAAATATCTCCCTCATTTTCTTTTATTTCTTTATTCTTTTATTTATGCACAAAAACATGCTAAAATGCATATTTACACAATGCATGTTATTTGATAATTTATGCTATTTACAAGAATATACATGTGTTTTGCATAGGTTTTGTAGCTAAAATAAAAGAATAAAGAGTGATGAATGGGTATTCATCACCCCCCTATACTTAACTTTGCTAGTCCCTTAGCAAACACTTATTTGAAAAAGAAGTGAAAAAGAAAAAGAAAAAGAAAAAGAGGAGAAGATGCATGGATTAATGCAGAATATTAAACTTGCCTTCATTAAATTGAAATATGGAGCTCGATCAAATCTTTAGATTATTAATGTGTCGGAACCTTATTTGGACTTAAGTTTAAAACTCAACAACCTCTAAGATCCACTAATCTATAATCAAGACTCCTCAACAATCCAGATCAGAACAAGTCTACATACACAAACCCTAAAAACTATCAATCTTTCCTTGTACAGTGTATGTGAGGTATAGCTCTCCACCTCATAAGTAGTAACTTGACAACCCTCTCCAACAAGGCAACTCTATGACCCCAATCTAGCCACTCTTTCCTCGAGGAGCGGGGTATTCCCTTCTAAGTTCAAGTTCAACTGGCTCAAGAAGAGGGGGAAGAAGAGAATGGACCATGGCCAGTGTAGCCATGTATCCTTGGGAGCTCAACCAATGTAGCTAAGTCTCCCTGCTGCAAGCTACATAAGATGGAACATGAGTCTCAAGCTTTGCTTATTTGCACTATATACATACTCCGGTGGGATTATCATTTTCTATCAGACACATCACTTTTTTGGAGTTATTTTCTTTTTTAATTTTTTTTCAAGTGCATCTGTACAACATATTTACACGGTGCAGCATATGTACATAAGGAGTTTTTCCTCTTGAGCCAGTAGACTATCCCTCTTTTGAAGCATTATTGCAACCCACAACTCCTGTCGTTAGACCTCATGGCAACCAGACCAAGTTGAGACGCACTTCCTTCACTAAAAGAAGAAGAGAGTTTCCGCCTAGAAGTACTACCCTCATATGCTACCCCAAGTCAAGGAAGACTGCCTCCTCACTACCTCATCCGTAGAGAGCTCGATGTAAAGTACGGGTCCAAGTCAAGCCATTGTCTATATGAGTCATGTGTGTGTTGTTAATTACTCTACTTAGGCTCATTGAGATGACATGTGATCATATCCTAGTGGATTCAAATAAATAAGTCACCGTGGACCTGAAAAGCCTTAACCCTAAGCCCTATAAGGTTCCTCTTATAATTAGGTAGATTAAGATCATAATCAAGCTCCATTTCCCAATTTAATTCCAGGCTAGTTTAAATGTCAACTATAATCCAGGAAAAACTATACAAGTATATACAAGGATGCTATTTACACAATATTTACACATATGCAAAATTTTTGAAAAATGTTTTGGAAATCATGAATGTGTGCATGAATGCAAGTTTTACAAAATATTTACACAAATTTACACAAGGTTTTTACAAACTTTTGATTTTCAAAACATTTTGGAAAAATTTTGTACTATATACATAGTTTTGATATACACATATTTACACACTATTTACACAAAAAGTTTTCGAAAACATTTTTACAAAAATAATTTGTACAATAGCTATGTATGTGCAACTAAAAGAATGTTTATTTACAGGAAAATTTTTAATTTTATGGATTTTCGGATTTTTAACCATTTTTATTTATTAACACACTCACACAAAGTACGATTTATGGCTAAAGTATATATGAAATATATACACACCCCCCTATACTTAGCTCGAACGATGTCCTCAGAGTCAAGAGCGATGAAGAAGACATAACTCGTGCTTGGTATAAGGAAGTGAAAAGGAAGGCTATATACAAAGACGAATGAAAGAATAGAAATCAAGAGGACCTCGGCTTTTCCCCCTATACTTAGGGTCAAATAATCCTAAGTATAACAGGTTGTACACAAAGGGAAAACCGAGTGGAGAATGTACAGGGTCTACCCCCCCCCCATACTTAGGGTAAAATATCCGTAAGTATAGGAAACAAAAACATGGGTAGCACGACACGAAGAAAATCAACAAATATATATAAGGTGAGAGGACATCACTCCCCCTATACTTAAGGTGAAGAATCCTTAAGTATAGGCAACAACAGAAGTGATGTAACAGAACGGAAGAACAACCCGGTGTTTCCACCCCCCTATACTTAGGATGAGGTATATCCTAAGTATAGAAAAGATAATCCTAAACGAGACCTGGGGTGAAAACAAGAACGGAAGAAAGAAAGATCAAACTAAGACAAAACACGTATATACAAAAGTGTACAATGTTGAGGTGCCTCTCAACAAGCGCTAGATTTTACGCCCCTAGCTGGGCGCAAAGGCTAGGACAAAGCTGTGTCAAGGTTCAGGACGGCATCGGTAAGGTGAATGTCGTACTGTCATCGCAGTCTCGGTATGAGAACCGCGACGAAATCAAAAGTGTAAAGAAAGACACCCAGGTATGCAATCAAGCGGGTGTCTGCTACCGGCCATGGATATGAAAGTATGTGATCGGGATCCGGTAGCACAAAAGAAATCGTCGGCTCTGGATCAGATTGGAGTGGAAGTGTGGAGCCGAAGAAATCAAACGCGGAGAAGGATGGATCAGTCATAGAATCCTCCACATCAATCAGTGTCTCAAAAAGGTATGGACAATCAAGATCAGGAGACTCTCTAAGAAGACTAATATCCGATGCATGAAATAGAAGCAAATTGGGTAGATCATCGAATATCTCCAGGATGGGCTCATCCTCGCGAGGGTCGTCGAGGTGAGATGACTCAGAATCAGAAAGATCAAAAGACTCGGTTTCGTGCTCCACCAGATCAGATACACTCTCAGAAGGTGAAACCAAGTACACATCGTGTGCGGCATTCTCCCGCAGATAACCCTCGGGGAGAAATGCAAGATCAGAGGTGAAAAGTAGAGGATCAGGATCTAGAAGGGCATCTGTGCTGCTGTCAAGTATCCACTCGGTGCACCGGGCTGCATCATCATCGGAAGTGTAGCTCTCGGCAATCTAGAAGCAGGAGAAGGTACTGGTCAGCACTGCAGAAGCTGGCAAAGTGTCTGCGGCTGATCCTCGCTCTGCGGCAATGCTGGTTGCCAACTGGTCTTCAGCAAGTGTGTCTGTCTCGTGAAAGTGGAGGACAAAAGGCTCGAATATGGGACTATCTATGTCTGACCTCTCAAAGTGTGTCCCATATCGAACTGTGGCTGCTGGGCTGAGTCCTGGTAGCTATCAGAATCTGAGAAGTATCTCTGCAGAAAAGAAGCTGACTCCTCCGGGACTGGACACTGAAGTGGCAGAATCAATGGTTGTTGTAGTGGGGGCTCCTCCAGTTCTTGGAGTATCAGAAGATCTGATATCCAAGACTCGTCAACTGAGAACTCTGGGGCTGACTCGAACTCTAGCTAGAAGACCAACGGGAACTCGAGTAAACTCTGGGTCCGAACCTATGCTATCGCAGTCATCTCCTCTGTACCATGTGGTGTTGTAGTATCCAAGTCCTCGGGCTGGTGTGTAGAAACTATCTCCTCATGTAATGTGACACACCGCACTGGTACTGCATCGTCCTCATGTGTTGTCCCGACTACGGCATCTCGTGAAGAAGATCTCTGTGAAAGTAAGCTCGAGGTGGTATCTAGTAAGTGAATGTCGGAAATGCTGTGTGAACCGTCACATGTGGTAATCACCAGTGCTATCTGCTCTGCGGTCATCCTCCGCATGGAGATCTCAATAAGGTCTGTCAATGGAAGTCTGTGGTCGGGAAATCTCCTTAAGAGGTCAAGAAACCCCGGCCATGCCTCCTGCAATGGCTCCTGGGGTCAACTGAAAACTCAGTGATCAAAGACCGCATCAAATCTGCTCTACGCTGGGGAAAGTATCTCTGTAGAAACTCTGGACGTAGCTCTCCCCATGTAGCAAATGTCCTCCCCAATCGTCCGTGCCATCGCATGGCTCTGTCCTGAAGTGTGAATGGGAAGGTCCTCCTCATCAGCTCCTCTGCGGTGATATCTGAATATAAATGTGCTATGCAAAACTCCTCGAACTCGGACAGGTGCGGATAAGGCTCCTCGTGCACCTCCCCTGAAAATGTCGGCAGACTCTGAATGAAATCCAAATCCAAGATGAATGGACCTAGTGTAGAAGCTGACTGAGCTCCCTGTCCTATCTGCTCCTCCATCAATCTATGATAGGATCTATCTGATTTATCTCCTCTGCTCTCTCTGATCACGAACGGAGTGCACTCTCAACTCAGCAATGGCATCGTTCGGGTCTCGCATCTGCTCGATCTGATATCCGCGGACGTCTAACGCAGCATGCCCATGGTAAAGAAAGGGATGGGAGGGAGGGAGCGGGTGGTTGGTCGGGGATCCGACCTCCCTCGAAGGTGGACTGGACTGATGGTCAGCTGGTGAAGAAGAAGCCACAAGAGTCGGCCAAGAGTGAGGGGGATCCATCATCCAGGGATGAAGGCGAAGAAGAAGAAGAAGAAGAGACTGAAGGGAGGGTGGGAGATAGATGAAAGGAGAAGAAGATAGATGGGAGAAGGCAGAAGGGATCTGAAATCACACAAGATGAGAAAGCAAAACCCCCGATTCACCTACGCACACGAGCTGAAGACCGTAAGGGACCGGTCAATTATCTTGTCAATTTTATTTTAGATGATCAATTCAGTCTTTCAGAGCGATTACGTGAGCTAATAGGAATCCAATATTCTTAACCGACTGTCCCGTACAAAAAGCCGGTAATCAGTCGAGAAATCGGGTATGGCTCTAACCTAGGGTGCGGGTCACTCTCTCGCTCATCCAAACCAAACAAGGAGGGGGTTACTCTCCCCAAGACAGATTTTCAATGAGGTGTCTTTTAGGTCAAGTGTGATTAGCAGTCCCTATTTTATTATTTTTCTTTTTATGTATTTTTCAAGAAACGTCTAACGAGTTTTCTGATTTCCTTTTATTCCTAAGTCCAGAAAATCAGGGGGAGGAAAGAGGAAAAGCCGATGCGCGGACAATCAATGATGCATGCACGAGATAGAAGGCGTACCTGACTCCAGCAGTCTACATGCAATTATGATCCGCGCATAAAAGTAAAACAAATATATATGGAATGCAGTGCGGAAACTGTCCTAAACAAAAGCTTCTATTATCGTGAAGAACCGAATTATTTGCCAAGATCCAAACGCAATCTATAGGAACAGATATTCTTTTAGGGTTGTGACCTAAGGCTACCTGGCTCAACGATATAAAAACCTAAATCTAGGGGCACAAGCATAGAAAACCACGTGAAATCAAATAAAAGAAAAATCGAGAAAACAAAACAACGGTGGGGTCCCCCGAGCACACCGGTGCTCCACGAAACAGACCCCGCAAAGTCCAAGTCTGAAAGTCTGGGTACCTCTATTATTACAATACTATAATGTCTGAGCCTGAAAGGGAAACTAAGCTAAACTACACTACTGCTATCTCCACGGCTATTCCGCGGCTCCTGCACTCCTGCTCGCTCCTTGCGCTCTCCTGCGGCTTCGTAGAGAAGGAAGCCGCCTCTGACTCCCGTGGTTGCGCCGACTCTCCGAGAAGAGCCACCTCGGTCCTCGGGCCCTCGCAAGAAACAAAACAGAGTGTCAAAGCAGATTATTATAAAAAGAAAATAAGGCAGATAAAATAAAACAAGCAATATATGCAAAAAAAATAAACACACAAAACAAATAAAAACAAAAACAAAAATAAAATAAAATAAAATAAAAAGAAAACAAAAAGAAAACAAAAGCCGCGAAAAGCCGCGGATGAAGAAAAAGCCGCAAAAAGCCGTGAAAATCAAAAGGAAATAAAACGAAAGAAAATGCGACTACTAAGCCGTGCTCCCCGGCAACAGCGCCATTCTGATGGGCCGAGAATTTCGATCAATCCGGATCAGATAAAAATAATCATTCTCGGGTCGTTGCGACCCGGATCGATAGAGATCTCAGCTCAACAAGAAAAAGAAGGAACATACCACCAATCAAGCAGATAAAACAATGAAAGTCAAATAGTGGCCCTGACTATGAGATTAGCCTGGTGTAACACCCAGGATCGGACTCAGGGAGCATGAGTTGGCGTTGCAACCTACGAAGTAGTCGAAAAAGAAAAGAAAATAAAAACAACAATTTTTTGGTGGTTTTTAACATTTTTATATTTCTTTGAGATTTTTAATAATGAAGGAAAATAATAAAAAGACAAATAAAAGCAACTTCAAGCAATTATTTAAATACTAAAAAATGGTCCAAAAATTCAAATAAAAATATTTTTATGTTTTACTGTTTTTGATGAATTTTTTGAGAATTTTATAATTTTTATGGATTTTTCTAAAAATAAAAGAAGGTAGAAATGCAAGTAAACTGTCCGCTCGGGCTTGGAGGACCAAATTAAAATATAAAATAGTCATGTCAAAGCCTTAAGGTATTTCTCATGAAAAGTAGAAATAATGAAGAAAATTCAAGAAAAGGATTTATTAATTTTTGAATTTTCTATAATTTTCTAGAATTTTTATGGGTTTTTAAGGGTTTTTAAATTTTTAAGCTTTTTATAAATCCAAAAATTCCCAAATTCACATAGAAATTCAAAAAGCAAAAACAACAAGAATTAATTTTTTCAGAATTTTTAAAAGGGTTTTTATATTTTTTTGGATTTTATAAACTGAAAAGAGGCAAAAATGAAGGTTTTTGAATTTTTAAAAATACTAAAATCAACAAAAATGTACCCAAAAATTAGGGAAAATTTTACACAGTGGCAGGAGCCAAATGTCCAATTTTCACACGATTTGGGTTAAATTTGATATTTTATTTAAATAAAAAACAAGCACACAGTGCATAGGGACCTAAATGCAAGGAAAGTTATTTCCAGGGACCAAAGCATAACACGTGTAAGAAGTTTAAGGGCTAATCATGCAAAAATCCCACACAGCACGCACAACTCACGTGAACCAGGCCCGAAGGACTGAACTGCAATTCCTATTTAAAAAGATGCATATATTAACATGCAAGGAATACAGGGTAAATAGTGCAAAAACACAAAGTCCTCACGTGTCGAAGCATATGGCCACACTCACAGGGACTAATATGCAATTAAACTAAACCTCCATATCCTTTATGCAATTTAACCAAAATAAAAAATAACTAGAGAAAATATTTACAGGGCTAAAAAGTAAATGTAAAAAGAGGAGGGGGCCTAAGTGTAAATTACCCCTTATTAAAAGCCGATGGCCGATGAAGCGCCACGTGTCAGATCGGACGGTGGAGATGGAACTGGGGTCTCTTAAAGGGCCAAAGGCTCAGATCAAACGGTCAAGGGTTTGCCACGTGCCAGATCGGATGGTGGAGGTACTAGGGCAACCCTTCGCCCAGATGGACAGTCCTGATCGTGCCTCTGGTGGATCGAACGGTGGAGTGGCTCCTCAAATGAATGGCTGAGATCACATCTGGAGTAGGAGGTCGATCGGACGGCGGAGAGAGGGTCTCCAAGAACTGCTCACCAGCGAACTTTGCCGGCCCAATGCACGCGGTGGAGATGACCTCTAGAGCTGCTGAAATGGTGGATGGCTTCGCCTCGAAGGTCCGCAGCTAATGGATGTCTCCGACGAGGCCGGCGACCACCGGAGTGGTCCGGCGACGGCAAAAAACTGGAGCTGTTGTGCCTGGACGTCCGGGCCCTCAGATGGGCCTCTCTCAACCTGCAAAACCCACAGACAAACTCCTGGGTCGAGGGCAAAGTGCCTCGACCCGGTGAGAGGTGAAATGGGAGAGTGTGAGCATCAGGGTGACACCCTCCGGTGAGGCGACGGCGGAGGAGGGTGGAGGACCTGCTCCGGGGCGAGTCAGGGGGGGTGGATGGGTGAAGAACGTGGAGGGGAGTCTCGCAAAGGTGTTGGTCGAGTCGGTCGATGAAATGGATGGTCGGAGCGGGAGTATTCGATGAACGACGGCGGCGGAGTGATTTGGGGCTAATCAGAAATTAAGGGAAAATAGGAAGAATTAAGGTTACCTGATGACTGTGGTCGACTGGGGATGAGCTGAGGTAGCTCTGGTCGTCGCCTCGAGGGTCATCGGAGGCCCGAGGCTCGGGCGCTGCTCTGGGCGGCGCACGACGGCGAGATGTCACCGGATCAGTGGCGAAGAGCTCCTCCTCCTCTCTGCAACACTCCAATCCAAAGCTGCCACTCAGAGGAATCGGGTGGAGGTCCTGGGTGGAAGAAGCTACGCCAAAGATGGCGTGAATTGTGGCTGGAGCTTCAGCTAAATAGTGTGAGGGGTCCGACAAGATGGGAGTCGGGCACGCACGTCGATGCACGGACCCCTAAAATCCACCCCGGGCGAAGGTCTCGGATCTACAGGGAAGGATTAGGACCCGGGGTTTAAGGATTTGATGGTCGGATCAAGCGGGGAAAATGGGGAGAAATCAAGTCGGTTGCTTGGATCCGCAAAGAGGGGGTCCGCGGGGGAGAGTTGACCGGGGGTCAACATCCCCCGTGGACCAATGGGAGCACGCCATTTATTAAATATTTGTAAATTAAATAAAAAATAGTAAATGGCCGAATTTCAAAAAAGTTAAAACACGAAAAATGTTCCATTATTTTTATATTATTTTTAATGATTTTTATTTATTTATTTGAATAAAAAAAGGTATTTACAAAATATTATTATTATATATAGGTACATACACTATGTATTTTTGTTTTTGATTTTTAATTTTTAATTATTTATTTTTATAATTTTATTCCAATTTTATATTTTATTTATTTATAGGATAAAATTTGGAATAATATGTATTTTATTTTATTTTTATGAATTATTTACATAGGGTAAATAAATACTTTTATTTATATACATACATGGTATATATACAATGTGGATTTGAGTTTTATTTTATTTCTTTTTATTTTATTTTTATTTTTATGGTTTTTATTTTATTTATTTACACCATGAAATATGGGATGCAAAAATATTTTTATTGGATTTTAATTTATTTATTTATAAGGGGAAATAAATAGATATGGGGCTCTATGTACAAGGGAAATATATACAATGAGGAATGAATTTTATTTCTTTTTATTTTTCTCATTTTTATTCTAATTTTTATATTTACAATCATATACAAATAAATACACACCCATTTTTATTATGAATAAGAGGAAAATAATTTTTATTTATTTATAGGTATATGTATAATCATGAGCTTCCTTATCTCTCTCTACTTGGGTTCTTTTTGCGGTCAGGCCCATGCTGAGCCCTCCCTTGGGATTAGGTCGCTCAATATTTATTCTAAATATCTCCCTCTTTTTCTTTTATTTCTTTATTCTTTTATTTATGCACAAAAACATGCTAAAAATGTATATTTACACAATGCATGTTATTTGACAATTTATGCTATTTACATGAATATACATGTGTTTTGCATAGGTTTTTTAGCTAAAATAAAAGAACAAAGAGTGATGAATGGGTATTCATCAGTCCACGAGCCACTCACCGCTTGATACGTCACCCCTCACGCGACCCACACGTGCTTTGGCTGGGTAATTTGCCCCAGACCCCCTGCATTTTATTTCAGTTATTGTTTAGTCTATTAAATAAATTAGCACACTTGGACAATTTGCAGACTAAGACCTATAGTTTAATGGTATTTGCATTTTAGTCCTTATTTTGTGGATGCATGTGCTTTGACACGTGAGACTGTGGGCTTTTTGCATGTTCAGGGCTAGGTTATATGACTGTTATCGAATGAAAGTGTAGTTTCATATATTTACATATATACCCCTGTGCGTGGTATATTTGTACATGTGTGGAAATTGATGCGAATTTTGCACTGATACCCTTAGAGTTCCTGCACGTGTTTCAATTTAGCCCTGAAAGTTATTTTCTATGTGTTTAAGTCCCTGTGTGTTGTGGCTTTTATATTGGTTGAATAAAATACAAAATCAAATACAATTTGGTGAAATTCGGATATGTAGCCCCTGCCACTGTGTAAAAATTTCACTAAATTTTTGGGACATTTTTTATTTGTTTTTATATTTTTAAAAATTCAAAAACCTTTGTTTTTATTACTGTTTAAATTAGAAAATCAATTAAAAATATAAAAACTCATTTAAAAATTACAAAAAAAATTAGGTACTGTTTGTTTTGTGTTCTCTGGCTTCATTCCAAATTTCACTCTATTTGGATTTATAGAACCCCAAAAAACTATAAAACCCTAAAAACCTTATAAAAATTATTAAAAAATCTAAAAAAATCAAAAAAATGCAATTTTTGTTCCTATAGTTTAGTTTTTATTTCTAGTTTTCATAAAAATTGACTGCAGATTTTTAGAGGGTAATTATATATTTTAATAAGCCTTTCAGATCTGGCTGCACATTAATTCCTTGTTTTTGCCTTTTTCTATTTTTATAAAATCAATTAAAAATCACAAAATTCTGAGAAAATTACCAAAAACACTTAAAAACTTATAAAACACAAAAATAATTTTACTTTAATTTTCTGGTTTGTTTTTGTATGTTAAATAAATTGTTGATTGTGCTCTTTTCCGTTTTCTTTATATTTTCTTCATAATTAAAAATCACAAAAAAATAAAAATCCAAAAAATCCACCAAAAATATTTTCTTTATTTTATTTCATTTTCTGACTACTTCGTAGGCCACTTGGTCAACCCGTGCTCCTTGAGTTCGACCCTGGTCGCTATACCAGGTTAAATAAATAGCGAGACCATTATTCGACGTTTGATTGATTATTTTTATTTAGTGGTATGTTTCTCTTGATTGAGTCCGGTTCGAGGGGTTGAGGTCGCAATGACCCGTGATATTTATCTCCCTTAGTCTCTCGTGATTTTCGGCTCATCAGGAACCTAGCCCAATCTTAGCTCGGATAGCTTCAATCGGGGTGATCAGACTGCGGAAGGATGATGACGGTGAGTGGGGGAGTCTATCGGAGCAGATGAAGATGGTCGATGGAGTGGTTGGAGCCGACAGATGAAAGATGAAGGATTCAAAAATAATCAAAACTAGGATCGATGAGAGGTCTACTTGAGGGTCTAAGATTGATCCTGAGCTCCAGGAGGATGTGGCGATGTAGGTCGTCACCTCGACCACGCTGCAGCGGGTGGAAAGGCTCGAACATGGCGGTGCTCCGGCCACGTGCCTTGAGCTTCGGCTACAGATGCTCTCTCCGACCACCAAAGGAAGCTTCTAGTAGTTGTCACCTAGGGGAAGGTCTCTAGGGTAAAAGAAAGGCTTGCAGTGCGAGCTACCGAGTTGGGAATCGAAATGAGGGCTTTATAGCACTTCCAAGGAGGCGAGGTTGAACAGGCGCGGGCACGCGAACCAAGAAAGATCTGACCTTCCCTAGGGATCTGTGAGGGTCGTGGATCCAAGGGGAAGGATCAGGCACAAAAATTGGGGCAGAAGAAGCCATGATCTGTTCCTAAAAATTTGGAGAAATCGGGCACAAAACGGATCTGGGCGCGGATCGCCGGGAGGGGCCCATTCTGAAGCGAAGGTCCCCACTTGTTTGATTTTAGGACAGCGTCACCGAACTGCTCCGGATGCGCCGAATTGGGATTTGATGGCCTCCCCATTCTCAACCCCGACCTACACAAGTCTATTTATAAATTAAAATAAGAAAACGATTTTATTTAAAAATATTTGCAAAATGAAAATGTTTATTTATTTTCAAACTATTTTTTTGTGATTTTTATTTATTTTTATGAAAAATAACTTATGTTATATACATTATATTATAGTATATACAGGTATAAAATACCTATGTATTTTATTTTTATTTTTATTTTCTTATTTTTTGTAAAATACTCTAATTTTATATTTTATTTATTTACAACATGAAATTAAGAGTATAAAATAATTTTTATTATATTTTTATTATTTATTTACAAGGGTGAAATAAATAGTGATAGATATATATAAAAGGTATGCACAGTGTGGAGAGAGAGAATTTATTTTGTTTTGAATTTTATTTTTCTAATTTTTATTTTATTTTTAGAAATATATACAAGGTATTAGAAACACAATTTTATTTTTATTTTTGTGAAAATAAAATATGTGCAAGTGGAAGGAATAAATACAAGGATGAATGGCCATATCTCTCTCTACTTATTTTAGTTGGCGATCAGGCCCATATTGGGCCCTCTCTTGGGTTCATGTCACTCAATATTTATTTTAAATATTTTCTTCTTCTTCTTTATTTCTTTATTCTTTTATTTTTGCACAAATACATGCTAATTATTGATATTTACACAAGCATGCCTATTTGGTAACTTATTGTATTTACAGCTATCTACATGTTGTTTTGCCAAGATTTTTAGCTAAAATAAAAGAATAAAGAGTGAATGAGTATTCATCACCAAGCTGCAAGTCGTCCCTAGGGTCTGATCTAGCTTCCCGCACCTATAGGTTATGTAAAAAGGCTCGAAGCTTCACGGACCTTGGCCGGATGTTTATTCAGCAAGTAAAATCAAAGATAAAAAGGGGATATGGATGGATTAAGCTCGTGCGTAAGTGAAGGATTGAGTCTGAAGGTTATATATCTGATGCAAGTAATGTATCAGGTATATGAGTGCTAAAACATCAGGATCCGCATGTGAATGCTCACGTGATTTGAGAAGCACCTGAACCTATTGTTAAGTCAGATAATGTCCGGGGTAATTGATGACACGCCTGACAACTCGGGTTAAGTATAAAATAAACAAGCGTCGTTGTGACCCGAATCACCAAGCACGGTCAACGGAAAAAATATTTTTTAAACAATCGTAAAGAAATCAAACAAATAATCAAATGCAAGCGGTCTTTGCTATTAAATTTACCTGGTATAGAGATCAGGGTCGAACACAAGAAGCACGATTTAAAAACTTAGCAGCCAAATTTCGAAATTATTTGTTAGTGGTTTGCTTTTTCCATTTTTTTTCAAATTAGGAACAATATATTCAAAGGGATAAAAATACACACACCACACTCTTTTTGTTTTTTTCAGAATATTAAAAAGTTCTCAGAAAATTATAGAGAAAATGTTTTTGTGTTTTATAGGTTTTGAAATATGTTTGATAATTTTTTCAAAATTTTTTGATGTTTTTGTGACTTTATAAAAATCAAACAGTGGAAATAAAGTTAAACTGTGCATGGCCAAGAGTATTTTACAACTTAAAAATATTTTATTGCCCAAAACTCGTTGATTTTTTTAAGCTAAAGTACAAATAATTATCTACACAAAGAGACTGAAAACAGATTTATTTGATTTTCCTAGAATTTTCTATAATTTTTTTTAAGATTTTTAGTTTTTCACACTTTTTGGAGTTTAATAAATGATCTATGATGAAAATTGGATAGAAATTAAAGGGAAATAAAATACACCTACAGTAATTTTTTGGAATTTTTAGTCACATTTTCGAATTTTTATGATTTTTCTAATTTTGTGAAGATAAAAAGATACTATTTTTTAGTTTTTAAAAATATCAAATGATGATGAAATGCAATGAAAATTTATACAATGAAGAGCAATACAGTAGGAATATTCACAAATATTTTGGGAATTTTTAAGTCATAAAAAACATTTATTTCAGTCAAAGAGCAAGCAAATTAAAGTCTGGAATTTCCAGGGACTGGAACACAAATAACTAAAGTTTTTGTACTGAAATATATCAGAAATAAAATACAGGATAAAAATCACAAATTACCCAGTAGAGGGGTCCTTTGCACATGATTGGGTTGGAGCACAGGGATTGTTTTATAATTTTTGAAAGTTCTAGGGGCGTTTTTGAAATTTGTCCAACTTTTTTTTATTTTAAAAACAACGCCCCCTAGGGCTTCTTGTGCTTCGTTGCTCTTCAACAGAGATAAGGAGGTGTGTCGCCGTCTTCAAAGAAGGAGGCGCCGCCGCTAGAGTTCGCGCCGCTGCTAGCGCGCTGTGGAGGCACGGGCGGTTGATGGCAATCCGCTGAGAACGAATGACGCGACCACGATAGAGTCGTGGAGCGTGGCCTGGTTTGGCGATCGGCGATGGTTGGAGGGGATGCGCGGTGGGGGCACGGCGTCAGATTGGGCTCGCGGCTGGAGGGAGAGTGTTGCCTCGCGACGGAGATGGTTGTGTGGCGCCTTGCCGCAGGTGTCTCTGGCAGAAGCGCCAGCGTCGGACGGCGTGCACGGCTAGTGGCGCGGGACCTTGTGCGGGGCTGGGCGACTGAGGCCGGCGTGGAGCCACCGTGTAGGTGGAACAGGAGGCGGATGTCTTCGCGTGGAGGAGCTCGATGGTTGGGGATGATCAGAAGGTCGGCGGCGGCTCTGAACAGCAGGGCGAGCATCGAGCGCAGCGGAGGGCAACGACGATCGGGGCGACGGGGGGTGATGACCCCGCGACCTGCTGCAATATTTTTATTTTTTTTATTTTTTATGTAAATAGAAAACTATAAATAAAAGATTTTTTATATATTTTTTTAAAACATGACGGTATAAAGACATAAATAATTTTTTTATTATTTTTTTAATTTTTTTATTATTTTTTATTATTTTTATTATTTTTTATTTCCCTGCAAAACAAATGTTAGGAATAAAAACAAAATATATATGTATATTATTTATTTTATTTATAAACAAAATAGGATGTGTGAATGGAGATCTGTTGAAAATATAAGGAATGGATCCGAGTCTCCGGCCACCGTGTGTGGTCGGAGGTGCGTGGTTGCGTGAGATAGAGTATGCAACGGAGAGATCGTGAGATGAGATGAAAAATCAGTGTCGGATCGGAATCGAGTTGTGGTGGAAATGTTTTGGGTTTTAGGATTAAAGACCCTATCTCTCCCTACTTTATTCCTAGTCGATCAGAACAAGTCTTACCTTCTCTCGGGGTTCGAGTCAATCTGCATTTATTTCATAAACACATCCTTTATTTTTCTTTTCTTTTTCTTTTCTTCTTTATTCTTTTATTTAAGTAAAAAAAGTGTTAAAAATGCATATTTAACAAATGAATGCAAAATGATAATTTTATGAAATTAATGGGTATTTACAGGTGTTTGAGTAAGGAAATGAAGCTAAAATAAAAGAATAAAGGAGATAAATCATGGATTCATCAGTAATGTTCACAAATTGTCTAAAATATCTTGTCACACGTGATGTGCACGTGATGACTAAAGTCATTGGGCAACGTACGATGTGACTCTCTCCGGTGCACTTAATCTCCATCGATCGAAGGGCTTTGACGCATTGAAGATCTAACAGCAAATAAATAGACTTCGGATCAGATCGTGTGATAGCTTCACTTCATGTTCTTCCCCTATTCATTCTTGATGGCGGTTCTCCGTTGAAGCACGATGGCTCGACTCCGGTGGTGGACTTAATGATGATCACAAGTCTAAACATCACGTGTATCTCTAGGTGATTAACCTCTTGACGAGGTTCTAGATGAGGCTGGGCCATCTTCCACAGATGATGAACCTCCCGTTGGATATCGAATATGCAGGTGCTGCTCGGACACGGATTCAATGCTCCGAGTGCTTCAAGTGCATGCAATATTTCTTGAATTCACTCCAGACGATGGCGCTCCTCGATTGACAATGATCGGAGATGCTGCTTCGTACTTAGATCTCCATGTTATGTTCCTCGTCTGCAAGTAGATATCATTGCAGATGAAGCAGCTCTCTGCAGGCAAATTGTTGCTCGATGGATCGTTCTCAACTCCATATACTGAATTCCAACATCTGCAGATGATCGGAAGAGGCTCGAGGGTCAAACCTTGGCCTGAAGCTAGATTCAAAGAGGGATGGATATTGGTTAGGTTCTAATGATGGTGAAGTATTGGAACCCGAAGGAACTCATATCTTAACGAACCTAAGGTGAGTAGGTTCAGAAGAAGTGTGGATAAGTGGTTCGATAGAGACGAGGTGATCGGAAGCCGAATCGGAATAAATTAAGATCGGATTTGGATGGAAACTCATGGGAAGAGGAGAGAGATTAAATCTGATCTGGATATGAATTAAATGGATGCACTTGGGGATTGGAGCTCGACGAAGCTCCGATGGTGATGGCTTCGATCAGTGGCGACTGTGGGGTTGTGCGAGGCAGAGCTGGTGCTTCAACAGTGGAGATGATCTCACCGGATACACGTGCCAACAAATGTGAGAACCAACCCAAATAAAAAATTCCTTGCCATGAGAAGGAAAAACAACCAAGAAGGAGTGCAATCGTTTGAAGAGAAAGGAGAGCATATGTTGAGACACGTGTCAATCATTGGTAAGAAATCCCAGCTTTAACATAGATTATTATTATATTGAAATAGATTCTAGAAAATTAGCATTTGATGATGTCACATTTTAATGACCAAATTCTGAACGTTGTCAATAACTTCAAACATCGGAATGTTATGTGAAATGGGCTCACAACTTAATTGGGTGAAAGGACCCACGTAATTTCCCTTCATGATTTACCTTACAAGCTACAGAAGAACGAAGCGAACTACAATCAGAACCCAATGTTGACCAACGACCTTCATCGAACAAAACAAACACAGTTGTAGATTACAAATTTTGACCAAGGAACAAGAAGTCATCAACCAAAAGAAGCAATACTGCTCCAAATGCCTACAAACAACCTGAACGTAGATCCGCCGTCCTTATTTTTCACAAGTAAAACAAGTAATTAGATGCACCCATGACCACCACATCTGATTAGAACTGCCTCTGCAAGTACTCGATGATCTTCCTATCAAGCTGGAAGGCCTTTGCAAGAACATTAACGTCAATTTCAGGTTGAGATCCAAACAAAGCATTGGCCACAGTGATGGTGCCGGGATTCTGGCTGCTGAAGGCCGCAATGGCCACGGCTTTGGTTTGACCGATATTGATTTGGAAGTGGACGAGCCCGATTGGGAAGACAAACACGTCCCCCTTGTTCAGGATCCTGCTGATCAGGCGGTTGCTACCGTTTGCCAAGTTGGAGGTAACGAACCCCACCCCGAGGGTGCCCTCGAGCACCGTGATGATCTCCGTGCCGCGTGGGTGCGTGTGGGGTGGGTTGACTCCCATGGGCTCGATGTCAAGGCGGGCCATGGCGACGCCCATGGTGTTGAGCCCCGGGATCTGAGCCACGTTTACGGGCGTCACCTTGGAGCCTAACTTGTTCATGGTGTCTCCCGGTCGGTGGAGGCCGGAGAAGAAGAAATCATTGTCGGTCACCAGGGCCGGGTTCTTGCACGCGAATCCGTTGACAAATACTGAAAATTTAGATGCTCACCGTCAGATTCTGCTTCATGGTTGAGATTTCAGTGTGGTAATCGAACAGTGGGGAAGAACTTGATTATTACCTTGGCCGGTGTTGTCGGCAACGCAGAAGTCCTGGACAGGACTGGGATCGTACGCGGCTGTCAGATGGGTGGAGGCTAGAGCTACGAGGAGAAAGAACATACAAACTTCTTGGAATGCCATGCTCTTTAACTTACCCGGTCACAGGTAGTTGAATCTGGGAAATGTTTATGATGATATGCTTGCAATAACACGAGGAGAAGAAACCACTAACTTATAGCATTCTTGAGCTTTGAACGCGTAAAGATACATAAATGAGGGAACCCAAGCTACGTCTCCTTGGGCTCCATGCGATGTGGATGTTTGTGCTGGACGCCATTCTTGATCTGGTCTCCTGTTTAATTGGTATGACTGCTTCAACTCGAGTTATATATTTTTGAAGCATATTTGTGTAGATGTTGACACTTGACAGTACCTCCAAGGAAGGAGGGCGGTATTTTGCAATCTTCCACAAATTATATTTGACGTAGAACCCAAAGGAAGGTTCACTGGAAAATGGCCGACAAGGAGGATCTGTCCAAGTTCTGTCTCGTACATAGATATCCTGACAAGACATCCATGACATCCGCTGCGAGGGTGATGATATCACCGCCATCACAAAAAGGTAAATGAGAAGCTCCTTCTTTGTGGGTTCGGATCTTTTGCTGGCAGCCTGGCACCCATATCATAAACACCAAAAATTCAGGCATTGATCCCCGGTTCAATAAACTATGTTGGGTTAACAACAAGAAATATAACAAGTGAATCAACTGATTTTGTAGTTCTAGGAATGTCAATTCTAGTTATAAGGATTTATTAGCGAAACTGGTGGAATTGTTTGTTAGGATTAGAGTCATTTGGATTGGGAATCTTAATATGATTGGACTCCTAATCCTAATAATAGTAGTTGAGTTGTATTCTATTTATAATTTTATTGGGGAATAGAACTATGGGGTTGTATTTGAGCTATATAAAGAGGGAGGTAGAGGCATTACCACACCACCACCGACAAGAACAATGTAACCTCTAGAGAGAAAGGGGGAGGGGCAGAGAAGAGAGGAAGAGAGCGAGGGAACATAGAGAGTTGTACTCATTCTTCTTTTAGCGATCTTTCTTCTCCGGTGGTCGCGAGAGGTGACCGACCACCGTTATACCCAGTTGTTCTTTTCTCCATGTGCTTCTGTGATGGTGATCGCATCTGCATCCGTATCTGCTTCCGTATCCAGGGGTCCAGTATCTGAGAAGAGACGATATCGGCGGACCCTGTTCCCATAAACTTGAATTGGAGTAAAGAGTTGGTGCCACTTCCATTCCCAACAAGTGGTATCAAAGTAGAGTTGGTATCGCTTCCGCTCCCAACAAGTGGTATCAGAGGCAGGTTCGACGACTGCGAAGGATACGACGTGGCCTACCAGAGCTAGGTTCACGACGTCGAAGGATACGAAGTGGAGTATCAGAGCCAAGTTCGACAACAACGAAGGATACGACGTGGCGTATCAGAGCTAGGTTCGATGACAACGAAGGATATGATGTGGCGTATCAGAGCCAGGTTCGACAATAGTGAAGGATACAACATGGCATATCAGAGCTAGGTTCAGTGTTGTTGAATGGATATGCCCTTGCGGATCAGAGCGATGTCGACGTCGACGAGACGATGTGACGTAGCAGATGCACAATCTCTAGAAGTCATGATATGGTGGTCTCTTGGAATCGACCAGAGGCGTCGAAGAACTCTACTAGCGACGACTGGTAGGAGATCGTGCAAGGTGGCACGTTGAGGGCATCCGATGATGGGTGCATCACCCAGAGGTGGTGAGTTCCTGCTGACGAGACTTGCAGATGACGAGGATGCCGAACAAGATGTATAAGCTCGAGGGGAGGATCATGACATGTGATGGAGCTCCAGTTATTCCCAGGACGAGCAGTATGTGTTAGAAATGTGAGCCCGGGGTGAACCATTACTACATTAAATGTTATGGTAATGTTTGATATATCAATAAAAGTTGTTGGTTTATTTCACTCCCTGTCTGAAAATAAGTGAATGAATGCACTATAAGGTCCCTCTGTACAATTAGGGTTATGTACCATGGCCATCTTAATAATCATATAGCTGTTGATTCAATAATTGAATCATGGAGGCTGGTGTTTGGATCAATATCTAAGGAGTTAGATTGAGGACTCATCAAACACCGTCAAATGATTGTTAAGAGATGATCTCCAATCTGAGTAGGAGATGGCAATCCTTTCTCACATAGGCTGATATCTGACCGACCTCTTGATATAGGTCCTCTGCATAGGAATAAAGATCCGGAGGTGTTAGATTAGTTAGGTCAAAGAGTTGACTTTAACGAGATCGAGATAACCAAAGTCCTATATCGAATACTGTCACGATATAGGCATGCATCCTCTGACCGGAGACAGATGTATTGCTATATGTCTGAGTATGTATATTTCGCAGGCCAATAGGTTGATGACCTAACCAAAGTCTATACACCGGCGAGCTGGTGTGCATATAAGGGCATATGAGTAATACGATCTCTCAAAGGGACCATACATGTTCAATTCTAAACTGGAAGACATGAGCTCACTCATGAGGTATTGGACCGATCAAATTCCATGCATGGTCGTCGTGCTTTAAAAGCATGACACGAATTTGAAGGTATGATATATGCTTTTGGAAAACATATGATCAATACCAAATCCCAATGACCAAGATTGAGAAACTTGTTGATGAAACCCTGAAGATGACAGTGTAAAACTGATCTATATCTTCGGGTTGATCATAGGTCTTCCAGTATGCAGGATGTACAAGTATTAAGAATACCTGAGGGTGATGTGATCAATAATCGATTGTATAACCATGACACTTCCATTCCGAGGGAGTGATGAAATAGGTCTGGATTTTAGTGACTCCTCTCAGTAGAGAAGCAATCTGATCTTGGTCCAAGTGTTGGACATTGATCTGCATGAGATTCAGATGCAATGAGAAGATTAGATTTGCGGTCTTGATTAAATCAAGCATCTCTAAGAGTGAGATCTGGATTTGAGATATGATCTCAATATCCAAGTCACTATACGTGGAACAATACAATCACCATGTCCTTATCTTCAAGTATCTGTGGAGAAAGCGCATTATTCTTGAAAGAGTTCAAGAATAATTCCAAGGTTGAATTATATCTGAGCATTGAGAAATGGATAATTAAACGTGATTTAATTATCATGAATAATGTGAATTCGATTCACAATATCTGAATGCATAGAATGAGTATCCAATGTAATTAAATGTGATTTAATTAATGTGGATATGGATAATGTGGATATCACTATCAAATTATCCATGTATATTGTAAATACAATTTATAATATACATTAGATAGAGACTTGTGTGATTAATTTTTGTTGATTAATTGTTAATGTGAATGGGATTCACATTGAATGATCAATTGAAAATATAATTACATTTAGTTTTGGGTTGTGAATGAGATTCACACTCTTTCAATGGCTTGACTGATATTTTCCAAAAGATAATTTGGAATTATTTTTTGTGAAAATTATTTTCGACAAGAGTTATAGGAGATATAATGAGATAATGAGATCTCATGATATATTAGAAGATTGAGCAAGTCCTATCTAACAAGAGAGGACAACTACAAATCTCCATGTGGAGAGGAGTAGCCGTCCCCCCTTATTTAGGAGTGGACCATGGTCTTCTCATTATCATGTCTCTAGTCAAAGGTGATTAATTTAAGATTCATTATATTTATTTATCAATATTAATTAATTTAAATTAAATAACTTATTATTATGTTTTACCAACAACATCCTAATCGTTGAAAGGAACACAAATCAATCTCATCTGTTGATTGCGTGTTGTCCATGGATTGGGATCCATGGACTCCCAAAACCCTATATAAGAAGAGGCATGCCTTGTTCTTCGACGAACACCGACTCAACGAAGTCTCTCTACTCTCTCTCTCTCTCTCTCATTCTCTCGTGTCGTCTTCCTCCTCTCTCTTAGGTAGCCGTCCACCCTACCCTAAAAGGAAGAAGGCCCTCATCGTCGCCTTGCGTTGTGATTCGACGACTCTCGGTACTCCATCTTCTTTCGTGCTTCTCGCTTGCGAAGAGGACATATGATCTCGTGTGACAAGATCAGGAGTTCCCTTTCTTGGACAACTACTTGGATTGCGAGATCCCCGTGACTCATCCCCGCCCTCGCAAGCGTCTCCTCCGAAGGTCGGACTTGAGACAGGAGGCTTCTCCTCTTAGAAGCTCGATCGCAACCACGCTACAACATGTATTCCTATATCTACCATGTGGTTAGACGAAACAATTCATAAATGGTTTATGGATCATGTGGTTTTGTCTTTTAAAATTTTTTAAAATTCCGCTGCACCGAGAAACTAGTATGACTAGTCGTTCTTGATCGTATATGATACGATCATCACATTTTCGTGATGCGCTTAAGGATCCTCCTGTATCCTTCAGTATGATGAGAGAGTGGCAGGTTATCGGCATCTCTGCTGCAGAAGCTGGAAAATTAAAAGGGAGAAGCGAGTGCGATTCACTTTACTAGAGGATGTCGGCACAATCTCCAGTCATGAGAGATTTGTGGTGTCTCATCATGAGGCACAATGCTGAGTTCTACGAGTGCCTGAGAGGAAGTACGTCGAGGGCGTCCAGTGACGGGTGCATCACCTAGAGTTAGTGAGTCACTGCTAACGAGACTTGCAAATGACAAGGATGACCTAGTGCAGACCCAAGACGATAAAGAGATCGTGATGGAATTCAACTCAAGGGGGAGATTATTAGGATTAGAGTCATTAGGATTGGGAATCCTAATATGAATGGACTCCTAATCCTAAGAATAGTAGTTGACTTGTATTCTATTTATAGTCAATAGGACTATGGGGTTGTATTTGGGCTATATAAAGAGGGGGTGGAGGCATTACCACACCACCACTGACAAGAATAAAGTAGCCCCTGGAGAGAAAGGGGTAGGAGGAGAGAAGAGAGGAAGAGAGCAAGGGAACAGAGAGAGTTGTACTCGTTCTTCTTTTAGTGATCTTTCCTCTTCGGTGGTCGCGAGAGATACCGACCACCGTTATACCCAGTTGTTCTTTACTCCATGTACTTCTGTGATGGTGATCGCATCTATATCTGTATCTGCTTCCTTTATCCAAGGGTCCGATATCTGAGAGGAGACGATATCGGCGGACCGTGTTCCAATCAACTGGTATCAGAGTAAAGAGTTGGTGCCGCTTATGTTCCCAACATTGTTAATGATTTCTCTTTCCTAATAATTTCACTTCTTATTTGCTTATGGGTGAAATATGCTCGTCAGATTTCCATATTTCCAATGAACCCATGACACACCTACTAAAAGCGACTAGAATCCCTAATTGTTCCACCAATTAAGGATAAAAACATATATGAATATATCTGAATATCTGTTTATTATATTTGAAAAATCATTGAATATGAAATATTTGAATATTCTCGATTATGGATATTAGTGTAATCGGATATAGATATGGTAACTGTAATAAGATCTTCAGTCGAATTCGAATCTCCTGTACAAGATATTACTTATGCGTCTTAGGTATTTTTATTATCAATGATGGTAAGGGAACTATTGATCTGAAAAGGTTCATTGATCCTATTATCTATAAATCGTAGATAAATCTTGCTGAAAATAAAAGATCATGGGTATCTAGAATCATTAGTATAAACTCTTCCGGAGGTAGCCCTATCTCCAGGATTTTTCTTTTCATGCTAGACCTTCGATTTATCTACGTATCAAATATGCTTGTGATTTTCTAAAGAATTTGTTGTACATGGGAAAATTCTTTTCCGATGTATTTACCAGTCCCAATCATGAAGAACATTTGCATCCCACAAGCCAAATCTATTAATCTGGTTATTGCAATAAGGTTACCAGGTCCGTAAAAACATGTCACCCTTATTAAACCACTGCCAGAAGCCATGCATGATCTACACAGGATGGACGCTTTTGGATTCCTTTGAGGGATATGTTTGACGACTTTTTGGTTGTTTTCTGCAGGAAGTGACCTTTTTATCTTTTTGTTAGATTGAACTATGTTTGATTATTTTAAGTTTGTCAGGTATTCTATCTCAATGCTATTTCTTTTTACCTCGTATGTGCAGTTTGCTATATTTCCGGGCATGTTTTTTTTGTAACGTTGCGCCCATGGCTACCTTGTACATTTCGACCTTTTGATGAAAGAAATTGACTTTTTTCTTAAAAGAAATGATTTATGCCTTTGTAAAACCAGAAACAATTGTAGCTACCTAGCAATAGGGTTCGCAAAATCGAAGGTTGTGTTTGGATAGAGAGTTATCTTGTAGCGGATAACCCTTCTAAAAAAGGTTATCTACTGGATAATCTTTTTGTATATTATGGTATTTGGATAGAAGGTTTTACCGAAGGTTTGTTGTGATGTGATTATATTGAAGTTTAAAAAATGATTAGAAGTTGAGCATTTTATATCTTTAGATGATAAGATGGTATGCAATGATATTTTTTTGGAAGAAAGAGAAAGAGTATTAAATGGGAGAGTGAGTGATTTTCGGATGGATCGCACGTGATGGGAATTAAAAATGATCATGGGTCTCATAGGGGTGGAAACGTGGGGTTATGGGAAAATCTTGAGGGAAACCCTCCCAAAATCGAGGGAAAACACGGTTTTGGAGGGATAACCTCCAAACCAAACGACCCCTAAGGGCCCATTCCGTCCAAAGGTAACCCGAACCAAATGGAGGATTTTCTACAATAGTTGAGGGTAGTGGCTACGTTTCTCTCCCAAACCCATAGCCATACATGTCATGTTTTATTTCCTTTCCTGTGAGACCCACGTTACAACAACTATTCCTTCCATTTAATATTTTCAATTACCCACTTCTCTCATCTATTCAACAAAAAAAATATTATACTATACCATCTTATCCTATAAAAATTATACACTATTCAACGTCTAATTATTTCTACAAAATTTAAATACAATCACATTACAACCAACCTTTCATCAAACACCAAAATACATAAAAAGATTATACACTAGATAATCCTTTCATTGGAAGGATTATCCCAGTAACAAAAGTGTTTGTCGGTGTTCCTATAAGTGTTTTTCGTCGTAACAAGAGGAGAGAGAACAAGAAGGAAGCCAAAGAGAGGGGGGTGGGGGCGGTGGGGGGAATGAAGAAAAATTTGAATAATTGTCATCCAAAAGGGATTGGCGGCGCAGCTTGTTGTCCGTCTCCCAACAATTTCTTTGTAATATGTACTAATTTGTGGTTAAAATATCACGAACTTTGGTAAAAAAAAAGACGATGAAATATCTCCCGAGAAAAATATCAAAAATGTAAGCGATTTATTTACGCGCCCAGATCCAAATCGAATAAATTGCATGACAGATAAATTAGGATAGGCACGAACGATCATGAAGCATGTCCTCTGAGCACCCTGCACGCCACCGCGTGCTCGTATACTTTCTTGCATCGGAAGTATTGGATGATGAGGTTGTGACTTGACCCCTTCTCTGTGTTTTGCAGGCCAAGTCGCACCTCAAATTGGAGCTCTCTAATTACCTGTTCTCTTTTGACTTACGAAAATTCAATAGTGACAACTGCCTCGTAATTTTCTTAGCGTGATCGGGTAAGATCCGTGTCCTGAGCGTCTATAAATACGTTCCCCTCCATCGATCTCTGCATTCTCATCTCAAGCAATACCGGAGTCGAAGCTCGAAGAAGAGGCATGACGTTCCCATCCAGTGCCGTGCTCATCCTCGTAGCATCGACAGTCTGCTTCCATATCGCATTGGCGTATGATCCGAGTCCTCTGCAGGACTTCTGCGTAGCCGACAACACTTCACAAGGTATATTTTATATCCACGTACGTAATATGCTGACAAGTAACTATATATATTACAATTCACTACATGTTTGACGTTCCCTTTTTTGGAATCTTGGATACGAACTTATGTTGTTTGCATCCCTTCTGCAGTGCTCGTAAACGGATTTGCGTGCAAGAACCCTGCGCAAGTGACCGACCGGGACTTCTTCTTCTCCGGCCTCGACCGCCCCGGCGATACCAGAAACCGCCTTGGCTCCAAGGTCACGCCCGTGAACGTGGTTCAGATCCCGGGGCTCAACACCCTGGGCGTCTCGATGGTCCGCGTTGACTTCGAACCCATGGGAGTCAACCCACCCCACACCCACCCGCGTGCCACGGAGATCCTCACGGTGCTGGAGGGGACCCTCGGGGTGGGCTTCGTTACCTCCAATTTGGCTAACGGTAACAACCGCCTGATCAGCAGGATCCTGAACAAGGGGGACGTGTTCGTCTTCCCCATCGGTCTTGTCCATTTTCAGATCAATCTTGGTCGAACCAAAGCTGCCGCCATTGCCGCACTGAGCAGTCAGAACCCTGGTGTTATCACTGTGGCCAACGCCGTCTTCGGATCTCAGCCCGCCATTGACGCTGATGTTCTTGTCAAAGCCTTCCAGCTTGATAAGAAGATCGTCGATCAACTCCAGCAGTTATTCTAATTAATTATTTACTGCCTCATTTAAATAGCTTTTGAGTTCCTTCGGTTGTGATGTATATGCTTGTATAGTATTGTATCGTAGAAATAAAGAAGGATGCGTTCCTTCAGCGTGAAAAATATACGTTCTACTTTTGTTAGCTGCTATATATCGAAGGCAAATCATTAGTTCATCTGCTTTGCTACTGATGTGGGATTTGGACATTTGATCAGGTACGAGGAGCGGATCCTCTGCTGTGCAGCAGAGATCTGCTGCAACTTGGGAATGAACCCGAGCCGCTCGAGAGATCGAGCGGTTCGCACGAAATCAAGGATTTTGTGGGTTCTTACCGTGCGAACCGCTCGATCTCGATCGGACGGCTCGGGTTCACTCCCGATTACAGCAGATCCCTGCTGCCCAGCAGAGGATCCGCTTCCGCAACACTGACCACAAATCATATATGTTGTCCATCTCCACGTGAGAAACCCGGAGAGTTAGCTGGGGATCACGGGGGTGGGGGTGGGGGGGGGGGAGATTCTCCCCACAGATTTTTTCACATGAAGTTAGTCATCTACGAGATTTTGTGTTGGCGCGTTGGCGGCAGACGGGTGCACCGACGTCCAGGTGATTCAATTGGCCATTGAGCTGCAATAGCAAGCAACCAAAAATCAAATAAAATGATACGAGGATAGATGGACTAACGAAGAACTTAAAGCATAACCAACTAATTTATTCGTGAATTTTTTGGTGTCTTGCTCGGGAATTTGAGACAAAATTCAAATATAAAATAATAAATTCAACTCAAGCAATAAAAATATCTTAATTATCTATAATTAACTCATCATTAACACCAAGAAGAAAGTAATATAAAATGATGAAGAATTCAGAGCTGATACCTATATATATATATATGAGGATGGGGAGCTTGCACCAAGGTGCATGTAACTTTATATGAACCGGCGTTTATATCTTCCATATTTTTTTACTTTTTGAAAAATACCGCAATGTATATTTCATCAATATATCCCTCCAATATGTCATTCGAATTTCGTTAGAAACAGAGACTCCTATGATCTCCATCCAGAACAGGTAATTTTAACGGTCTTAGAATTGTTGTAATCGACATGCTCTGGATGGAGGTCATAGGAGTCTCTGTTTCTGACAAAATTCGAATGACATATTGAAGGGATATATGGATGAATATACATGGTGGTATTTTTCAAAAAAGTAAAAAAATATGGAAGATATAAGCACCGATGCATGTAAAGTTACATGCATCTTGGTGCAAGCTCCCCATCCTCTCTCTCTCTCTATATATATATATATTGAGAAGCAAGAGGGTGAAGTCCCAAGGCGGGACCTACTACAAATATTAAAATCAGATCAAGAGAGATACATTATCTAGAAGACCAGAGCCGATAAAGGGAGATGCATAAGGCAATTACATTTTCAGAATAAAACCTCTGGTTGTTAAATACTAGATCATTCATTTCTCCCTAAATAGATCATAATGCTGCAAAAGGAAGAGCACAGCCATCCATCAGGTTGCCCCCAAGCGACTTTGTCATCCTCCAGAAATCAGACTCACCACAGATAGAGGCCTACGGCGTCCCCACCTCCTTCCATACCTGAATTGAAAAGGGACACTTAAAGAAAATATGTTCAACGTCCTCCAGATGCTCGCCACATCTATCACAACTCGTGTCAGCAATCCCAAACAATCTTCCCCTTCTCGCTTTGTCACAAATCCTATCCCTCTTGAGACACCAGAGGAACAATTTGACTCTGCTAGGGATCATGCTAGCCCAAATAATCTTCATGTCCTGAACCACATCTGAATCGACGAAATTCGGGCTCCCCCTGAACATTTCATAGGCCCTCTTCACCGAGAATATGTCTCCCTCCCAAATAAAATGATCCCTCCCCTGCGTAATACAGGACGAGGATGGCATCTCTGCTCTCAGCCTCGTTAGATTCTCCAACCTCCGCTCTGGGATGATCGAAAAGAACCGAGGATCCCACGACTCAAAGTCACAAGCATCCGCCACAGAACACCCTTTGTCTGCCGTCAAAGCAAAAAGCCTGGGGAACCTAGCTCTAAGGATCCCCTCGCCGGTCCAATCATCCATCCAGAATCTGAAAACCTCCCCGGACACTACCTTAGGCGTCAATCTCTCCCGCAACATCGGCAGGATGTCTCGAATACCCCTCCAAAGTGACGATTCAAACCTTATTATCCTAGCCTCAAGAGAGCCACCAATTCCATAAATGTTACGAAGTAACCTGATGAACATACTGCCATTGTTGCCCCAGATCTGCACCACCCATTTGGCCAGAAGGGCCTTATTCATACTGCAAATATCTCTAATACCCAGCCCTCCCTTTCTTTTCTTCTGCGTTATCTCCTCTCATCGAACAAGGTGAATGCCAGACCTCTGCTGCCTTCCATCCGACCAGAAGAATCTTCGCATCATTATCTCAATCTTTTTTCTTATACCTACCGGCATTAACCGAGTTGATATGAAAAATACGGGTATCGCCGACAAGACATGCTTCAACAGCATCAATTTCCCGCCCTTTGAAAGCGTCACCGTCTTCCAACCGGCCAATCTTTGCTCAATCTTTTGGAGAACCGCATCCCAATCCGATTTTCTCAGTCTACCCGCCACCAAAGGGAGTCCCAGGTATGTCATGGGTAAGCTCCCCAAGGGACACGCCAAGCATGCTGCTCTACTGCTACCCTACGCCTCATCCATCCCGAACTAAATGATAACCAACTTGCTTCTGTTTATGTTGAGACCAGAGATAATACTGAAGATATCAACTAGCTGTCTGGCCCTTCTGTCCATCTCCTCGGACCCCCTAAGAATATCACCTTGTCATCTGCATATTGTAACAAAGGCAACAAAAAAGATCCTGCCCGGAAGCCCTCGCACCATCTGCCATCAACAAATCTCTTGAACATGACCGCCAACGCATCAGCTACCAAAACAAAGAGCACCGGTGCGAGCGGGCATCCCTGCCTTACCACCTCTATGGCTGGAAGAAACCACCTTTGGGCTTCCCATTCACCAGTATCATGAAGGAAGCGGTCGTGACACACCTCTTCATCCAGGCAATCCAAAGCTCAGGAAAACCGCGACATCGAAGGGAAGTCCATAGAAATCTCCAGTCCACACAGTCATATGCTTTCTCCAAATCAATCTTCCATAGCAAAGCCTTCTTGCTTTCTCACTGCCACTGCAGACAGATCTCTGAAGCCATAACTAAACAATCCTCCATCTGCTGACCAGGGATAAATGTCGTTTGATTCTGCAGGATAATCGTATCCATTACCCGCTTTAACCTGTTAGCAAGAACCTTAGCAATAATAAGATATATTGCATTGGACACTGCAATCGACCTGAAGTCTTCCACACTTAAGGGAGTATTCTTCTTCGGAAGAAGGAAAAGCAGCGACTGTTTAATCTTCTCGAAGCCCCTGTTGGATTCTCTAAATTTGTTAAGCACCCCTAATATATCTTCCTTTAACATGCCCCAAAATTCCCTATAGAACCAAACAGGAAATCCATCCGTCTCGGGGGATGATAAGCGTCCCGCACCCTATGTTAATTTGGTCAGATTAATGTCCAAATTACTTTTAATCGTTCGTTGTAGTCGGATACGAGAGGCTAGTCAAAAACCACTTAAATAAGGTTTGAGCCAATTTCAAGCGGTGATTTTTTTTACTTGGTGAAGTCCAAGGTCGATCTCAGGGAGGCATCTGTCTCCTTAGGTGAATTTAAGCAAGTATCCAAGTGTGTGATTTTCGGAGAATTATATTTTTTTGTCTTTTTCAATTTTTATGCAGACTTATGCAAAAAAGCAGGCCAGTTTAACTTTTAATTCAATTAAGATATCAACTGAAGTCCAAAAATTCTAAAAATTAGCCAGATGATTAATTATGATGAAAATGAGTTGCCCTAATTTTTTTGGATTTTTCAGACACTAAATGGATTTACTGGGAATTAAATATGCAGACAGGGTGATTTTCACTATTTAATTATTAATAAATAACAAATCACAATTTCTTCAAGAAATAAAATTATCCTAGATAGCTCTAATGATAAGGAATCCAGGAAAATTGAAAGATCTTAATTTCACTGTGAAATGAATTAATTAAAATTAATATAGGAAAATCACTCAACAATTTATTTAGGCCTCGATATGTGTGCAAATGATATGAAATTTTTATGGCATGTTAAAAATACTGTCCTTAAGCTACTCTGAATTTTTGATGATTTTTGGAAGCACAGAGAATTAACTACAAATTAAAAGGTGTCACTGGGCAAAATATTTCAAAAATGTACCAATTAATTCAGTAATAATTCCGCTGAAATTACAAAAATGTGACACGTGGACCAATAGACAGAGGACAAGTTTCTCAACAAAATGCAATTTTTAGATTTAAAAAAATGATGTAAAATGCACCCTAGGTATGCGTGCAAACACAGGGGTGTAAATGCAATACAGGAAAATAAAAATACAATGAGCAAATTTGCGGACAGGGACTAAAATGCAATTACCTATAATACTGGGGACTCGAGTGCAATTTTTCCAACAAGCACGTGCTCCTCACGTGGGCTCAGCTTCACAGGGACCTTTTTGCGAATACGGAAAACTCCAGGGGCCTCAATGTAAATTTTCCTAGGCCGCACGTCTCACGTGGGCGACCTAGGCTCGGATGGCTGCGGAGGCTTGGAGCTAGGCTCGGGCGCTTCTGGAGGTCTGGAATGAGGCTCGGATGACCCGAACCTAGGCTCGGAGAGGAGGCTCGGGCCGATGCTACGTGGCAAGCTGTGGACCTTTGGATCGAGATTAATCCAAGGGGTGTCGGTGCTGACGCGTGGCTCGATCAAAGATCGTCAGATCTACGTTGATCTGACGACTCCTGGCTGCTCAGATGTCGACGACGTGGAGGGCTAAGCGCCGTTAGATCAGGAAGATCCAACGGTACTGGTGAAGCGCGGCTGGGTGGCGACGTGGCACGAAGTCTACCGTTCGATCAAGGTGATCGAACGACAGCTACTGCTTCTCCTTCAACGGGCCTCCGCCGCCTGCGGAGGAGATGGCTAGGCTCCGACGAAGTGGCGTTAGCTCCGCCCGTTGATCCAGATACCGATGAAGCTCTCCGAGGTGTTGAAGATATCCCAGTAGGAGCATGGCGATGCGGCGAAGGCGCTGATGGTCTCAGGAGCTGGAGAGGGCCGTCGGAGGTCGCTGGCGACGAATCTCAAGGACGACTCCGGCAAAGCTCCGATCAGTGACAAAAGAAGTACCTGCAAGGGTCAAAAGACTAGCCGAAGCTCGGGCGTGCTCCTGTGGAGGTGGAATGATGGTTGGCGAGGCCTAAAGCGGAGGGAGATGCTCCTGTGATGGTGCTCCGGCCAAGTGGCGGAGCTGGAGATCGATGGATGGTGGAGTGGAGTGTCTGAGGGTGCGGAGGGGTCAGCGAGGATGAGAGCTCCGTCACGGAGCTCGGCGGAGTGAAGGCGAAGCGCGAAGATGATCGTGGTCGTGTAATAAAATCGGAGAAGAAAAAGAAAAAGTAAGAAAAAGATCGGAGGGGGAATGGAGGGGGTTCACCTGGGGATTGGACCTCCCTCTTGGGGTCCAGGTTGTCGCTCAAGGGACCGGTGGTGTCCCGAGCTTGTGCAGCGTCGCGGAGGAGCGGCTGCGACGCGACGGAGGTGCCGTGGATCTTGCCGGAGAAGAAGCCCTTCTTCGCTCAAAGATTCGTCAAATTGCTGTCACCAATTCGAGGATCTGAGCTCAGGAAAGCTCTCGGGAGTGGCAGATGGTGCTGAAGTTGGCCGATGGTGGAGTATTTAAAGGGTGAAGTAGAGGAGCGGCCTGGTGATGGATCGAGGTTGACGGAGGTAGTGGGGCTTCTATGGTGGAGGTGGTGGCGAGTGGGGTAGCTGGCGAGGATGAGTTGCGAGTGGGGAAGGTCGTGGGCGTGTTGGCGGACGGTGAAGGTGGCTGACGTGCAGCCGGAAATAGAAAGGGGGCGCCCCTCCAGCAAGGCAGGGAATGTGAGAGAGAGGGGCACCCTGAGGTAGGAGACGAAGTCTCCACCGTTGGATCTTGTGATCCAATGGTGGTGATCGAAGCGGTAACGGCCGGGTAATATTAGATCGGGGCGAGTTGATGTGAGGCCGTGATGGCGCCACGTGGAGTGAGCTGGCGAAGCACGAGCGGGCGGTCTGGATGAAGAGATGGAGATGATCGAAGGGACGAGGGGCACCAACGGAAGAGCGGCTGTGATGGAGGGATCAAGGGCTTGATCAGATGGTGTACATGCCGCCACGTGGCGAGCTCTGGAAGAGGCGCGGACGAGCGGATCAGATGAGGCAAGGGGGATGATCTGACGGTGTTGTTTTGAGGCGTACGTGGAAGCAGCTAGGCCGTTGGATCTATAGCGTAATCCAACGGCTGTGGCTGCGGGCGACTGGGGAAAGGGGAGCGGGCCGCGTGGCGCAACCAGAGGGCGCCATGTGACCTGCTGTGAATGGCTGGAAGAAAATGAATGTGTAGAGAGAAGAGAGGCCGAATTTGGAAAAACTCAAAACATGAAAGTTGTAGATCTCGATGAGATCTTCAACTTTCATGTTGACCAAAGACGGAGATGAGGACATAAATACAAGGATACATATATACATATATGTAATATACAAAGTGGCCCAAAATCCCAACTTTCTCATACGAGCTCCAAATTGGATGAAATTAGTCTCATTTTAAAGGTCTTTTAATGTGTAGTTTTTTAAGAGTAAGTAGACCTAGTTCGGAGTTTATATGAGGGATTTATGTGCATTTTAGTGTACAGGGGTTCTAGGGCTTTATTGACTAATTTACAAGGGGGATTTTTGGCATTCTTCCCTATATTATTAACTAAGGAGTACATATTATAAGGAAGAGGTTATTTTAGTGAGTGGATATTTTACAAGGGATTTTGGCTTCTTATTTGAATGCAAATGGACTGCTAAAATGAATGTATTATGTGTGTATGCATGAATTCTATTTATGCATTATAAAGGGAAATATGCCTCTATTTACTCGGGAACAAGGCTCTATTTTTGACTTTTGAAGTGATGAATCACAGATTCATCAACCCCCTATACTTAAACCTTGCTCGTCCCTGAGCAACTAAATGAAATGCAAGAGTGAAATGATTTTGGGTTCCATACCAAGGTCATGAACAAAAGTTAAAAATGGAGCTTGACTCAACCTTTGGATTAGTTGTGTGGCGGAACCTTATTTGGGGCTGAACTTAAGACCTACCAGACTCCAAGTTCCACAAGTCTTCTATTCAAGACTCCTCAATAGTCTGGTCAGAACAAATCCTCAAACGCAAATTTCTGATGACTATGTTCCTCACTTGTACTGTGTAAGTGAGATATAGCTCTCCACATCAGAAATGACTCGGAACCAGCCTCCTCTAACAAGGTAACTCAATAACCCGGTCCAGTAACTCTTTCCTCGAGGAGCGGGGTATTCCCTTCTAAGTTCAAGTGCGACCAACTCAAGAGGAGGGGGTAGAGAAAAGAATGGATGGTAGCCAGTATAGCTACCTATCCCGGGATGCCTGACCAGTGTAGCCAAGTCATCCATCTGCATTTCTTTACTAGTATACAGACTCCGACAGGTATTTTATTTTCTCTTGGACCTGTCTGATTTTTTTTCAACAAAGTGCAGCATGTACATCAGGAGTTTTTCCTCTTGAGTCAGTAGACTATCCCTCTTTTGAAGCATTATTGCAACCCACAACATCCTGTCCTTAGATGTCAACACCACCAGACTAGGTTGAGATGCACTACCCTCCCTAGAGGAGGACGGATGTTTCCACCCGTGTGCTACTCCAAGCTAAAGGATTCTACCTCCTCACCACCTCATCAATGAAGAGCTACGTGCATTGTGCTTGTCGAAGTTAGGTCATTATCTAAAAGAATCATGCGTGTGCACGAGATGTTCTACTTAGACTAATCAAGATGACATGTGAACATAGACTTGCGGACTCAAAGAATTAAGTCACTTGACCTGAGAAATCTTAACTCCAGTTCCTATAAGGTTCCTCTGAAATTAGGTGGATTAAGATCAAATCAAGTCCATCCTCAATATCTACTCATAACTTGGTCCAGAACCCACTAGCTTTTCACTTTGCATATGCAAAGTATGCAGATGAGATGCAGATGACATGAATGAAAAATGCAAGACTCTTTTCCTTTTGAAAATGCAAGATAATATGCAAGAGTAAATAAGAAGCTTTTTTTGTTTTATTTTTCTAGTATACATCATGTTTTACAACAAATTTTACAAAACTTTCTAAGTATTATACATATAGTACATATTATACAAGATTTTTTTTCTCGATTTTTATCGACCCATAATTATTGTAATATATACAAAAATACGCGAAAAATACGCGAAAGTACGAGCTATGGGTAAAGTATATATGTAATATATACACGCCCCCTATACTTAGCGTGTGCTATGTCCTCAAAGCACGAAGAGCGAGGAAAAGGACATAGCTCGTGCTAAGCGTAGGAGAGCTAAAGTATCAACAATGTATAGGAGTCGTCCCTCCCCCCTATACTTAGGCTTTGGCAGCCTAAGTGTAGAAGAAGATCAGAAATGGGGCAGACGAGGGAAAGATGAGAAGTGGATGAGTATACAATGCGGGCATTGGTCCCCCCTATACTTAGGCTCAGGTAAGCCTAAGTATCGGTAGGAAATGAGTATGAGGACCAATGTGATCTGGAGAATGTACAGTGAACCGACTCAGGTGACCCCTCCCCCCTATACTTAGGATCTGGTTATCCTAAGTACAGTCCAAGATAATGGTTCGATGATGTGGGGATGGGTTACTAGAGTCGCGGGGGAACAGGATAGGATGTACAAGACTGATGGTATACACAGATGAGTCGGTCTGAATCTTTCGAGATGCTGCGGATGGCTGGAGTTCACTGCTGCAAGGTCTCATACGCGGCTTGAGGTGTATCTACTGTATCTGTCTCGCGCATGAATACAATCTCCTCAACATGGACTAACTGCTCATTGGATTCGACGAAGTGCTTCAACAGCTGTCCATTCACTAGGAATGTCGGTGCGTCATCTGCGAGATCTGAGATCTCGACACATCCACTATCATGCACCGTACGGACGACAAATGGGCCCGTTCACTTAGACTTCAACTTGGCCTTGGAAAATCTTCAGCCTAGCATTGAACAACCATACCTTCTGTCCAGGAACAAAGGTCTTTCGTCTGATATATCTATCATGCCAATGCTTCACCTTGTCCTTGTACACCAAACTATTGTCATATGCACGGTTTCTGACTTCCACAAACTCATTCAGATCCATATCTCTCTGCTTCTGTCCCAAGTGTGTGTTCCAGTTGACCTTCTTTATTGCCCATTCTGATTTGTGCACTAACTCTGCGGGCAAATGGCACAGCTTTCCGAATACCATTCGGAATGGGGAGGTGCCTAACGGTGTCTTGTAAGGCGTCCAATACGCCCAGAGGACTTGATCTAAGATCTGAGACCAGTCCTTCCTGTCCGGGCGGACAAGCTTTTGCAATATGGTCTTCACCTCCCTATTGACACCTCCAGCCATACCATTGGTTTGTGGGTGGTAAGGACTCGCGACACAGTGTTCGATGCCGTAGTCCTTCAGGAGTTTCTTCACCTCCCGATTCATAAAGTGGCTACCCCTGTCTGATATCATCATTTTGGGGATCCGAACCTAGAGATTATGTGCTCTCTGATGAATTTACAGACAGTCCAGCTGTCTGCGGCTCGGGTCGGGATAGCCTCCACCCATCTGGACAAATAATCTACTGCAAGAAGGATATATTCGAACCCGTGGCTGACAGGGAATGGGCCCATGAAATCAATGCCCCAGGCGTCAAAGACATCACAAATGATGACCGACTGCATTGGCATATCATCCTTGGAACCAATGGTTCCTCCCATTCTCTGGCAAACTGGGCACGACTTCGCGAAGGCGGTGGCATCGCGAAACAGAGTCGGCCAGTAGAAGCCACACTGAAGTGCCTTCCATGCGGTCCTCTTCCCGGAGTGGTGTCCTCCTGCCTCCAAGCTATGGCATAAAGAAAGGACACTCTGGTATTCCTCTTGAGGAATACAACGTCTCCAGACACAATCCGGTCCTTCAAAGAAAAGGATCGGATCCTCCCAATGGTAGTGTCTTGCATCCGACTTTAGTCGGTCGATTTGATTCTTGGGCCAATCTTCGGGAACTTTCTTGGAGACAAGATAATTCACGATATTGGCGTACCATGGGAGTGAGTCGATAACAAAAATCAACTCGTCAGGGAAGGAGTCTCGAATTGGTGAAACCTCGGAAGTATTAAGATCTTCGAGACGAGAAAGATGATCGGCCACTACGTTCTTCTTTCCAAGTTTATCTCGGATGTCCAAATCAAACTCCTGGATAAGTAAAATCCAACGAAGAAGACGCGCCTTCGCGTCCTTCTTCTCCATCAAATACCGTAGTGCCGTGTGGTCCGTGAACACAGTTACCTTGGATCCAATTAGGTGAGATCTGAATTTGTCCAAGGCAAACACTACCGCAAGCATTTCCTTTTCTGTAACTGTATAGTTACGCTGAGCAGAATCAAGCACTTTGCTTGCGTAGTGAATTGCAAACGGGACACCATCTCTTCTTTGTCCCAACACAGCCCCAACAGCATAATCAGAGGCGTCTGTCATGATCTCAAAAGGTAGAGACCAGTCTGGGGCTTGCAGGATGGGTGCGTCCCATGATCATTCCTTGTAAAAGCTTAAAGGCCTCAAGACATTTGTGATCTACAATAAACTCCATGTCTTTGCCTAAAAGCTCAGTTAGCGATCGGGCAATCTTAGAAAAATCCTTAATAAATCTCCGATAAAATCCAACATGCCCGAGGAACGACCGCAACTGCCTTACGTTGGTTGGTGGCTGGAGTCATCTGATCACGTCCACCTTGGCAGGGTCAACCTCCATTCCTCTCTTGGAGATGACATGCCCCAACACTATGCCCTCCGTCACCATGAAGTGACTTTTCTCCCAGGAGAGCACCAGATTAACCTCACAACATCTCTTGAGGACTCGGTCCAGATTCCTAAGACAGGAATCGAAAGAATCGCCGTGGACCGAGAAGTCATCCATGAAGACTTCCAGGAATTCGCCGACCATTTCGGCGAATACATCAATCACACACCTTTGAAAAGTACCTGGAGCATTGCATAGCCCAAAAGGCATGCGCCTGAAAGCATAGGTACCAAAGGGGCATGTAAACGTGGTCTTTTCCTGGTCCTCTGGAGCTATGGCTACTTGATTGTAGCCCGAGAACCCATCTAGGAAGCAGAAGAATTCTTTCCCCGCTAGTCTTTCTAAGATCTGATTAATGAATGGTAGAGGGAAATGATCCTTCTTCGTCGTGGCATTCAGGCGTCTGTAATCCACACAGACGCGCCACGACGTAGGTACTCTCGTCACGATCTCCTCTCCGTCCTCGTTGGTGGTCGTCTGAATTCCCAACTTCTTCGGGACAACATGTATTGGGGCCACCCACTTAGAGTCGGAGATTGGGTAAATGAAACCCGCGTCGCACCATTTTTCTATCTCCTTCTTCACGACCTCTCGTAAATTTGGATTCAACCGGCGTTGGAATTCACGAGAGGTTTGGCCTCCTTATCCAAGTAAATATGGTGTGAACACAGAGCGGGATTTATTCCGTGGAGATCGGAAATGCTCCAGCCTATCGCCTTGCGGTTTTTTTCCAGGATCTCTAGCAAGCGAGATTCCTGCTCCTCGGTCAATTGCGAACTGATAATGACTGGAAATTTCTTGTCTTGGCCCGCAAGGAAGGCATATTTCAAGGTTGTGGGTAGGGGTTTGAGCTCAGGAATAGTGTGATCGTCTAAGAAATCTGGCTCAATCTGCTCTGGTTCAGTGTTGGAAGTGGCTGGATCGTTTTCTGTGATAGCTGCCACCGAGTTCGGCTCTGGAGTCGGATCGTCAAAGGTCTCCATACAATCGGCAAACACCTCGTCCGACTCGTCACCCTCATCTTCCGATTGTCCTAAAGATGTAAGGACTGACAGGCCCAACTGGGCCTCTACGTCATTGAAGATGTAGGGCGATGCAGGCTCAGAGCTGTACTCGTTCCTGAGGATCTCGCAGACTGACTCATGCACTGGATCATCTTCGAAGGAGATGGCTGGGTTCTGTCTCCATGGCCCAACTAAGTCTACATGCTCGCAGTCTGTTCCAGTAGAAGAGAACTCGGTGCTGGATTCGGAATCTGGTCTCTGCCATCTTGTCCGCTTCATTTCAAGTTCCTCATCTCCGCCTGGAGTTTGGAACTGAATCTTCCCATTCTTATAATCAAATAAGGCCCCTGTTGTTCTGAGGAAGGGCCTACCTAGAATGATCTGGGAATCTCTCCAATTGCGAGGGGTTTCCATATCTAGGACAGTGAAGACTACCATGTATTCTTGCCCCTCGACTTTGATCACAATGTTCCTTAACTCTCCTTGGGACCTCTTAGTTGATTTGTCGGCGAACTGTAGAAGAGCTCTAGATTTCCTAAGAGGTCCGAGATTAAGCCGCTCATAGAGGGCTGTAGGCATCAAATTGATTGAGGAACCATTGTCCAGGAGAGTGCGTGCAAACGCGATGTCATCAACATGACTCACTACATAATGTGCACCCATGTCTCTTCGTTTCCGAGGAAACGAGTTCTTTATTGCACAAGTCGTGGCTACTGATAAAATGTGTTTCTCAACACGGCTTTTAGTCTTCCTACTAACCCTAGTAGGTGTGCATCTCACCTTATGGTATTTTTGGAATGCAGGGGTCATTTCCACGAACTTGTCAAAGGGGATTGTGACCTTGATATATTTATTGCAGAATTCAGCCATCTCAGGGTCATCTTTTTGGATTTTTTTGGTTTTCTTCTTTCCACCTTTGAGAGCTCGGGGGAAAGGGATTACTGACTCCAACTCAGGTTCGGAAACTGAAATTTTCTCATTAACTTTGGGAACTGAGTTCTTAACATGACTCTGACTCTGATACAGACTCGGACTCTGGCTCTGACTGAAAAGAAAATGCTGCGGCGAGACCGGTGATGCTTCTTCCGCTTCTGTTGGACGATCCTCCTCAGATGGAGGTGCGGGCTCTTCATCGGTGTCGTCTGACTCTATGCGAATGCGAGAATGCTGCTTCGAGGATGCAGATGTCCTCTTCTTCTGCCGGTGATGGTGGTGGTGATGCTCCTCCTCTTCTTCCTCCGAGTTCTCCTCAGGTAGAGTTTTGGAGGTTAATTCCTTCTGCGCCCGTGCCCGATCAGGTATGGTCACGGTCCTTCCGCTCCTGAGGGACATATGATTTACATTATCGTACGAAAGGATCTCATGTTTAGATAAATACTTATCTGAAAAATATACCTGATCTTGAGGTCGGTTCTGGCCTTGGTGTAAGCTGTTCGGGTTGGCCTGAACCTGTGCGGGAATTGGGGTCCTTGGCGCCATTTGCTGGTCCTGGGTACGAGAGACTCAATTGATGTCGGTTCTCATGTCCAGGTAGTCATTCTGCATCTGTTGGACCCTATCAGACAGGGTCTGGATCGCCAAGGTGAGAGACTCCAATTCGGTGGGCTGGGCTTGCTGCTGTGTAGATGCGGTTCTGTATTGGCCCTGCTGGCCGTGCCGATATTGCTGCTGATGATGGGACGGTGCTGGCCCCTGCTGGTAGGTGCGCTGCTGCGGATGGTAACCCTGTTCAGGCCTGGACTGAAAGCGCGGGACGGGCCTGGTTTCTTGGTAGACTGGGGATGGGCGGTGTGGCTGATCCTTCCCCATTTCGATCTGCCTGACCATCGGGTCACGGCTATACCAAAGCCCGTTGATCTCGTATACTGGCGGAGGCTCCTCGTATCCCGTCTCCACTTGTGGGGGTGCATGCTGGTTCTGCTGGGTGTAAGTCTGGTCCCAGCTGCTCTGAGACCCCGGTGCATGTTCCTGTACAAGATGGACTCGATGTACAGGTACAGGTGGTGCAGAAGGGGTAGGTAGCTTGATCTTAGCTACCTTCTCAGAGAGTTCCTCCACTTTCTTTGATAGGTTCGAAAGAGACTCCATCTCCGTGACTCTCTTGTGGATCTGCTCGACCATGGTAAGCTTGTCGGCAATCATCCCCATGCTGGGGATGAGGTCCTCAGTCAGATCTGCTACAGTCCTTCGAGTTGTATCATTGGATAGGATTGAGGGAGACAACTGATAGGCCCTTGTGGCTTGTGACCTGCCGGTTTCCGCCATCTGCTCTAGGATCTTCCATACAGCATGCTCGTTTTTGTTCAGATAGCTTCCTCCACAGGCGGCACTGACTAACCCCTGCATCTCCGGGGTTAGACCACAGAACAAGGTCTGGACTAAGATCGCCTTTGAAATGCCGTGGCATGGGCATTTCTGTACTAAATCATTGAACCTGTCCCAAGCTTCATGGAAAGGTTCACTGGGTCCTTGAGCGAAGCTGGCGATCTTCGTTCTCATCTGGTTAGTCCTACTGAGAGGGTAGAACTTTTTCAAGAAAAGGTCCTTGAAGTACATCCAGGTAGTACATACCACCCCTAAGTTCTTCAGCCAATGAGCAGCCTTATCTCCTAAGGCAAAAGGGGTGGCCTTCAGTCGGATATAATCTTGGCCAACATTGGGATGGCTAAGATTGTTGCACACCAGTTCGAAGTCACGGAGGAAAGTGTATGGTTCTTCACTGAGGTTTCCGTTGAACTTTGGAAGCAGACTAAGGAAGTGGGGCTTCAGCTCGAATGTCTGGGCGGGAACTGCGGGTGCTAACCAGTTCTGGATCTCGTTCTCCGTCGGGTTGTAGGTATCGACCATTGGTCGGTCGATCCCTCCAGCTACTATAATCTGTCCCATCCGTGCCGTGAGATCTGCATTCTTCTGTTCGACTTCGGCGAGGCGAGCAAGAATCTGTCGTATCTGGTCCTCATCTGGTGGCATCCTTGGCGGCATCTTCTCCTCTGGTTCTGGGGATTGGGAAATAATATCGGTGTTAGAGGGCAAATCAAGGAAGGGATTACCGAGGCGATGGTCTTCCTCGGCAATTTCGGAGGAGATAAAAGGGTTGGTTTGAGAGTAACCACCCTGAGCATGAGGGAACCAGGACTCAAGAGGGTCATGAGTCCTGGGTGGTCCAAGGTGCGCTCGGACCGATAAAGATGAGTTACTTGGGGACTCATAGAGAGATCGGTGAATAATGCGTCGAGATCTCCCCAGTCACTCATCTTGATGAAGCGAGAAGAAGATAGGATTGTACTCCTACCTGAAGCAAGCAAAAAGAACAATCCAAGACCCTGAGTTCACACTCAACACAGTGAAGGACTCGAAGTCGAGTCCAATTAATCTTGTAGTTTTTAAGTGTGATTTTCAAGCAAAAATAGCAAGCATTACGCGGCCTATAGGGAAGTCGGCTCAGAGCCGGATGCGTCTTCCCTGTTTATCCAGTCGCCTAAGATATCGCCGCTCCTTCCTTTCTTCGCTCCTATCCCAAGCCGATGGATTCAATGACCACGCCCCTATCTACCTGCAAGCAGGCAGAGGCTGACAAGGCCGGAACTTCACCCCGGGGGGTTACTGGCAGCTTGTCGCAGAGTACCGCAATTTCGCCCCTATCTACCTGAGACAGGCGGAGGCTACTTGGTACTAGTCAAAGAATCTGAAATTATTCGGCTTGTAATATTTGCTAGGATCAGTTAGAACGTGATATGGAAGACGGGGATTTGGGCTCTGCCTTAAGGTGTTCACACACACTCAAGTACCCTCACTCAGCCTGAATACAAGGTCGGGGATTAGTCTCCCGCAAACAATTTCCAAATTTTATTCCTTTTTTTGGTCAATACTGTTTAGCAGTCCCGATTTTTAAGTTAGGTTATCACTTATTAAGTCCACCACAAAGCACGCCTATCAGACATACCCAATTTCCTGTTTAATTTAAATGAGAAAATCAGAGGGGGAAATCGAGAAAAGCCGATGCACGAAAAATCGATGATGCTTATGCTGAGTGAAGAATACTTACAGTAATCCCTTCGCTTTTTTTATGCAGGATGCAATACAGATTTGAAAGCTTTTTAATCTAGATGCAAATGCAAGCGATGAAAGCCGCTCCTAGACAGGCAGTTCTATTAGCGTGAAGAACAGTTTAATTTGACTAAGTACTGCGGTCTAGGTGCGTCTTTTAAGTGTATTGTGTGGTCCTATTGATTACGAGCACAAGCAATTCCTAGATTGGCTCGAGGAGCCGCTAGTGCAAGCTAAGTTACAATTCACCCACACAGCACACGGGACACAGTTCCACTATCTTTACAGACGCGAGAACCCAAACGGGAACCGTTGGAAATGATGCGAAAAAGAAATAAAATAAATAAAAAATACAATGCCTCTCTTTCACTCAATAAAGTTAAAATGCTAGATCCTCGAAGCGTCGTCGACTCCTCACGTTCCTCGCACAGAAACAAATTGAGGTCAGAGAGTGACTCAAAAAATAAAATAATGCAAAGAAATAAAGGAGAGAAAAAATAATTACAAGATTACCGGGGGTCAGACTACCCAGGGAAAGAAAATCAAACACTCAAAAATTCGCTAAAAATTAACCTAAGCTGTGCCTCCCCAGCAACGACGCCATTTTGATAAGCGTCCCGCACCCTATGTTAATTTGGTCAGATTAATGTCCAAATTACTTTTAATCGTTCGTTGTAGTCGGATACGAGAGGCTAGTCAAAAACCACTTAAATAAGGTTTGAGACAATTTCAAGCGGTGATTTTTTTTACTTGGTGAAGTCCAAGGTCGATCTCAGGGAGGCATCTGTCTCCTTAGGTGAATTTAAGCAAGTATCCAAGTGTGTGATTTTCGGAGAATTATATTTTTTTGTCTTTTTCAATTTTTATGCAGACTTATGCAAAAAAGCAGGCCAGTTTAACTTTTAATTCAATTAAGATATCAACTGAAGTCCAAAAATTCTAAAAATAGGCCAGATGATTAATTATGATGAAAATGAGTTGCCCTAATTTTTTTTGGATATTTCAGACACTAAATGGATTTACTGGGAATTAAATATGTAGACAGGGTGATTTTCACTATTTAATTATTAATAAATAATAAATCACAATTTCTTCAAGAAATAAAATTATCCTAGATAGCTCTAATGATAAGGAATCCATGAAAATTGACAGATCTTAATTTCACTGTGAAATGAATTAATTAAAATTAATATAAGAAAATCACTCAACAATTTATTTAGGCCTCGATATGTGTGCAAATGACATGAAATTTTTATGGCATGTTAAGAATACTGTCCTTAAGCTACTGTGAATTTTTGATGATTTTTGGAAGCACAGCGAATTAACTACAAATTAAAAGGTGTCACTGGGCAATATATTTCAAAAATGTACCAATTAATTCAGTAATAATTCTGCTGAAATTACAAAAATGTGACACGTGGACCAATAGACAGAGGACAAGTTTCTCAACAAAATACAATTTTTAGATTTAAAAAAATGATGTAAAATGCACCCTAGGTATGCGTGCAAACACAGGGGTGCAAATGCAATACAGGAAAATAAAAATACAATGAGAAAATATGCGGACAGGGACTAAAATGCAATTACCTATAATGTTGGGGACTCGAGTGCAATTTTTCCAACAAGCACGTGCTCCTCACGTGGGCTCAGCTTCACAGGGACCTTTTTGCAAATACGGAAAACTCCAGGGGCCTATGTGTAAATTTTTCCAAGCCGCACGTGCTCCTCACGTGGGCGACCTAGGCTCGGATGGTTGCGGAGGCTTGGAGCTAGGCTCGGGCGCTTCTGGAGGTCTGGAATGAGGCTCGGACGACCCGAACCTAGGCTCGGAGAGGAGGCTCGGGCCGATGCTACGTGGCAAGCTGTGGACCTTCGGATCGAGATTAATCCAAGGGGTGTCGGTGCTGACGCGTGGCTCGATCAAAGATCGTCAGATCTACGTTGATCTGACGACTCCTGGCTGCTCAGATGTCGACGACGTGGAGGGCTAAGCGCCGTTAGATCAGGAAGATCCAACGGTACTGGTGAAGCGCGGCTGGGTGGCGACGTGGCACGAAGTCTACCGTTCGATCAAGGTGATCGAACGGCAGCTAGTGCTTCTCCTTCAACGGGCCTCCGCCGCTAGCGGAGGAGATGGCTGGGCTCCGACGAAGTGGCGTTAGCTCCGCCCGTTGATCCAGATGCCGATGAAGCTCTCCGAGGTGTCGGAGATATCCCAGTAGGAGCGTGGCGATGCGGTGAAGGCGCTGATGGTCTCAGGAGCTGGAGAGGGCCGTCGGAGGTTGCTGGCGACGAATCTCAAGGACGACTCCGGCAAAGATCCGATCAGTGACAAAAGAAGTACCTGCAAGGGTCAAAAGACTAGCCGAAGCTCGGGCGTGCTCCTGTGGAGGTGGAATGATGGTTGGCGAGGCCTAAAGCGGAGGGAGATGCTCCTGTGATGGTGCTCCGGCCAAGTGGCGGAGCTGGAGATCGATGGATGGTGGAGTGGAGTGTCTGAGGGTGCGGAGGGGTCAGCGAGGATGAGAGCTTCGTCACGGAGCTCGACGGAGTGAATGCGAAGCGCGAAGATGATCGTGGTCGTGTAATAAAATCGGAGAAGACAAAGAAAAAGTAAGAAAAAGATCGGAGGGGGAATGGAGGGGGTTCACCTGGGGATTGGACCTCCCTCTTGGGGTCCAGGTCGTCGCTCAAGGGACCGGTGGTGTCCCGAGCTCGTGCAGCGTCGCGGAGGAGCGACTGCGACACGGCGGAGGTGCCGTGGATCTCGCCGGAGAAGAAGCCCTTCTTCGCTCAAAGATTCGTCAAATTGCTGTCACCAATTGGAGGATCTGAGCTCAGGGAAGCTCTCGGGAGTGGCGGATGGTGCTGAAGTTGGCCGGTGGTGGAGTATTTAAAGGGTGAAGTAGAGGAGCGGCCTGGTGATGGAGCGAGGTTGACGGAGGTAGTGGGGCTTCTATGGTGGAGGTGGTGGCGAGTGGGGTAGCTGGTGAGGATGAGTTGCGAGTGGGGAAGGTCGTGGGCGTGTTGGAGGACGGTGAAGGTGGCTGACGTGGAGACGGAAATAGAAAGGGGGCGCCCCTCCCGCAAGGTAGGGAACGTGGGAGAGAGGGGCACCCTGAGGTAGGAGACGAAGTCTCCACCGTTGGATCTTGTGATCCAACGGTGGTGATCGAAGCAGTAACGACCGGGTAGGATTAGATCGGGGCGAGTTGATGTGAGGCCGTGATGGCGCCACGTGGAGTGAGCTGGCGAAGCGCGAGCGGGCGGTCTGGATGAAGAGATGGAGATGATCGAAGGGACGAGGGGCGCCAACGGAAGAGCGGCTGTGATGGAGGGATCAAGGGCTTGATCAGATGGTGTACATGCCGCCACGTGGCGAGCTCTGGAAGAGGCGCAGACGAGCGGATCAGATGAGGCAAGGGGGATGATCTGACGGTGTTGATTTGAGGCGTACGTGGAAGCAGCTAGGCCGTTGGATCTATAGCGTAATCCAACGGCTGTGGCTGCGGGCGACTGGGGCAAGGGGAGCGGGCCGCGTGGCGCAACCAGAGGGCGCCACGTGGCCTGTTGTGAATGGCTGGAAGAAAATGAATGTGTAGAGAGAAGAGGGGGCCGAATTTGGAAAAACTCAAAACATGAAAGTTGTAGATCTCGATGAGATCTTCAACTTTCATGTTGACCAAAGACGAAGATGAGGACATAAATACAAGGATACATATATACATATATGTAATATACAAAGTGGCCCAAAATCCCAACTTTCTCATACGAGCTCCAAATTGGATGAAATTAGTCTCATTTTAAAGGTCTTTTAATGTGTAGTATTCTAAGAGTAAGTAGACCTAGTTCGGAGTTTGTATGAGGGATTTATGTGCATTTTAGTGTACAGGGGTTCTAGGGCTTTATTGACTAATTTACATGGGGGATTTTTGGCATTCTTCCCTATATTATTAACTACGGAGTACATATTATAAGGAAGAGGTTATTTTAGTGAGTGGATATTTTACAAGGGATTTTGGCTTCTTATTTGAATGCAAATGGACTACTAAAATGAATGTATTATGTGTGTATGCATGAATGCTATTTATGCATTATAAAGGGAAATATGCCTCTATTTACTCGGGAACAAGGCTCTATTTTTGACTTTTGAAGTGATGAATCACAGATTCATCAGGGGACCCATCCGAGTTCAGCCCCAAGATAGCCCTTCGGACCTCCTCCTCCTCCTCCTCAAAAACCGACTCCATCTCATGGGCCTGCATCCCAGAAAGGGACTCAACCCCCTCCCCCCTCCAGCCCCATCCAGAACCTTGCTCCCTCCTCGACATCCTAACAAAGTGATACTTTAGAGCATGCCGTAACAATGCATTCCCTATCACTCTTTCACCCCCCACTTCGAGACACTGAATGACACCATTGAGAGGAAGAACCTAGTGTTAGCATCCCCTTCCTGTAACCATTTTTTTGGACCTCTACTTCCACACCACCTCCTCCTTCCTATCCTCATGCAGAATAATATTCAGCACTCTCGACCGCTCCTCAACCTCCTCCAGGTCGAGACCCCTCTCGTCGTCCAAGCCATCCGGCCTGACCACCCCTTGCTGAGATGTATGTCGACGCTCCCTTCTTTGCATCTTCAACTCCCGGCCATACACAATGAGGAACTCCTTTAGAATAGCTAATTTCTTGGCTAGGCATATAACCACCGAACCATCCACCTGCCAGCTTCTCCACTGAGCTTCCACTTCCTCCCTGAAACCAGGCTCCAACAGCCATGCCTTTTCAAATCTAAACAAGGATCTGGATCGAGCACCCTCCTCAGATGACCAAATCAGCGGTGTGTGATCGGAGTGAGCCCTCGGCAAAGCCCAAGCCCGGGATAACGGAAAAACTTCCAACCCATCATGGAGAGGAGGAACCTGTCTAACCTCGATCTCGACCTCGAATTCTTCCATGTGTAAGCATAACCAGCAGCATCCATCACTTCCAGCCCAAGGATATGAATCTGATTCCTGAAGTCCTCCGAACCCCCATCTCTCCCTCCTCCCATTCTCGGCATGTCCTTCGTGAACAACGTCAGATTTAGATCACCACCGATAAGCCAAATGCCAATCTCTCTCTCCGCAGTAACCCTTGCAAGATCCTCTGCCAGCAAAATCGGACATGGAGAAGAAGGTCTGTAAACATTGGTCACAGTAATGATAACCCAATCTAACCTTCTCTTTAGAGTCACTAATAGAGAAAAAATAGATCTCCACTCATCCATCATCTCGAAATCATCACGCTTCCAGCCAGAAAGGAGGCCGCTTGCCGCGCCTTGAGATTCCACCTCCACAAAGTCATACATTGAGCCCCCGCCCAGGTCCCTCCGTCCATCTCCCCTGGGTGTCGAACATTTTGTTTCTTGAAAGAGCGTAATATCAGCATGAGCCTCCAGCATCAACTTCTTCACCCCAAGCCATTTCTCAAGGCGGCCCAACCCTCTTACATTCCAGGATAGAATCCTCATATATAAACATCTCCTGACCTCCCACGGGGCGACACGATGCCCAGACCTTCTGCAACTTCCTTTCTAGCAAACTGAAATAACTAGGTTTCCCGATTGGCGATCCCAAAACAGGCACCCTCCCTTTTGGGACATCGTCATCTCCGTAATTGGAAAACAAGCCCGCCTGCAACATATGACGATTTGACTTCTTAGTACCACATTGTAGCTTCTTTTTGCCCCCCCCCCAAGAATGAAGCCACCTTCTCCCACCATCGACAACTCCCTCCTTTCCCAGCTGCTCCTCTTCCAACAAAACCACCAAACCGTCACAATTGCTCCCACCACCCGTAAACATTCCACCAGCGCCTTCAGCCCCTCCCCTCCTGCTGACTTCGATGATTCTCACTGGCAAAACTTGCCCCCTGTCCCCCAGACTTCAAAGAAGCATACCCCCAAACTCCGGCTCACGTCCGGACCTACCTATTGTCGTTCTCCAATTGCTATAGACCTCCATAGGAAATTCTTTAGATGCCACAACGGGGTCCGCCCCCCTTTCAGGATCCCGCCATCTAGGTCAGACCTGCGAGGGATCTTACCCCCGGATATTTCTGCCCCTTCAAAACTTTGAAGATCCACGACCAAATTGATGCCTCGGTCCGCAATCATCATTCCATCGTGCTCCTCCAGTGAATTCAGTGGTACAGAATTCACACAAATCCCCTCAACAAGGACGCCAAGAGCTAAGGTCCGCGGCCGCGCATCCGCACATGTTTGATCTTGCAACAAGGCTGAATGCAGCGTTGAGAAAGAGCATGGATGTTTTCTGGTCCCCATGACAACATTCCCACCCCCATCAATTTGTACATGTGGACCTCACCCTGCTGCCCTGATGAATCCACATTTTATCATCTTTATTCTATCATTTTGGCCTCAAAAACCCTAGTAAATGCGTGTAAATACCATTAAATACAACATCTTAGCATTAATGCATGTACATGTAAATAGTGTATAAAATACTGTAATTAAAGCCAAAATTATAGAATAAATAAAAGAAAAGAAAAAGAATAAAATATTGTAAATATTTTATGACCCGAAACCCCGAGACCTAGACATCTTGATGGATAGGTCGGCAAGGAATAAAGTAGGGGGAGATAAGGGCCAGAATACAATAAAAATACCTTTTATTTCACTCATTCTTTATTCATTTTGGGACCTATTTTTGTTCCACTTTTTACACCTCAAATAAAGAAACTTTGTACATGAAAGTTGTAGATAATTAAATAAAGAAAAATACAAAATTGATTTCACTCAAAAATAATATAAAGATAAAAAGTTATGGTCGGAATAAAAATCCAGAATCCCAACTTCCCAGACCTGTATCTCCCAAACGAAAACTCCAAATGCATTAAACTCACTTTAATTGTATATAGTTAAAAATAAGCTATTTAATGGCGGTGGTTTCGCATTTGGCGGAGCTACAGTTTGAAAGTTGAGTTTTGGACCCCATTTGTATAATTGTACAGATTAAAATATTCATTTTATTATTGATTCATTATTTTTATAATTTTATATTTTTATAATTTTGTAAATATTATTTATAATTTATTTGTATATTAAAACTAGAATAAAAACCTAAATAAAACTCAAAATAAAATTCATGTATATAAAATACATAGGTATCATACCTATACTTATACCTATATAAACCATACCTTTATTTTATTAAGTGTATAAAATACATCAGAAAAATAAAATAAAAATATTTTTAAGTGTATAATTTTTTTTGTAAATTTATAAAATAATAACTAAAAATAAATAAATTAAATAAACAAAATAAAAATAAAATAATAAAATATATAGGTAATATACCTATAAGGATTATAAAAGGTAACTTATAAAAATATACCTCATAAAAATAATTAAAAATAACCATAACATAATTTATAAAATAACAAATATTTTTATTTAATAATAAAAAATTAATAAAATATTTTACTATTTTAAAATGATTTTACAAAGCATTTTTTCCAGGGATTTTCCTGGTTGGTCCACGTGGACCAACCAGGTGGACTGGAAAGTTGACTCGCGGGTCAACTCTCCTGTCTTAGCCCTGTGCCTCCTGTCAGAATGCCCGCCACCCTCCCTTCTCGATTTTTTCTCCATCAATCCGTTGCTCGAGAAGGGAGGATACCTTCACGGAAATTGTTCCCTGTAGCATCATGATTCACGCCGGCCTAATAGATCTCCCAAGATCTTCTCCATTCGCCAGTGATCACGCATCAGAAGTCACGCTAGAGCAAGTTCTTCAAAAACCCACCTCGACTTCCATTTTGAATTTGATCCTTCTTCCGCCATTTTCGCCCGTAAACCCCTAGTCCAATCCACTCCTGGTGACAGCAGGAGGCGATTCGAGCTTGGGTTTGCGCCATCTGGTGTCGAATCGAAGTAGATCCAGCCCCTTGCCAGAGCTCCGCCGCGAGTTCACTTCATCGTCTCTAGTGAGCCTTCCCCTCTTCTTTTTCCATTTTCGTGTAGCTTAGTGTTAGCTTAGGTTAGGATTATAGCAGTTTTACTTTTCGTTCATCCCTTCGCCGTGATTTCGTGAATCATTCCACGGCGGAGCTTAGCTCCACCTCCACTATCCGGCCACCTCCATCATCTACAGCCTCCAAGATCACCTCCATCTTCTTTCTCCTCACTCCGTCGCTCCGCTCCACCCTTCCATCACCCTCGATCTCGCCCAGATTGAGCGACCCGAGCTCCCATCTCTGCCGTACACCGGAGCTCCACGCCCGAGCCTCGCATCACCTCCATCTAACCCCAAAACACCCCTGTAGCCTCGCCTGGTTTTTGCGCTTCTAACCCTGCAGGTCAGAGCCAAAGAGGAGGCTCTATCGAGCCTCGACAGCCCAGGGACAAAGCCCCCAGGTCATCTCCGTCATCCGACCTCCCCTTGCCGTCTCAGCCGCTACTGAGACCATCATTCGACGCGGAGGGTCCCCAGGGTCATTTTGCCTTGATCCGAGGGCCAGAGAGGTCGTGTGTCGGCCGGGATCAGTCGTCGAAGCTCGCCACCAGCCGTGTTCTTCCACCATCCTCGAGAACAACCCGATCGAGGGCTCGTTCCAGGTGCTTCAGCCACCATTGGATCAAGGCTCAGTCGCCTCCGTTGGATCTTCATCGCCTCGCATCTCAGCCGTCCATCCGCGCCTTCGCCTCCGCCGCTGGATGCGCCCGTGGATAAGTGGATCGCCCTCGGCGCACGATCTTTATCTTGGGTATTTTGCACTTTCAACCCAAGAGTTTTTGTATTTACGTTTTAGCCCTAAAACTTTCATCTGCAGTTTAAAAATATTTGTAATAATTGCAACTAGGTCCCTGAACTTCTTTTATTTGCACTTTAGTCCCTGTCCACGTCACCTCACGTGACGGGGACACGTGATTTTGGGTAATTTGCGCCAAGCACCTCGAATTTTTCTGTAATTGCATTTCTACCCCTGTGTGTAGTGATTAAAATATTATCTTGGGTTATTTGCACTTATGTCCTGCCGTTTTTTGTTATTTGCAAAAATATCCCTGTGAACAACATAACACGTGCTTCGCACATGTCTTTTGGTGAATTTGTAATATTTTCCCTGTAACTTTTGAATATTACAAAAATGCCCCTACTAGGCTTGTAGTTTCTTTATGTTTTCTCTAATTATTGCATGCATCTCAAAACACCCAAAAATTCCACAAAAATCAACTTAAGCTCCTGTTTAGTTGCAGATTCACGCTATATTCTTGCATTGCATTTTTCTTGCATTTTGCTATTTATTAAAAATTAAAAACATGCATTTTAGCTGCAGTCTACATTAGAAAATTCATAAAAATTAGCAAAACTTAAAGTTGTTTGTTTATTTTGCTTTCTGTATTTGCAAAGACAACCATGTGTTTATGTTTTTATTTGGACATCAACCTTGCATCTTTTTATTTAATGAAAAATACCATTGTGTTGAGCAACTAATTGTCTACGTTTAGAATTTTTCTTTGAATTTTTATGGTATTTGAGTAATTAATTAAAATTGTTCAACTGAAATTTTGCATATTTTACCCATTTTGAGCACTTAAATTTATATCTCGCACACGGTTGCTCTAAAAATTCCACAAAATTATATGTGATGCCTTGAAGAGTTTTTAATTTACTGTCCAAATTTCATCTAAAGTAGATTGTCTTGTGCTTGAAATAATTTGTAGAGTGAATTTAGTATTTGATTTTTAATTAAATCCACATACATCCTTTTCACAAAATTTCAAATCTTCTGGATTCTACATGAAAATATCTTTTTGAGATAATTCACATTCTTATTAATTTGACATTGTGGATTTATTAGAAATTATTTACTTACTGCCACTCTGTTTTCACTAAAAAATCCATAAAAAATTCATATTTTGTCAAAAAATTCCAAAAATATTATTGTAGCTTCATTGCATCATGTTTATTTTCCAGTAAAATTTTCATGAATTTTGCTTACTATTTGTGTGATAAATTGTGAAAAAACTCATAAAAAGTGTGTATTTTTCATTGTTGCATTTTAACCCATAAAATTTCAAAAAAAGTATCTTACATTCATCTCTGGATTAGGACTCTAGGAAAAATATAATTTGGTTAAATTAAACTATTTTGACATTAAAATTAATTTGGCCTTGTTGTATGCATTCTTAGTGTCGTAATTCACTTGCATTTGCCTTTCACCTTTGTTTTTGCATAAAAAATATAAAAAAAGACCGCGTGAAAATCTAGATCTTAAATTTCGAATTATACCCAAGTTGTTCCTTTGCCTCCCTGAGTTCGACCCCGGACTTGCCCGGGATATAAATTAAAGCCGAGACACTCTTCACGGAGATCTTGTCTTGGTTCTGATTGAATCGCTAGGTACACGTGCTACAACGCGACCGAATTATTTATCGTATTTAGCGACTCGTCAGATAACGTCGTTGCCGGGGAGGCAAACGGCTTAGGGATTAATTTAAAAATTTGGATTTAGATTTTCTCTACTCAGGTAGTCTAACGCCCGAGCCACTTGTATTTATTCCATTTTTTTGCAATTATTTCTCTTCATATTTTTGTATATATCTTGTTGTTTATCTCTCTAATATAAATCTCATTTTCCTTGCAAGGGCCCGGTGGACTTGGAGTGCATCGGAGGTCGACGGACGCGACGCGTGCCGTCTGCTGAAGAGCTGGGAGAATTTATTTATTTCGAGAGAGCTTTTGTAAATTTTTGTAATTATTTAGCTTGCTCATTTATAGCGGCTCTTGTTTGAGAGCTCGCGCGTGTAAAAAAGACTTGGACATTATTTGTGGTGTGTTGAGACCTGTTTCACTCTCCGGTGAGGGTGGGGTCTCGACTTGAGTGGCGAACTTAAGGATTAGGCACACGGTAGTTTAGATTCAAATTTGTTTGTGCCCATCGTAATTTAGGCCACACATATCTTAGAAGATTCACATATCTTATAAGATTCATAATGAGACGCACATAGACACGTACTACTTAGCTCAAAGTCAAATCAATTCTTCCTCGCTAATAGTATACTGTTTAGGTGCGGTTTTCTCAATCTGCATGCATTTAGTGTAATATTTATAAATTCTGTTCTGCATAACGCATGAAGAGTGCTGGGATTCACTGTAAGTATACATTCTTCTGAGCATGCATCATAGTTTCTCGTTTGCATTCTGATTTCTGATTCCCCTCTTGTTTTACAACTTAAGGTCAAAAGGAAATTGGGACTGAACGGTAGACGTGCTTGTGTGTTCACATAAATTTCAAGTGATAACCTAACTCTAAAATTGGGACTGAATTGAGCAGGTCGATTTAATTAATTGGAATAAAAAGAACCTTTGATCTCGGGTGCATAAAGCCCTCATTGTTTGTTTTACTTGCAAGTGAGAGAGAGACGACCCTAGGATAGAGCCAAGCCTGGATTTCTTACTTACTACCGGTTCTTTCTTTTTAGGCGATTAGCTACTTTTCAGTGAGGATTTACGGGTAGCCGGTAAACGGTCTGGACTTCCTTAGCAGAGTAGGAGGTTTAGAGGACGCGTTAGTCCTCAAGGAACGGGTAGCCGTATTTATACGGTCCATACTTACTCCTATACTGGCTGAAAGTAGGTCAAACTAGTCGTAAGAACCGGGCCAGTCTGTAGGAAAATACGGGCACCTAACAACCCGTTAAACTTTCCAAGATTGTATTCTCACCAACTAAAATTGACCAGATAGTTCGGCCGAACTCTTACGGCCATCACGTGTTGAGTTGGTGAAATTGAGGGTTTGAATTATGTGAGTTCACTCCGCACATTTACGTGCACCGTAGAACTAGCACCTCATTGACTATCGTGATCTAATCGGTTCTTTTGACATCGAAGATGACTGATTGGGGGGGCTATTTATTCGGACTTTGTGAATCTCTCGTTGAACCCTTCAAAAAGCATGTCTTCAAAGGTCCAAGCGCAACTTGGACCAACCTGGACTCATAACCCTCTTGAACCCAGGATCACTCACTCTCAGGATGGTTACTCTCAAACCATTCCATTTCTCTCTTCCCACCTCACCGAGGAAGACCATCGCCTTGGTGAGAATATCATGATTCATAAATCCTCTTCTAATCAAGAACACATTGCTGATTCAGGACATAAAGAAGATTCAAGTAAAATGCCTCCAAGGAAGAAAGAAGAGGAAGAAGAGAGCCATGAAGACCCAATGAGAATGATACTTGCCAGATTAGCTGCATCTGAGCAGCAACACGCACTACTCCGAGCTCAGCTAGGGCAACTAAATGTTGGGGTCGAACCACCAATGGATGCGGCATACAACCCCGGACAATATCAAATTCATAACTACTTGAGTCAGATCGAACTTAATGTTGATTTTGAGTTGAAGCCGCATTTTCTGAACTTGCTGCCACATTTTGATGGAAATGCTTCTGAGGAGCCATATGCATTCCTAAGGGACTTTGAGCTCATCTGTGCTAACCTCAAACATAATAATGTTAGCCAGGATTATATTAGGCTAAAAGCCCTTCCATTTGCCTTGGGTGGAAAAGCCGATTACTGGGTAAAGAATCTTGGAATCATCGTCACCACTTATGCCTAGTTCAATGACCTATTCCTAAAGAAGTTCTCCCCTTTGAGTAGAACTAACATGATGAGGACGCAAATTATGAGTTTTTCCCCGTCACCCCATGAAGCCTTCTGTGATGCTTGGGAAAGATTCAAGGATATCCTGCAAAAGTGTCCTTGTCATGAATTAGATGACAACATCTTGGTCCAATCCTTCTTCACTGGTCTCAACCCTGAGATGCAGGCTTTAGTGAGCGCTGCCTGTGGAGGTAGCTACACATCACGAGGAGTAGATACCGTCTGGATGGTATTCGAGCAGATGGCTGAAACTAGCCGCTCACAGATGGCCAGCAGGGCCTATACACCATCCCCCAGTACACTCTCATTTGGAGGGGGAAAATCGGCTGTACTGGATCTCTCTCAGGACGTGATCCCTAGCATGGGACTTCTTGCAGACAAGCTTACTGTAGTCGAGAGGATCGACAGGAGGATTGATGAGTTAGACCAGAGCGTCTCCAAACTTCCAAAACAGATGGAGGAGTTGACTGAGAAGGTATCTAAGATAAAGATACCTGCCGTGACTGCACCCGCTGCTCCCGTTTACCGAGTTCACCATGTTCAGGAGCAGTTGGTGTCAGGGCAACCCCAGCCGTGGGAGCAGGACCAATCCTACACCCACTCTTTCCAGCAGCCACCTCCAGTAGCAGAGACAGTCCAGGAGGAGCCTCCACCAGTTTGGGAGGTGAATGGGATATGGTATACTCAAGACCCTGCCAGGCAGGGAAGTATGGGAGACCGAGAGACCTATCAGCGTCCCCCGACCTTTCACAACACCGCATTCACCTCCTCACCACCTCCTTCACAGCAGAGCCCTGGATTCTAGCCACTCCAGCAGCAGCGACAGCAGTACCAGCAGTATGGCCGACAGGGCCATTACCAGGCGGGCCAGCAGGGTCCGCAACCCCAGCAGCAACAGCCGAGGCAGTACTCTGGCCAGTAGGGCCAGTCTTCCCGTTCTTCTTCCCAGTCTTATCCACTTCCTTCTTTGTCTAGTCCCGTGGATATTCAACAGCAGATACTCGACGAGCTACGTTCCTACAGGAATGAGATTCAGGACTTACGGGTGGATGTCAACCGCCTGTCCAGATGGAGAGACGAGCAGACTACACCCTCTACCCTCTATCCCAGCCCAAGTTCAGGCTAACCCAAATAGCCTGAACCGTTCTAGTTCTCAGCAGCACTTTGGTCAGGTATACTATTCAACATCGCCTAAATATGAACATGAGATTCTTTCATGTGACGAGACTAACCACATGTCACTTAGGAGCGGAAGGACCGTGGTCGTACCTGACCGAGCGAGGGACACGAGGAGGGGAATCTCTGGAGCTCTACCTGAGGAGTCTTCAGAGGACGAGGAGGAGAGGCATCATATTTCGGAGCCCCATCAGCATCATTCGAGGATACCTACTCAGGGAGTCGAGAGGAGAGTAGAGCACGTATGCAGCATCGGCAGCATGGATATTCTTCTGAGTCTACGGAGGACCTTGCATCTCCGGTTGTGGCGGATACCACTCCAGCTTCTATTCCACAACCTTTAGTAGATAGTCTAGATTTTGATTCCATGTTGCATCAAAAAGATTCATGTAGGAAGAACTCTGTTTCTGTTAATGCAAAGAATGATCTTTCAGTTCATGATTCAGACTCTTCATCCTCTATTTCCTTAGCTTCAATCCCTTTCCCCTATGCTCTTATGACAGGAAAGTGCATAAAAAAGATTCAGAAAGATGACCCCGATATGGCACGATTTTGTAAAGAAAACATCACAGTTAAGGTGTCATTTGATGAATATGTGGCTAACCATCCTGCCTTCCAAAAATACCTTAAGGTGAGATGCACACCTAGAAGGGTTAGTAGGAAGAAAGATAACCGAAATATAAGACACATGTCTTATCAGTAGCCACAACCTATTGTCTCAAGAATCAGACTTTGCCAAAGAAAAAGAGAGACATGGGTGCTCACTATGTGGAGAGTCGTATTGACGACATTGCGTTTGCACGCACACTCTTAGATAACGGTTCTTTGATCAACTTACTTCCCTTAGCATTATATCATAAATTGGAGTTGGGACCACTTCGCAAATCTAGAGCTTTACTCCAATTCGCAGATCGTTCAGTGAAGAGACCTTAGGGAGAAGTGAAGAACGTCGTTATCTTGATTGAGGGGCAGAACTATCAGGTGGAATTCACAGTCTTGGACATGGAGACCCCCAATCATTGGAGAGAATCTCAGATCATTCTCGGGCGACCCTTCCTTAGGACCGCAGGCGCAGCTTTCGATTATGGTACGGGAATGATGAAGTTCCGTTCTCCAGGCGGAGAAGTGAACCTTGAGATGAAGCAAACCAAGTGTCAGCGACCTGATTCAGAGAGTAGTACAGAGTACTCATCTTCAGAGGCAGATTGCAGTATGATTAGCACAGTTGGGATTTGGGGACAGATTCCTTCAGGACAGAGCGAGACCCTTTCATCTGGAGAGGATATAGTGCATGATGCAGTTTGCCAGGTGTTGTCTGATCTTGCTAGAGATGCATCAACCTATTCTCATGATGACTTAGAGATCCATCCGTATCTGTCAGTTCCATCCTCTTCGGAATAATCATGGGACATAGATGACGAATCGGACGTGGCTTTTGCCGATTGTTTGGATATTTTTGACGATCCGACTCCCGATACTTCTGATTTGGTGGCGAGTACTACTCAGCTTAGCCCACCTTCATACAGCATGGAACGAGATTCAGATTCAGTTCAGCCATATCTGCTTGATGATACCACATTGCCAGAACTGAAATCACTACCTCCTACACTCAAGTATGCCTTTCTTACGGGACCCAAAGAGAGATATCCTGTCATCATTAGCTCAGACTTGACCTTAGAACATGAGTCTAGGTTGTTAGAGGTCTTAGAGAGGAACCGTAAAGCAATAGGCTAGACAGTGTCAGATCTCGTGGGCATCAACCCCGCTCTCTGCTCGCACCACATTTTTACTGAGGTTAATGTGAGACCTTCCCGTGAGTTTCAGAGGAGACTTAACCCCAATCTACGGGAAGTGGTGAAGAAAGAAATTGAGAAATGGTGCAAAGAAGGGTTTATATACCCTATTTCTGACTCCAAGTGGGTGGCCCCGCTTCATGTTGTCCCGAAGAAGTCGGGAATTCAGATGGTCACCAACGAGGAGGGGGTAGAGATCGCGACACGAGTACCCACGTCGTGGCGTGTCTGTGTTCACTACAGGTGCCTGACTGCCGCGACCAAGAAAGATCACTTTCCCTTACCTTTTATTGATCAGATCTTGGAGAGACTTGCAAGGAAAGATTTCTTCTGTTTTCTTGATGGGTACTTAGGCTACAACCAGATGGCCATAGCTCCTGAGGACCAGGAAAAGACCACATTCACATGTCCATTCGGTACTTATGCTTTCAGGCGCATGCCATTCGGGCTCTGCAATGCCCCGGGCACATTTCAGCGGTGCATGATAGCCATATTTGCTGAGATGGTGGGAGATTTCCTGGAAGTATTCATGGATGACTTCTCGGTCCATGGTGATTCTTTTGATACATGTTTAGTGCACTTAGACCGAGTCCTCACGAGGTGTAGAGAGGTGAATCTGGTACTCTCCTGGGAGAAGAGTCACTTTATGGTGACAGAGGGTATCGTGTTGGGGCATGTCATCTCCAAAAGGGGAATGGAGGTTGACCCTGCCATGGTGGAGGTGATAAAGAAACTCGATCCACCTACCAATGTGAAGTCAGTGCGATCGTTCTAAGGGCATGTTGGATTCTATAGGAGATTCATTCAAGATTTTTCAAAGATCGCCCGCTCACTGACTGAGCTCTTAGGGAAAGACACAAAGTTTGTTGTAGATCACAGGTGTCTGGAGGCCTTTGAGCTCTAGAAGAGGAAGATTTGTGCCTTGCCTATCCTACAAGCTCCTGAGTGGTCTCTCCCATTTGAGATCATGACTGACGCTTCAAATTTCGCTATAAGAGCTGTGTTAGGACAACGGCGAGAGGGGATCCCGTTTGCGATCCACTACGCGAGCAAAGTATTAGATCCTACACAGAAAAATTATACAGTGACTGAAAAGGAAATGCTCGCGGTAGTATGGGCCCTCGAGAAGTTCAGATCATATATTTTGGGCTCTAAGGTGACAATTTATACTGATCACACAGCCATTCGATATTTAATAGAAAAGAAGGACGCGAAGGCGCATCTTCTTAGGTGGATTTTACTCCTCCAGGAATTTGATTTGGAGATTAAAGATAAACCTGGAGTGAAGCATGTTGTGGCTGATCACCTTTCTCGGATTGAACTTAAGGATTCTCCTGATCGTGAGCGGATCAGAGAGACCTTCCCAGATGAGTCAATTTGTGTTATTGACTCACTCCCATGGTATGCCAACATGGTGAAATATCTTGTCTCCAAGCAGGTTCCCCATGGTTGGACTAGGAGCAGCATTGATTGACTGAAGTCGGATTCGAGGAGATACCACTGGGACGATCCTTTCCTTTTCTTCGAAGGACCGGATTGTGTTTGGAGAAGGTGTATTCCTCAGAAGGAATACCAGAGCGTCCTCACATATTGTCATTCACTTGAGACTGGAGGACACCATTCGAGAAAGAGAACCGCTCACAAAGTACTTCAATGTGGATTGTACTGGCCGACCCTGTTTAGAGATGCTATTGATTTTGTACGGTCGTGCCCGATCTGTCAAAGGATGGGAGGGACAGTTGGACAGAGAGATGAGATGCCCATGCAACCGATGATTATTTGTGATGTTTTTGATGCATGGGGCATAGATTTTATGGGTCCCTTTCCCAACAGCCAAGGACATGAGTACAATTTGTTGGCAGTTGATTATTTATCCAGGTGGGTGGAGGCTATCCCAACCCGAACCGCAGATAGCAAGGCTGTCTGTAAGTTTGTGAGAGACCATATCATTGCTAGGTTCGGGGTGCCAAAAGTTTTGATATCTGATGGGGGTAGCCATTTTGTGAACCGAGATATGAGATCTTTAGCTAAGGACTATGGATTTGAGCATAGAGTTACTAGTCCTTACCACCCACAGTCCAACGACATGGCAGAGGTTTCGAACAGAGAGCTGAAGAGTATTTTGCAGAAGTTGGTTCGTCCCAATAGGAAGAACTGATTTCAGCTTTTGGACCAAGTTCTGTGGGCCTATAGGACAGCCTACAAGACACCATTGGGTACTTCACCATTTAGAATGATCTATGGAAAGCCATGCCATTTGCCCGCAGAATTGATTCATAAATCTGAATGGGCAATTAAGAAGATTAATTGGAGTTGTCACCTAGGGAAGCTTTGCCGAGACTTGAACTTGAACGAGCTCGTGGATTCCGAAACAGGGCATATGACAACAGTTTAATTTATAAGGACAAAGTAAAGAGATGGCATGATCAGCACATTACGTGCAAAGACTTCGTCCCTGGACAAAAGGTATGGTTGTTCAATGCCAGGTTTAAGATGTTCCAAGGGAAGCTCAAATCTAAATGGACGGGTCCCTTTGTAGTTAAGAAAGTGCACGAGAATGGAAGTGTAGAGATAGCTGATCTCACAGATGGTGCACAATCTCATGTGGTGAATGGACAACTGTTGAAGCATTTTGTTGATTCGAAAGAGCAGTTAGTCCAAGTCGAGGTTATTAACTTCAGACAGAGTGAGCACAGAGCAGATACATCTTATTACTCTTCATGAAGATGCAGCATCAAGATTCAACATCTTAGAAGATTCAATCACTCTTATACATATTCTCCCTTCTTTGTATATTCTCGAGATCACATCGGTTCTCACACTTACTCTTGTCCTATACTTAGGCTGACCAAAGCCTAAATATAGGGGGGACCGATGCCCGCCATGTGTATATACTCATTATTTCTCCTCTTGACCTCGTCCGCCCCATTTTTTCTCTTCTTCTACACTTAGGCTGACCAGAGCCTAAGTATAGGGGGGCGGATCGACTTCTATACTTTTTTATTATTTTAGCTTTCCTACGCTTAGTACGAGCTATGTCTTTTTGTCACCTAGTGCCATGAGGACATAGCACATGCTAAGTATAGGGAGGCATGTATATATTACATATATACTTTACCCATAGCTCGTACTTTCACGTATTTTTGTATATATTATACAATAATTATGGGATGGGTAAAAAACAAAAGTTTTAAAAACAATTTCAAAAACAAAATCTCTTAAAAAACCTTTTAAAACAAAAAAAACTTTTTTCTAAAAAAACTCTCTTAAAAAACTTTTTCAAAAAAAAACTATTTTCCTTATTTGCTTCAAAAAAACTTTGTTTTAAAAAAAAAGTCCTTTCTTATTTACCTATTTTTTTCAAAAAAAATTCTTCTCCTTTGTTTGTCAAAAAAAACTTTTAGAAATAAAAACTTTTTCTAAAACTTAAAAAAATCAATAAAAAAACTAAAAAAAACTAACTAATAAGTTGGTTTAATCCCTAACACAATTCACTTTCACACAAGACTAGTGATGTTCAAGAACACTTGGTTTATGAGGTCTTGATACTTTGAGTTAACCAGCCTTAGTCATTAGGGTCTTGGACTTAATTATTCACATTTCCTTAGTTTAAAAGATTTGTGTGCTATATTGCATGTTTAGTCTCCACCTTAAGAATATGATCAACACCTCACATACACGACTGCAGTTATGATGAGATGAGTTGAAATTTCACTTGAAGAACTGGGATGAGGGATTTGAGTTTGGACTTGATTTGATGATACCCGAGGATTGGATAAAATTAATGAAGGCTTCATGAAACCTGAGTGTCAGCATCTTTAGCCAGTATGAGAACATGGTTCTTGTACTATCTCTTAACATTTACCTATGTGCCAGGGTGTGATAAAATAAAAAAATGTTGATCAGTGTGCGCCAACTCTTGGTAAAAGCAGTGGAGCTAGCCAAAAATACTACAAAGCAATGAAATGTCAAAGAAAAGCTCTCATTCCACAAAGTCAATTATCAAAAGAGCTTCAACCAAAGGCGGACGCTTCCAACCATTTCAAAGTGTCTACTTGGACCACCACTATTAGGACCAGGAGTCGGGCTTGCACCAAAAAAGGGCTCTGCATCGTAAATGCTACAAGTATGGGTGTAGAAGGTACGATAGGTACTCAAAAAAGGCACACCCCGGTGTACTCCCAGGAAAACAAGTGCAGACGACTCCAACTTCTCTTGACGGACGCACTGATCAACACCAAAAAAATACGTTGCATAATAAGGCACTCGAGAGGATCCTTGTTCCAATGAGAGGGAGAGAAGAAATGACACAATCCTATGCCCTCCATCAACTGGCCTTCCATCTACACTTTTAAGTCTGACAACTAAAGAGACGGTGGATTGGATGCAAGAAATGGTTTATTATCTAGTGTTGAGGATCGGGTTCTTAGGAGAGTCTCTTGGATTGGAACCTTGGGTGATGTGGTGACTCTACTCTTGTAACTGTGGTCAACACTTAAAGTCATATCCCTTATATATATGTATACAGAGAGAGTCTGATGATTAGGGAAATTGGATACCTTTTGACTAGAGCTTGGTTCAGCTTAGAATTTTAGGATCTCTAAAATCGAGAGTTCTTGAACGGATCAAGTCTTGTATTCACATGCACAGTCAGGGGTTAACCCTACTTATTCATTCTTTATTTGCTCGAGGACTAGCAATGTTTAAGTATAGGGGGTGATGAATCCATGATTCATCATCTCAATATCTTGATCTTAGAAAAATCCCCAAGTAAAATCCCAAATAAATGTCCATAAAATCAATAAATTAACAAAATAACTCTTGTAAATAAAACACACTAATTATTGTATATTAGATTGTACAAAATAAATAACACATAAAAAGCCGCAAAAATAAAGAAGTTTTATACATGTAAATAGTCCAAAACATCATGTATTTTTAGTAATTTTATTTCAACTCTTTTTTGCCTAATTCTTTCTCTAACTTGTTTATAAAAATGTATATAAAAATACAAAAATACAAAACAAATTTCACCTCAAATAAATGCTCCTAGATCCTAAAGAAAAAAAGCCGTAAAGTCCAACTTCCAAGCTAAATTCCCGCTCCGTATGAACTCCAAGTTCACCAAACTCACTTTTAAAGTTCAAGTTAGAAAATTATCTATCCGATGGAAGTGGTTTCATTAAAATCGGAGCTCATTTGCAAAAGTTGGGTTTTGGGACCTAGATGTACATTGTATATCATGTATATATTCATTCTTTCTTCATTTTTTATTATATCTTTCTTAATTACTAAAAATACAAAAAAATCATACTTGTATTGTATTTTAATTGTAGTATTCTATTGTATTTTTCGTTGTAAATATCTCTTATTAAAAAGTCAAAAAAAGTACATATTAGAAAAGTAAAAAAATGTGTACATGTTGTATGTATTCACTTGTAAATTCACCACTATTTTTTTCCTTCTTTATTTTTTTTGTTGTATTTAAAGTAGCCTACTTTATTTCACTTTATTTATTTATTTAATTTCCATTCTCTACAATAACCAATTCAACTCCTTTATTCCATCATTTTTTCCAACTTCCCATTCAACTCCATTAATAATCCAACTTCCCATTCAACCCCACCACCTTAATAACTTCTCATGCATCATCTTTATATACATGTCATTCTCCTCATTTTTGCCTTTGATCCATCTTTATGTGAGGAGAGCCTAGTTCCCAGAGTTGAATCGGTGACAGCGACGCAACTGCGGTCGAGCGACGACGGACCTCTCTCCGGTGAGATCCGTTGGCTTTTTGGCCAACATCGTAGCCACAAACGTGCGTTGCTCGAGCTCATCGCTCGCCGGCGATTTGAGTGAAGACCGTGCACTCGTGAGCACTCCATAGGCGACGGCATTCATCGTAGGTAATTTTATTCTCATTTTATCATCTTGTGATTTTTGCATTTTTTTAGCACATCATATCACCACCATCCTCCATTTGTTCTACTCCACATATTATCACCACATCATTTTTCCCCCTTCATTGTTATTTTTATTTGCATTCCCTGTTTAAACAAAATTAAAAAAATTGGAAAACAAAAAAAAATAAACAAAATTTAAACAAAAAAAGTTCTTTCACATTACAACAGTAAAAGAAAATTTAAAAAAACTAAAAAAAAATAAAAAAACTGAAGCAGCAGCAGCGGTGGGAGCACCCACCGCCGCCGCCCCCTCTCCTCCAAGCAGCTGGCCGCCGCCCCAGCCGGCCCCAACCCCCTCACGCCACCGGCGTCGCGGGACGCCTCCGCCCCAGCGACGCGCCGTCCACCGGCCTCCTCTCCAACCTCCCACGCGCCAACCGTCCGCGCAAGCCCAGGCGCACCACCGCCGTCCCCACGCTCCTCCGTGGCGCAGCTTGGTCTCTAGCCGACGCCGACATCCCACTGCCATCCCCTCAGCCCGTCGCGGTCCTCCTCGCCGTCCCCGCGTGCGGGCAGCACCGCCGACCCATTTTGGGTTCATCGCTAGCAGCCTGTGTTCCCCAGGAGGAAGAAGGTGATTTTTATTTTTTTTATTGAAAAAATTGTAAATATTTTATATATAGTTTCTGTAATTACAAATAGGTCCCTGTATGAAGTTGTTTGTTTATTTTGCTTTCAGTATTTGCAAAGAAAATCATGTGTTTATGTTTTGATTTGGACGTCAACCTTGCGTCTTTTTATTCAATGAAAAGTACCATTGTGTTGAGCAACTAGTTGTCTACATTCTGAATATTTATTTGAATTTTTATGGTATTTGGGTAATTAATTAAAACTGTTCAACTGAAATTTTGCATATTTTACCCATTTTGAGCACTTAAATTTATATCTCACACACGGTTGCTCTAAAAATTCCACAAAAATTATATGTGATGCCTTGAAAAGTTTTTAATTTATTGTCCAATAAAGTGGAGTTGTCTTGTGACTGAAATAATTTGTAGAGTGAATTTAGTATTTGATTTTTAATTAAATCCACATACATCCTTTTCACAAAATTTCAAATCTTTTGGATTCTACATGAAAATATCTTTTTGGGATAATTAACATTCTTATTAATTTGACATTGTGGATTTATTAGAAATTATTTACTTACTGCCACTTTGTTTTCACTAAAAAATCCATAAAAAAATTCATATTTTGTCAAAAAATTCCAAAAATATTACTGTAGCTTCATTGCATCACGTTTATTTTCCAGTAAAATTTTCATGATTTTTGCTTACTATTTGTGTGATAAATTGTGAAAAAACTCATAAAAAGTGTGTATTTTTCATTATTGCATTTTAACCCATAAAATTTCAAAAAAAGTACCTTACATTCATCTCTGGATTAGGATTCTAGGAAAAATATAATTTGGTTAAATTAAACTATTTTGACATTAAAATTAATTTGGCCTTGTTGTATGCTTTCTTAGTGTCGTAATTCACTTGCATTTGCCTTTCACCTTTGTTTTTGCATTAAAAAAATATAAAAAATATCGCTTGAAAATCTAGATCTTAAATTTCGAATTAAACCCAAGTTGTTCCTTTGCCTCCCTGAGTTCGACCCCGGACTTGCCCGGGATATAAATTAAAGCCGAGACACTCTTCACGGAGATCTTCTCTCGGTTCTGATTGAATCGCTAGGTACACGTGCTACAACGTGACCGAATTATTTATCATATTTAGCGAATCGTCAAATAGTAAGGGATTTCTTTCTCCGATCAATGTAGCCTCCCTGACCTTGAGAGGCTAACACAATTTCCATAGCCGCATACCATATCAAGTAATTATTTTTCACCAATTTTATGGTCGTCACATGAGCCAGAACATTTTTTATCAATCTTGAAGGTCACCAACTCCATATTATCTTCTTAGGTGATGATCGTCCATACAACAGGGGTTTAAGTATCAATTAATCAATGTCGTTGTGACCCTAATCAATCAGGCAATCAATCGAGAAAATAAACCACCTGAAGAATCAAACAATGAATGTGAGTGGTTTTGTACTTTTATTTACCTGGTATAGCGACCATGGTCGAACACAAGAAGCATAATTAAGAGATAAGTAATTGATTTCAAAATATTATTTTATTATTTTTATTGATTTTTAGTTTCTATTTTTTAATTTTTCAATATAAGAAAACAAGCACAACACTGACAAACACTTCTTTTGTAATTTTAAAAAGGATAAAAAATACTTAGAAAATTGTAATAAAAATATTTTTTGATTTTATATGTTTTAAAATATTTTGTAATTTTTATAGTTTTTTTAGATGCTTTTGTGATTTTCTAAAAATAAAATAGTAACAAAATAGACAAGCAAAGAAAAGCTAGGAGTAATATGCAAATTGAAAATAAATAAAATGCCCAAAACTCATAGAAGTAATGTTTATGAATATACACAAATATCTATAAAAAGAGATTGGAATCAAAATTTTTGGATTTTTTATGATTTTATATAATTTTTATAAGTTTTGTAGTTCTATGCAAATTTTTAGGTTTTTCTAAGATGTTTTTGAGCAAAAATTATACTAGATCCTAAAGATAATAAAAGACAGCTACCATATTTTTTTAGAATTTTTGGATATATTTTCGAATTTTTATAGTTTCTCTAAGGCAAATAGGATACTTTTTAGTGGTTTTTGAATTTTTAATAAAAGAAAAAGTATGCAAATCAACACACAAGAATTACCATAAAGAATACATGTTAGCATGAGCTATAGGTGATTTTTAGGTAATTTTTGAAGTTGATTTAATATTTATTACACTAAATAAAAGACACAAAAATAAAAATAGTTTGCAGGGATCTATTTGTAATTACTTTAAGTTCACATGCCTCTGGAATAACAAAATCAAAAACTACAGGGGCCATTATGAAATTTATCCATACAACACACGCACATCACATGGATCAGGCGAATAGGGGTATAAATGCAAATATCAAAACTAAACATTCATTTCATAACAGTCGCAAAGTTCAGGACATAATATGCAAAAACACCAAAAAAGTGTGTGCATGCGCACGTGACTAAAACTTGATTGCACCAAAATGCAAATACTGATATTATGAGGTCCTACTGCAAAAAGTTTTAAACTATTTATTACAATTAGTAGACTAAAAAGAAATGCGAAAAAGGTGAGGGCATGAGTGAAATATGCCATACAGGAGGGCAAGTGGCGTATGCTGGCGGCTTCTTTGATGTACGGTCCTGATGACCGTTGATGGGTAGATCTGATGGTCTGAAAAGACTATGCGAATGTGCGGCTTAGATATGCAAAAGATATGATGCGGCGTTGCAAAAAGGGACGTGTATGGACGACTAAGATTAGAAATGGGCGGGAGTAGCTCATCCAACGGCATTGAAGGGCGCTGGAAGAACTGATGCTGAGCGAGCTTCAATCGAGAGGTTGGGTCGATCTGCGATCAGCTCGGGGGAAGTCCAACACCTTCGTAAGGTCACTCCGCGTCGAATGGTCGGATCCAATAAATGAGAGGACAACCATATTGGCGTGGCGATTCTAAGCACCTGGGGGTGCTTCTCCACCTCTAATGGAGCTCTATTTCGGTTTATCATGCACACCTGGACCTGTAGAGGCAATCTCGGCTCTAAGGAGTATCCTAGATCGTGGTTATTAGTAGTTGTAAAAAAAGGAAGCAGCGATGGGGCGCTCAAGTGATCTTTGGCAGAAATGGGGGAGGAGATCTTTCCTAATCATGCTCTAATGAGGAAAACTCTGGGGGGTCAGAGTGCGTTCGAAGGTTGATGATGAAACGAGGTGTCGATCGGTGCGAGTGAGGTGATAGATGGTGCTCTGGTGGCAATGGTCGGAGCAAGGAATGAATGGTAGAGGAAAGGGTTAAATTGAGGAGAATGAAAAAATGAAGAGGAAGGAGTGATTACTTGAGGTCTTTGAGATGCTCAGTGGCTTCATGCATGGTGGACGGTGGGGTTCTTGCTTCAACTGAGCTGCAGAAGGTGCAGGAGGCTACACACGGCAGAGCTCCGACCATGTCCTTGAGTTACGACCAACGAGCCACTGAACCAGGCTTCAAGGGCTTCTCCGGACTGTTGGAGGTAGCTAAGGAGGGATTTAGTGGCGAGGCACGAGCTATTGAGCTCAAGAGGCAGAGGAGATACTCTATAGGGGTGCCCAGGATTCCAGAAACATCAGAGGGGTACTCGAAACCCTAGGGCGATCTGACTGCACCTAGGGGATTTGTAAGGATCAGGATCCTAGGAGAGTGGCCGGGCACAAAAATCAAGGCGAATGGAGAGTAGATCTGATCGGGAAATTCCGAGAAATCAGGTCCGACGAAGGGGGAGTCAAGTCGGGTCAGATAGGGGTGAAGGTTGACAGTATTCAACCATCTGATGTGGACGAATCAGAATGCCAGAATTTACATAATTAAATAAAAAATTTCAAATGGTCTCAAAATAAAAATGAATAAAATAAAAAATGTTTCTAATTTTTCAAACTATTTTTCTATGATTTTTAATTATTAAGACATCATATATACAGTATAGTGTATTATACACAGTATAATATACCTATATACATGTATTTTTATTTTATTATTTTTACTAAAACATGTTTTATTTTATATTTTATTTATTAACAAAATAATTTGAGGAATATAAAATGATTTTTATTCTATTTTTATAAAATAAGTAGATATATTAATTAACTAAATTTTCTATGCAATATATACATGTGTATCTCTTGTACAATTACTTTTGGATTTTATTTTTATTTTATTTTGTGTCGTCTAATTTTTATTTAATTTTTATCTTGTCACTAAAGTATTTACAAGTGTTTATAATACTCACAAAGTGTAAATACTTATTTGTATAGGTATTATATAATGTTCCCTATCTCCCTCTACTTATTATCTATCGATCAGGTCAATTATTGACCTTCACTCGGGGTTTGGGCCAGTCTGTAATATTTCATAATTACATCCTTCTTTCTTTTCTTTTATCTTTATTCTTTTATTTTTGGAAAATATGTGTTAATTATGCAGTATTAATAAGGGCATGCACGATGGTAGTTTATTGTATTTACACTTATTTATATATGTTTGCTAAAAGATATAGCTAAAATAAAAGAATAAAGAATGAGAATCATATATTCATCATTATGCCATAAGAAGACCACATGAAGAATTCACAAGGATCTCTTAATGCATAGGAAGACCTAAAAAAACAAGGGAGAGAGAGAACTCACAAGGCTCTCCAATCTCCTTGGGTTGAATCAAGAGGACTCCCTTCCAGGGAGGGGTTGATCTCCAAGGGAGGCTTATCTCAAAGGAGAGGTACGCAAGAAGGGTGTGCACAGGGGCTGCACCCATTGGAGGAGGAGTGCAAGGAGGAGAAGACACCACCAAGAGAGGAGGGCGTCGGTGTTTGGTTCGCATTGTGTTCACCGGGAGGGGAAGGCACTGCCAAGTCTGCGTAAGGGTCCATTAGGAGGGGGAAGACGCTGCCAGGAGAAGGGGGTTCCGCCCTAAGGGTGTCACGAGGATGAGATACACCTCTAGATGGATGCCTCAGGTGGGAGGTTGTACCACCATTGCAAGGCACTGCCAGTTGGGTGGGGGACCATGCCTCCGCGGGAAGGACTGCACTACCGAGAGGGAGGCTGCTCTGAGGGCACCGTCGAGAGGAGGACTATGCCACCACGAGGGTGGAGGCTTCGATTAGGACTCAGGGTCTATGATCCCACAAACGAAAACAAAAAATACCGAGCAACAAGCACACCACGGACCGATCAACAACCACCATCGATTAGAATGGAACAAACCAAGGGAAGACATCGGACTGATCAACAACCTCCATGACCGTTCAATCATCCCCTCCATTGCTTGAGATTTAGGGGAAGAGCTCAGGTATATCATGCGAAGCCAAGGGAAGACATGGGACTGGATCTTCGTGCGAGGTGGAGGAAAAGGAGCTTAAGCTTTAGTTGTGTTCTCAAATGGAGGGGGAAGATTGTGGAAGAAGAGGGGAATGCCTAGGGGGTCAGAGGTGGTGGCGATGATCAATTATGGAGTAGGTATTGGTTGATTGAAAGGAATAAGAAAGAAGAAGGTTCCATGAAGGATGTTTAATAGTAGAGAGATAATTGAAGAAGAAGATGTACAAGATGAAGAATAAAATGGAATCGAGAAGATACCTGGTAATATGATTGATTGCCTATGATGAAGTGTTCAGAGATCTCTTCGATCTTGGATTAAAACGCCCAACAAAGTCATGACCTTAACGAGGTTGGAAACTCATAAAATGATGGATTATGATTGACCGTTGATGAGTCCCTGATTCTCACTCTTTATTCTTTTATTTCAGCTATTTATCTAGGCAAAACATCATGTATAGAGGTGTAACTACAATAAGTTAGCATTATGCATGCATCTGTTAATATTGCATAAATAGCATGTATCTGTGCAAAATAAAAGAATAAAGGAAAAAAAAGGAAGGATGTATTTAGAATAAATACAAAGTGACCCGAACCCCAAGAGAAGGTCAAACCTTGACCTAATCGCCAAATAAAATAAGTAAAAAGAGATAGGGTTTGCTTTGTGATGTACATATTACCTATGTACATAAATTATTATTTTTACAAAATAAAAATAAAATATTCTTTTTATCTCCTTATATATAATGCTAGAAATAAAACAAAAGAAAAACAACAATCAGAAAAAAATCAAATAAAAATAAAATCCTTCTTACTTGTACAAAATACATGTATATATGTCACACCCCCTAATTATTTTGTACATTAAATAAATCATAAAAATAAAATAAAAATTATTTGGTAGTCCTAAAAACATAAAAAATAAATAAAATACAAAATTGGGGTACTTATGTAAAAATAATAAAATAAAAATTAATGGACATAATACATAGGTATATTATACCTGTATATAATACTATATAGTGTATATACAATATTTTATTTTTCATAAAAATACTTAAAAATCACAGAAAAATCATTTGAAAAATAATAAACATTTTTATTTTATTCACTTTTTTTGAATTTATTTACTATTTTTTATTGAATTTATAAACATTTTGTAAATTTTAAATTCCTGATTGGTCCAGCTCGTTTCATTGACCCAGGTCAACACCCTCTTCCGGGGCTGACCCAACCCGATTCCTTCCGTCGGAGCATTTTCTCCCATTTCTCCTGGTCGAGTCAGGACTCCTTTCGATCTGATCTTTCGCCCGAGCCTTCTCTGAGGATCCATCACCTTCGTGGATCCCTAGGAAGGCATATATATTCCCATGGTTGCGCACTCTCGCTCGATCCTTCCAGCCTCCTAGGAAGCCTATAAATTATCTCTTCTGCCGCCACTGTACCTCAGCTCGTGCCTCGCTCCTTCTTCTACCCCTAGACACCTTTGGTTGAGTGACAACTACCAGAGAGCATTTTCAGAGTGGTGTTTGGTGGCATGAATCTCGCAGTTCAGCTATGTGGCCAGACCTCCATCGCATCTAGCCTCTCGGCCTTCCGCAACTCGAATGAGGCCATCACCTCGATGCCCACCTCTGCTTGAAGCTTAGGAGCTTCTCTGACCCTTCAGGTGTCTATCCTATCCCCCGCATTTCCCCTTTTGATTCCATCCATTCCATTTAGCACTGCCGCACATCCACCTGCTCCGGCCAGCAAGTTGGAGCCTCGTTACCCACCTCCATCCGTTCAAATCGACCCCTCATTCCATCACTCATCTTACACCGTGACCTGATCAACCCTGGAATTGACTCTGAGGTCGAGGTTAAGGCCTAGATCTCCTCCTACCATCTTCACCAGAGATCGAATCCCATCCACCTCCGCTTCTTTCATTTCCTGCTTCAATAACCCGCATCGAAGCACAACCTCGAGTCCCAGCTTTGCATTGCAGGTACCCTTGCACTACAGGAGCATCAGTTGGATGGTCCCCTTGCTCGACGGAGCAGCTCCAAGCATAGTTCCTTCATCACGTACGCCTGACCGTTGGTTCCATCATAGGAACCCTTCACCATATGCGGACAACTCTCACGATGACGCAGAGCAACTCCAACCCTTAATCGGAGTAGCGGATCTTGATCCCTCCACAGTCGAAGTTCAGCCTCGACAAGTTCTTCCAGGCCCCTTCTCCGCCGTTGATGAGGAGCCCGACCATCCATATCTGATCTCGGTCGTATGCCACGCTTCACCCTTAACGGTCGATCAGAGCAGGTGCCATATCTAAAACGCATGTTCTTGCCCTTTTCAGAGCCGACAGATCTGCACTATAGCAGAGCATCTGCGCCGCACGTCCCAGACATTCCCTCCACCATCAGATCTTCGCGCAGAGGATGATCAGGGCCGTTAGAGCCGTCACGCACACCTTACATGTTTCAGGGTATATTGCATAGTTTATCCCGCACTTTTATGCTTTATTACTTAGTCTAGAGAATAAAGTTGTAGTACAATTATTTTGCAGTTTGGACTTTATATTCTCATTATTTGCACTTTAGTCCACTTGAGTTGCAGTCACGTGTCACCCCACGTGTTTATTTGGTGTTTTTGCACTTAGTGCCTTGAACTTTTGCTATGTTATGCTTTGAATGAAATGTTTATGATATTTGCATTTAGGCCCTTGTACGTGGTTTATTGAGCATGTGTGTGAATTAATTGGGTAATTTGCAACTTCAGCCCTGGATTTTCTTCGTGTGTTATCTTTTGGCCTGGAAACTTTCGTGTAATTGCCTTTAGGTCCTTGCTTGTTGTGTGTGTGTTTTTAATCAAATAAATACCTAATTAGCTCCAAAAATTCCATAAAAATTACTGTTAGCTCCTGCTAATAGTATTAATTATGGTAATTTTATGAATTATTTTAGTTTTATTCAATATTTTCTAAAAATAAAAAACACTTATAAATTATTCAGTCTATTTTATAAAATATCAAAAGATATGAAAATTATCTCAAAAACTCCAAAAAAATTAATATTTATTTATTTTTCTGTGCTTTGTATTTAGTACTTGTTTTGTTGCTTTATCCCTTATAAAAACCCTAAAAATCACAAAACTCAAAAAACCTTATAACAATCATTAAAAATATAAAAAAATTCAAAAAAATATAATTTCAATTCTGTTGATAGCTAATTTCATTTACTTTCTCATAAAAATCACAATCAGGATTTTAGTATTTTAAACTTGCCTTTTAGTCCAGACTGCACACTGCTTTCTTTTCTTGAAATTGTTTGATCTTTATAAAATCATATAAAAATTAGAAAAATATCATAAAATCACCAAAAACATCTGAATATTTGAAAAATATAAAAATATTTTTATTTCTGTTTTTTGAGTATTTTTTACCTTAATAAAAAAATTGTAGAAGCTTGCTTGTGCCCTGTTTTTCATATTTGTTTTGTTTTGTTTTCTTACCTTGAAAATATAAAAAAATTTGCAAAATAAAAATTACAAAAACATGTTTTTATTTGTCTGATTAGGACTACTTCATAGGTTTGACTTGTGCTCCTTGAGTTCGACCCTGGTCGCTATACCATGTTAAATAAATAGCGGAGACCGCTTACATTGATTTTGCACTTTGATTATCTGATTTGTGTGGTCTTTATTTTTCTTGTTGAGTCCAACTTGCAGATTGCGGTCACAACATCCCTTGCTTATTTTTCATACTTAACCCTAGTCGGTAGGTCACTCTTCAAAATGACGCCATTGTCGGGGAGCACGTCTTAGTAGTCTTTTCAGATTTTTGTATTTTTATCTCCATTTTCTATAACCGATTTTCTGACATTCTCCTTGCTTGGCTTTTTATGCGAGGAACCACCTGTGGACATTGCGGCGTTCGGTTGGAGTAACCGTACTTGAGGAGGAGCAGGATAACATAAGGAAAATCATTTATTTTGGATAGAGTAGATTAGCTTAGACTAGTTTTTATTTCCAGCACATTCTATTGTAATACAAGACCATCAGACTCTTCTGGACACTTGGCTTATCAGGGTCTGTTTCGCCGAGCACCGGTGTGTTCGGGGGACCTCACCATGATTTTTGTCGTTTTTTATCGTATTTTTTCTATTTGATTCTAGAAGATTTTGGCCCTTAGATTTAGCATTTTCTCTTGATTACGACGTAAATAATTAACACCCAACATATTTCCTGCACCTATAGATTCGTAATTGGACCTTATTAAAAATCCATAATAAAAAAAGTTAACTTGATTGATTGAGAGGTCACGTGCCGCTAGAGGTCGTATACAGCACGCGTAGGATCCGTTGTGGCGGGCACCGATCGGCATCCAAGGCCGGACATCGATCCCTCTCTAATATGTTAGCTACTATTCTTCGTGATCTTTAGAAATTGCTCGTATAAGGTCATTTTCTTCTTGCATCATTTAGATTAGTTTAAATTCAATCTTTTAATTTATGCCAGATCACCCTGCATGTAGAGTGCTGGAGACAGGTACACCTTTCTTACTTTGCATGCATCATAGTGTTTGAATTGTGCATCAGCTTTTTCGACTCTCCTCCCATTTTGGACTTCAAATAATCAGGAGATCAAAAAATTCGTTAGGCGTTGTTTGTTTTTGAAAAAAAACCATAAAATGTGAAAACCATAAAATTAGGACTGTTAATGCAAAGTTGATCTTAAAAGACATCTCACTTAAGAATTTGTTTTAGGAGAGTCATCCCCTCCTTGTTTGGTTTGCTTGCGTGAGAGAGTGACCCACACACTAGGCTAAAGCCACACCTGAACTCTCGTTAGACTACTAGTCTTGGGGTTAGTCATTTTCCAGTGAAGATCTCTCCGGTCTCTGGTAAAGCGGGCAACAATGTCCTTAACAGATCGAGTTGATCGGGTAGCTGGTAAACTGTCCGTAGCTTGTACTGGATGGGAAAGATCTAGCTTTGGGATTGGGACAGTCTCTTGGGAGCATCTGGTTCCTACTAGCTCGCTTAATCGCTCTGCAAGACTGACTTATCACCTAAAATAAAATCGACAAGATAAACGACCAAACCTTTACGGTCATCAGCTAAGCGTTGAGTAGGTGAATTGAGGGGTTTGATTGCTGATCTTGTTTGCATTTAGATCTCATATGCATTTTTCCCCCATCACAATGATGGGCCGGAGGTCCCTTAGACTGCCTTTGACAGCACCTCTCGAGCACTCTGACCCACTCATCTAGGGAGGTTCCGGGGAGCCTAGACGCTTTCTCCGAACCAGAGTTCGCTTTCACCATGTCCCCCCTTGACCACCCTTTATCTAGTCTGAGGTTCCTGAGCAGAGACCAATAATACAACTATTTGTTCATATGAAAACACCTGAGTTCGGGGTTTTTGCTTTTGCAGAGACCCACGAGATCGCTAGCATTGACGGACGCACCGATAAGTAGCCCTATGGTTCTACATATGTTTTGGATCAGGGCGCCATCAACAACACGCTCCTAGCCTCCCTTGAGATGATGCAGTGATAGATTCGAGATCAGGGAGCATTCATGGCAGAGGTGCGTCAGGAACTAGCACAGATGCGAGATGATAGAGAGGAACAACCAAGAGCAGGCGTTGGAGACATTCCAACACCTAGAGGAGGAGATGGAGGATAACCAGAAGGCCACAGCAGCCAGCAAGACAAGCCAGGACGATGAGGGAGTTGCACAACCCTGGTGCAACCCTTACACATCGTTATATCCAGCTTCCGACGATTCTGGGAGACTTCAATATTCACCCCAGACCATTCAACTCTTGCCCAAGTTCCATGGGCTTGCCGCCGAGGAGCTGCATCTACACCTGAAGGAGTTTGAGATGATATGCAGCACTATCCATGACAGATATGTAGATGAGGACACCATCAAGATGATGGCATTTCCATTCTCCCTCATCGATAGAGAAACCTACTGGCTGAAGCATTTAGGGAGATATATGACATCGTGGGAGTAGCTCCGAACTGAGTACTTGAACAAATACTATCCACTCGGCCGGACAAACGCAGTGCCAGCTCTTATCAACAACTTCTTAATGATCCCCAAAGAGTAGTTCCATGAGGTGTGGGATCAATTCTGTGAGCTCATCGACCGGTGTTCACATCATGACATATCCAAGCCCAACTTAGTACATAGCTTCTTTTGTGGGCTGACACCAGAGCTGTAGGGGCTAGTCAGCGCTTCTTGTAGTTGGCTCCTACTTCGCCAGAGATGAGGATAAGGTTTAGGCCATCTATGAGGATATGGTCGAGAACTATACAGTGATGTCCCATACCAGGTTCTATACTCAGGGGAATCCCCTACCCCAGGTCGTGTCCTATCAGAGGATAGCACGGGTTGATGCAGGTCCTTCCACTTCATCGTCAGCAGCAGTGGCAGAACAAGAAGAGTCATCTGCCGCTGACATGGGTATCATCAACGAGAAGTTGGACCGCATAGAGATCATTGAGAAGAAGCAGTGTTAGGGCATGACACCTATCGATCAGTTGGCATAGACCCTCAGTGACCTGAAGACCCAGATCATGGGTCTCTAGGAGGCACAGATGGCTTCTCAACCTCGTCTCAGGTCACAGGCTAATCCTAGCAGTAGCAGTTCATCCCACCACTCCGCCCAGTATTGCCAGGTTCACCATATCCAGGCGGAGCCGGTCCAGCAACTGCAGCACCCGTACTCTCAACCACCACCCTCTCAGGACACTCTGTTAGTGGTGTACCAGCAGGATTAGCCACTGGCAGTCCTTCCCCCATCCCCGTATGAGCATGAGCTGTTAATGGAAGTCAATGGGATTTGGTATGCTTGACAGCAGCCCAGGATTCGTCGAGATCATCCCGGATTCAGGTGGTCTACCGGAGCCACCTCGTCCCAGCAGCAGCAGCCTCCAACTCAGTGTGCGTAGGCCAATCAGCAGCAGCAGCCCCGGTACTCATAGCAGCCACCATACCACTACCAGTCGGGTCCTCGTCCCTACCAAAAGGGACAGTAGTGGAGGCAGCAGCCTTAGCAATAGCAGTTCACTCAGCCCCCTTACCAGCCTCAACAATAGCAATTCACTCAGCCCCCTCACCAATTCCAGTAGCAACCTCATTTTCAGCGAGGCAACCCATCTAGTTCTCATGTGCCAGCCTATGAGAACCCAGCTCTTGATGATCTAGTCAGCCTACTCATAGACTAGAAGGCATCCTTTAGGCAGGAGATGGACTAGTTTCGCTAAGAGATGCGAGAGATAATAAATTGTATGGCCGCCATACCCTTTTCATATTGATCTGAACCCGAACAACCTAAAGAGGAAGTCTGAACAGGTATAGTTCACAGAGACCACCACTTCTAGCGATTTATTGGGTGACATTGCTTCATATACATTTGATGTTGATTTTTGTCACTTAGGAGCGGTAGGATCCCAGCCGGTAGTGCCTCGTTTGAGCGATGATGCCACGATGAGCCAGGAGCGCCATACGAGGAGCACAGTGGTGCTGAGGCCACTGATGGGTCTTGATGCTACTAAGGATGCTGATCCAATTGACGGTACTGAGGCCATCACTTTTCCAGATGCAGATGGTGGTACTGATGCCACCAGATTACCATATGCTGAGCTACAGCGTGGTACTAATGCCACAAAGACAGATGCCGTGAGTGGTACCAAGGCCACCACTTCCATTTCAGTTGTGTTCCCTCCAGTTTCTGTATCTCATGACCATATGAAAAAGAACAAAAAAAGTAATAAAGGAAAGGTTTCTTTATCTACTATGAATCCATCTATATTACGTGATGATTCTTGTATCGGCTACATTCCTTAACAACAGTAAGAACCTCTTCCTTGCCCTTTATATGAGGAGGGACCAGCTATCCCCTTCCCTCAAGCACTCTGCTTGGCAAAGGGGAATAAAAAAGAAAATAAAAAAATAACTAGCATTTAGAGTTCAGCCAGCAGATAATAGACAGATTTCACATTCAGCTGACTCTACAAAAAGCACTTGAGCACATCCGTCTCTTCCAAAAGAACCTGAGAGAGAAGACCACTATCCATAGGAAGAAGAGGAACCATCAGGCAGAAATCCATGTGCTCATCCGTGCCACTGCTTTGCCATCCAGAACCGTCTGCCAGCCAAGAGGCCAAATGCAGGAGCTCCCTATGCCGGATGCCACATTCATGAGTAGAGATTTGATCGTACTCTATAGGACAACGACTCTTCCATCAACCTACTTTCGGCAGCCTTACTCGACCGATTCGAGTTTGGCCCTCTCAGACAGAGCAGGACAATCCTTCAGTTTGTTGATCGATCTATCAAGAGGCCGAAGGGGTTGTTGAAGGACATGGTCATCATAATTCATGGCCTGAAATTCCCCGCGAACTTCGTTGTGATGGACATGGAGATCCCTGAATCTGTGACAGATACCCCCATCATTTTAGGACGACCATTCTTGGCCACAGCCAAGGCGGTGTCCGACCATGATAGCGGGAAGGTGTACTTTTGTGTCGAGGGCAAGATTATACAAATAGAGACGATCGATGATATTAGGGAACGAGACTCAGCATGCTGAGAGCAGTCCAGCGATGCAGAGCAGACAACAGAGGCGGAGCAAGACATCCACCAAGAGTGCGACTTTGTGATCATATATTTTGAAGCTGCTTGGTCCGACCCTGTTTCATGGGCCCTTCTCTCACCCTCAGATGCCACAGATTTACAGCTTCCAGTAGAGGAGAGTTCGGAGAGCACACTCTTGGTCGAGAAAATTTTTGAGGTTGACGACCACATTCAAGATAGTGTGGCAGAGTTTGCATCTTGTCCTTCTGATTCAGATCCCTCGGATTCAGACATAGATTGGGACTATTTCGATGATTATTTGCCTTGTCTAATTCCCATAGAGCCAACAACTAGGGTGGAGAGTGAGCCAACACCGAGCACAGATACACTAGCAGGGCCGTCTTCACCAGTTTTTCATAATCAGTGAGAATTCTCACATTCAGATCTGATTGCATTCACTTAGACATTCCAGAAGCCAAATTTGTCAGCACCCAGTTGTCCAGAACTGAAGCCTTTGTCGTAGTCGTTGAAGTATATGTTCCTTGCAGTGAGCATGAGATGTACCCAGTCACTATCTCAGCAGATTTGACTGGAGACCAAGAATCTCGATTGATGGAGGTTCTTGAAAGAAACCACAAGGTAATAGGATGGAGTGTAGCTAGTCTCTAGGGTATAAGTTTGGTTCCTGTGCTCCCACAATATCTATCTCAAGGAGGATGCGAAGCCGTCACGTGAGTTCCAGCGACGGCTAAACCCAAATATTTGAGAGTTGGTCATGAAAGAAATATCTAAATGTTGGAGTGCTGATTTTATCTACCCCATCTCTGACTCCAAGTGGGTTAGTCCATTGCATGTGGTGCCCAAGAAGACGGGCATCACCACAATTGTGAGTGAGTCTGGAGAGGGGATTGCTACCCGGGTACCCACTTCTTGGAGGGTCTTTGTGGACTACAGATGATTGAACCATGCCACCAAAAAGGATCATTTCCTGCTGCCTTTAATTGATCAGATTATAGAGAGGCTAGCTGGGAAGAGTCGCTACTTCTTCCTTGACGGGTACTCCGGATATAATCAAGCGGCCATAACGCCCGAAGACCAGGATAAGACGACATTCACCTGTCAGTTTGGGACATATGCTTTCAGACGAATGCCCTTTGGTCTATGTAACGCCCCGACGACATTCCAAAGGTGCATGTTGTCCATTTTCTCGGACATGGTGGATGACTATTTAGAGGTCTTCATGGATGACTTCTCGATCTACGGTGATGGGTTTGATGCTTGTCTTGATTTCCTAGACCGAGTGCTTCAGCGATGCATAGAGGTCCATCTTGTTCTTTCTTGGGAGAAGAGTCACTTCATGGTGACTCACGGGATGGTGCTTGGTCATATTATCTCCAACATGGGCATGGAGGGTTATCAAGCCAAGGTGGATATCATTAGGAAACTCAATCCACCGTCCAACCCTAGGCAGTTGCGGTCTTTTCTATGGCATGTCAGTTTCTACCGACATTTTATTCATGACTTCAGCAGGATTGCTCAACCGCTCACTGATCTGCTGACAAAGGACACAGATTTCATTATCGATGATAAGTGTATTGCATCTTTTGAGACTCTCAAGCACCTAGTTGTTGAGGCTCATGTTCTTCAGCCGCCTGATTGGCATCTCCCATTTGAGATCATGACGGATGCTTCCGATTTTACCATGGGCGTCGTGCTAGGACAGAGGAGGGACGGTTTACCATTTGCCATTCACTGCGCTAGCCGTACATTGGATGCCGCTCAGTGGAACTATACAATCACAGAGAAAGAGATGCTAGCCATAGTATTTTCCTTGGATATATTCAGATCATATATTCTTGGATCCAAAGTAACTATTTATACTGATCATATCTCCATCAGATATCTCATTGCAAAGAAGGATGCCAAAGCTCGATTGACTAGATGGATCCTTCTACTCCAGGAGTTGGATATTGAGATTAAGGATAAGCCTGGAGTCAAGAATGTGGTGGTGGATCATCTCTCCCATTTGGAGAATCTTGAGGAATCTGAGTAGATTGATCCTATTACAGAGGCCTTCTCAGATGAGGCGATCCTTACTATCGCCTCGCTCACATGGTACGCCGACATTGTGAACTATCATGTTGCCAAGAAAGTTTCACAAGGTTGGCCAGACAACGACTTGAGACCTTCCTTGCGAAGGCCAAGTCGTATCACTAGGAGGATCCCATCCTTTATCATGAAGGAGGGGATAGCGTCTGGCGTCGATGCATTCCTCAGGAGGAGCACCATAGCGTCCTCACTTACTGCTACAATCTTTAGGTGGGAGGACATCATTCTGGAAGGAGAACAACACATAAAGTGCTCCAATCTTGCTTATGGTGGCCTACCCTCTTCATGGATTCTGATGAATTCGTGAAGAGATATACTGACTGTTACAGGATGGGCACTTGTGGACATCGTCATATGATGCCGATGCATCCCATTCATTTCTGTGAGGTTTTTGATGCATGGGGCGTCAATTTCATGGATCCATTCCCTAAGAGTCATAGATTTGAGTACATTCTGTTGATTGTTGACTATGTGAGTCATTGGGTCGAGGTCATTCCTTCCCGAACCGCAGATGCCAAGACTATTTGTAGATTTTTGAGGAAGAATATCATTTCATGGTTCAAGGTGCCTAGAGTTTTGATATCTGATGGGGGGTCTCATTTAATCAACAATAAGGTAAAGACCCTTGCTAATGAGTTCAGTATAAACCATCGAGTTGCCACTCCATATCATCCTCAGACCAATGATCTTGCTGAAGCATGGAACAAGGAGATCTAGACGATACTGCAGAAAATAGTCCATCCAGACCAAAAGGATTTGTCACAACTTTTGGATTTGGTCTTGTGGGCATACCGGACTTCCTTCAAGACTCCTTAGGGTACGTCTCCCTTTCGTCTCATTTATTTTAAGCCATGCCATTTACTTGTGCAGATAAAGCACAAACCACTTTGGGCAGTCACTGAGATATTATTGGATCCAGAGAGTATAGGTGATCAAAGGAAGGCAAAATTGGCAGCCCTTGAAGAGCTTAGAGATATAGCCTTTTCAAGCAGCCTACAGTATAAGGAGCGAGTAAAGATATTGCATGATTCTCATATCAACCATAAGAAGTTTGAGGCAGATTAGAGAGTATGGTTGTTTGATGCCAGGTTCTGATTATTTCCAGGGAAATTGTAGAGTGAGTGGAAGGGATCATACCTGGTCCGAAAGGTGCATGACAATGGTAGTATTGACATATCTGAGATGTCATCTGAGTCCACCTTTCGCGTCAACGGTCAGTGCTTCAAGCCATATCTAGATCATGATCTACTAATTGTTGATGTCACCCCGATTCATTTTGCATGAGATGTGGTCTTTGACCATGGAAGGCCGTATCGATATCGATATCGTTTTGATATCATATCGATACGATATTTCGATGATATATCGCCGAAATATCACCCATATCGATAAGACTTTATGAAGAAAATTCTTGGAAATCAGGATATATCGACATATCGGTGCTCATATCAGTCCCATGTCGATATCGATATAACGGGTGATGAATACCCATTCATCACTCTTTATTCTTGTATTTCAGCTACAAAAACCTTTGCAAATACATGTATATCTTTGTAAATACAAATAATTACCAAAGTGCATGCATTGTGGGAAAATAAATAATTAGCATGTTTTTGTGCATAAATAAAAGAATAAAGAGACGAAAGAAAAAGAGGGAGATATTTAGAATAAATATTGAGCGACCTAATCCCAAGGGAGGTCTCAGCATGGGCCTGACCGCATAAAAGCCAAAGTAGAGAGAGATAAGGAAGCTCATGCGTGTAAATATACCTGTAAATAAAATAAAAATATTTTCCTCTAAAAATAAAAATAAAATGGGTTTTATTTATTTGTAAATATTTGTAAATACATAAAAAACAAAATAAAAATGAGAAAATTAAAAAGAAAATAAAAATGCTTCCACCTTGTATATATACCATGTATATAAATGTATATAACTATTTATTTAACCCTTGTAAATAAATAATAAAAATAAAATAAAAACACCAAAACATTCCAAATTTTATCTTGTAAATAAATAAAATATGAAATTGGAATAAAAATGCACAAAAATAATTAATTAAAAATCAAAAATTAAAAATCAATATTGTATATATACCTATACATAGTACTATATTGTAAATACCTAATTTATATTTAAAAAAATAATTAAAAATAAAAAAAAATAGTTTAAAATAAAATAAACATTTTTCATGTTTTGAGTTTTTATTAATTCAGCCATTTCCTATTTTATTTTGAATTTCCAAATCTTTTTTGACGTGGCCCCTCCTGATTGGTCCATGGGGGATGTTGACCCCCTGTCAACTCCCCCCCGGACCACAGACCCGCGGATCCTGCATGGCGACCTGACTTCTCCTAATTATTGCACCTCGATCCGATATCCAAATCCGTTAAGCCCGGGCCCTAATCCGACCTTGATCAGCCCAGATCCACGCCCGGTCGTTATCCTAGGGATCTGTGCTTCATGCGCACATGCCCAACTCGATCTAGCCGGACCCTCACTCGTATAAAACCTTAGCTCTGCCGCACGATTCAGTCATCTTTGGCTCGTGCATTCTCCACCCCAGGACCTCCATTGCTCTCGCCTGAGTGACAGCAAGCTGAGGCAGTGTCGCAGCGAGGAAGGAGTGTGTGGACCATCGATCCGGCGACCTAGCGCCGCCGTGCGCCGCCACCAGCGTGGTGCTCGAGCCTCGGGCATCGACGACCCTCGAGGCTAGGACCCAGAGCTCCGTCAGCTCATCCCCAGTCGGCATCAACCATCAGGTAGCCTTCTTTCCTTCTCTTTTTCGCCAATTTTGATTTACACCCAAATCGTCCCTTCGCCGTCGATCCTCAATTCCGACCACCCTCGTCCACATCTCGACTATCGGATTCGACCATCACATTCGCACATCTCCCACGCACGTTCTTCACCCAGCCACTCAACCCAGTCCGCATAGGAACTGGGATTGAAGCTCCACCGTTGTCGCTTCGTTGGAGCTTCTCCATTCCGACGCACAGTTCACCCCCATCACCTCTAACCGGGTCAAGGCACTTTGCCCTCAACCCAGGAGTCTGTTGTGTTGCTTTGCGGGTCAAGACATGCCCATCTGAGGGTCTGAACGTTCAGGAGCAGCAGCTCCAGCTCCGCCTCCGTCGTCGTCGCGTCTGTGACGTTCCCGGCCTCATCGGAGGCCCCCATTGGCTGCGGACAACTGAGGCGAGTCTTTTCCAATCATCCGCAGCCCCTGCAGACGTCCAGTGTGCCCACATTCCTCTGGAGAAGTTCGCCGGCGAGGAGTTCCTCCAGGTCCTTCCTCTGCCGTCCATCCGACCCCGGAGTGCCAGATTGAATCTGGATCGTCCACTGATACGAAGAGGCGTCCCGCACCAGCACCGTTAGATCACCACGTGGCGCCATCTGCACCGTCCGCGACAGAGAAGAGGAGAGCCTTGACTAGAGCCGTTCGATCAGACACGTGGCCGCTGCTCAGCCCTCGGATCTGAATAAGGGGTAATTTCCCTTAGGCCCCTTTTCTTTTAGTTTTTAATATTTAGTCCTGTAAATATTTAGTTAAGTTGTTTTTATTTTGGACATTTTGCACTTAGGACCTCGTGCTTATTTTATTTGCAGTTGTACCCCTGTTTATATGGAACACGTGCATCATCACGTGATGTTTGTGGTGTATTTGCAATATTAGGACTGATGTTTTAGGGTGTTCTGGAATGAAATATAGTTTTCATTATTTGCATCCATGCCCCTGTGAGTAGTTTTTTTGAGACATGTGCTGAATTTATTGGTGAAATTGCAATACCTTCCCTGGACTTTTAGCACATGTTGTTATTTAGTCCTCGAAAGTATTTTTTATTGCACATAGGTCCCTCCGTGCCTAGGACACGTGCTTTGCACGTGCTATTTTGGAAATTTTGCACGAGGGACCCACAGTTTCTCATATCTGTTACTATTCAATCCCTGGAACTTATTTTCCTTGCCTTTGGGTCCCTGTGCACTATGCCTTGTTGTTTGATTTTAATAAAATACCAAATCAAGTCCAAATTTCGTAAAATTTGGACACGTGGCTCCTGCCATTGTGTAAATTTTTTGCTAAAAATTTGGTACAATTTTTTAGCATTTTTGTTATTTTTAAAAATTCAAAAACATCACTTTTTCTCATTGTCCAGTTTTAAAACTCACAAAAAAATATTAAAACATCTCTAAAAATTCTACAAAAATAGATTATGTTTATTTTAGTATGTTTAATTTTTTGACCAAGTTTGGTCATTTTTGGATTTATAAAACTTATAAAAATTAAAAAAGCCCTAAAACCCATAAAAATTCTAATAAATATTAGAAAAATAAAAAATTAATAAACTTTCTTTCTAATTCTTCCTTTTTGTTTCTAGAGCACATGAAAAATACCTTCAAGTTTTATTAGGGCCATTATGCATTTTATTTTGGCCCTTGAAACCTGACTGGACATTGTCTTCCAATTTTTACCTTGTTTTATATTTATAAAATTCTATAAAAATCCGAAAAATACGAAAAATTCACTAAAAACATAAAAATATTTTGTTTGAATTTTTAGATTAATTTTGAGTGTTTAAATAAATTGTCTAAGTTGATTGTTTTCTTGATTTTATTATTTTCTATATATTTAAAAATCCAAAAAAAATACAAAAAATATAAAAAACCCACCAAAAATAATTTTCTTTTATTTGTTTTCATTTTTGACTACTTTGTAGGCTGCGAAGCCATCACGTGCTCCCTGAGTCCGACCCTTGTCGCTATACCAGGCTAATCCAATAGCTAGGGCCACTATTGATTCTCTTTGATTTTTATCTTGTTTTAGTGGTCTGATCTCATATTTTCTTGATTGACTGAATTATCTCTGAGATCCGGGTCACAACGACCCTTGATCTATTTTATTCACCTGAGTCTTGGTCATTTTTCGGTCATCAGAATGGCGCCGTTGCCAGGGAGCACGGCTTAGTAGTCAATTTTGATTTTCTTTTTATTTTGTTTTCTTTTTCACGGCTTTCCGCAGCTCTTTCTGAGTCCGCAGCTTTTCGCGGCTTTTTATTTTTCTTTCATTTTTGTTTGCTTTTATTTTATTTTCTTTTCTTTTATTTTTGTTTTTGATTGTTTTTGCTTGTTTATTTTTGTTTTCATTTTTCATATATACCCTGCTTGCTTTATTTTATTTTATCTGTTTCATTTTTATCTGGTATTTGACACTCTTTTGTTTTCTTGCGAGGGCCTAAGGATTGAGACGGCAACTCTAGAGTAGCCGGCGCAACCGCGGTAATCGGAGGCGGCTCCCTTTTGCACGGAGCTGCAGGAGAGCGCGAGGAGGCAGGAGTGTGCAGGAGTGTAGTGTAGTTTAGTTTAGACTTTATTTCTGTTATTTGAATTGTTGTAATAATACAGGGACAACTCACTTGGACTTAGACACTCTCGGGTCTGTTTCGCCGAGCACCGGTGTGCTCGGGGGACCCCTTAGTTTTCTTCACAGCTTTTTACGTGACTTTTGGTTTTTTACTGCCTTTTCCGGTTTCTCGCGGTTTTCTCGAGCCCCTAGCCTTAGGAATTTCTATTTGATTGTGACGTAATTTATATGATCCAAACACCCTAATACATTTGCATGTTCCTATAGTTCGGTAATTGGACCTATAATAAAAGATTAATAAAATAGCTGATTCGCTTCCTTCTAGCCTACGTGCCGCAGCCCGCCCTGCCAAGTGCTGCTCCTGAACCCGATTTGTCGGGAGGAGGAGGGGTGGACCGAGACCGGACCCTTTGGATCGGAGGCTGGTGATCAGCTAGTTGTTCTTTCGAGTAGAATTGCCTGTTTAGGGACTCGGTTTTCCGCCTGCACCATTTAGGTAGTTTATTTTCTGTCTTTCAATTCTGCGCGGATCATCTTGCATGTAGACTGCTGGAGTCACGTACGCAATTCTTACTCTACATGCATCATTGATTTCATCGCGCATCGGCTTTCGTCTTCTCCCCCGTTTTGGACTTAATAACCAGGAGAATCGAAAAATTCGTTAGGCGATTTTCTTTTTATTGAAAAATACCTAAAAAGAAAAACAATAAAATTTGGGACTGCTAACTCTATCGACCCTAAAAGACACTTGACCTAAAAATTTGTCTTGGGGAGAGCAACCCCCTCATTGTCTGTTTTGCTTGTGCGAGAGAGTGACCCCGAACACTAGGTAGAGCCCTCTGATATTCTTCTCGACTGATTACCGGCTCTTTCTGTACAGGACAGTCGGTTGAGAAAGTATCGGGTAACCCAACAGGTCACGTAATCGCTCCGATATCCTGACTGATCACCAAAATAAAATTGACAAGATAAATTGACCGAGCCTTTACAGTCTTCAGCTCGCGTTGCGTTGGTGAATCGGGGGTTTGCTTGTGATCGTAGTTGTTACCAGATATCATCCACACTACTCGCCACATCAAGATGATGGGCAGACGATCTCTTAGACAGCCTCTGGCTGTACCGCTTTCGGGCACGTCTACCTGCTCATCTAGGTTGGTTCGCGAGAGCCAAGACCCGCTCTCCGAACCTGAGTACGACTCCACCCTGTTCCCCCTCGATCCCCCTTCTTCTGAGACTGAGATACCAGTGCCAGAGGAGAGACAGACAGATGATTTATCGGCACCTGAGTTTGGATGTTTTGATTTTGCAGAAACTATGACCGGCAGTAGTGATGATCACACCAGAGGTCCGCAGCATGAGCATTTCATTCTGGACCAGGGTGCGATCAACTCCACCCTGTTCGCCTCCCTCGAGACTATTCAACAGCAGCTGAGGGATCAGGGCGCATTCATGTTGGATATGAGGCGCGAGATGGAGCAGTTGAGAGTAGACCGAGAGCAGCACAGAGAGGGCCTGAGGATACCTGATGAGGCCGCGGCATCCGCCGCAGCAGCTGCAGCAGATCCACCTAGACCGATGCGGGAGTTACACACCCCCGAATCGACACTGATGCGTCTTTGAGTTGTTCTACCAGCCATCGTGGGGGACTTCAAGTTCCCCCCGAACACTTTGCAGCTCCTCCCCCGGTTCAATGGCCTCGCCACAGAGGAGCCCCATCTCCACCTCGAGGAGTTTCTGATGATCTGCAGCACCGTCCACGACCGTCAGGTGGACCAAGATACCATACGGATGATTGCCTTCCTCTTCTCCTTAGCTGACAGAGCAGCCACCTGGTTGAAGCATCTGGGGAAGTTCGTATACACTTGGGAGCAGCTCCGCATTGAGTACTTGCATAAGTACTATCCACTCAGGTGGACGAACGCCGCTAGAGCCCTAATCAGCAACTTCTCCATGCTCCTCAATGAGCAGTTTCACGAGGCATGGGAGTGGTTTCGAGAGTTGACCGGCAGATGCCCGCACCACGATATTTCCAAGCCGAACCTTGTTCAGAGCTTTTTCAGCGGGCTGACACCAGAGCTTCAGGGCTTGGTGAACGTTTCTTATGGCGGGTCCTATTTCGCCATGGACCACGATCAGGTCTGGGCCATCTACAAGGAGATGGATGAGTACTACATGGTGATGTCCCAGACTCGATTGTACACTCAGGGGAGAGCCCAGCCACAGACCGTGCAGTACCAGAGGATAGCACGGGTCGACGCCGGTCCATCCAGTTCGTCAGCGGTAGCAGCAGCACAGGCCGAGTCCTCAGCCGAGACATGGGGATTATCAATGAGAAGCTGGATCGGATGGTCATCATAGAGAAGAAGCAGTGCCAGGGCATCACGCAGATGGAGCAGATGGCACAGACTCTGAGTGACCTGAAGACACAACTCATGTGTCTCCAGGAGGCACAGACGGCTTCACAGCCTCGTCTTCAGGCACGAGGCGATCCGAGTAGCAACAGCAGCTCATCCCAGCGCTCCAGCTCCCACCAGCAGCCTAGACAGGTCCATCTTGTACAGGCGGAGTCGTACCAGCAGTCGCAGCTCACCTACCAGGCACCACCATCCACTGACACAAAGATGGTGGTATATCAGCCGGATCAGCCTCTGACAGTGCTCCCGCCACCCCAGTACGATGCAGAGCCGTTGATGGATGTCAACGGGATTTGGTATTATCGCCCCCAGCTCGGTATCTGACGAGACCATCCCGGATTCCGTTGGGCGGTCGGAGGTTCCTAGCCCCAGCAGCAGCCGTCAAGTCAGGGTGGCCAGTACAGCCATCAGAGGGATCACCAGCAGCAGCAGCCCCCAGCATATACCCAGCCACAACAGGCACCGCAGTATGGTCCTCGTCCCTATCAGCAGGGACAGTCTTGGAGGTGTGATCAGCCTCATCAGCCACAACATCAACCACATTCTTACCCCTCTCAGCCACAACACTAGTAGCCTCACTACCAGAGAGGCTACCCGTCGGGTTCTCATGGGCCATCCTATGAGAGCCCCGCCTTGGATGACATAGCCCGCCTTCTCACAGATCAGCAGGCTACTTTTCAACGGGAGATGGATGAGTTCCGCCAGGAGATACAGGACATCATGAGAGGGAAGGCCGCCATCCCTACCAAGATCGAGCCGAACCCCAACAACCTGAAGAGGAAATCTGAGCAGGTAGTTTGTACTGAGTATGCCACTCCGAGTGATACTTTTGGTGATATGTCTGCATATCTTTTTGATACTGATTTTGTCACACTTAGGAGCGGTAGGATGCTAGCAGGCAACGCCTCGTCTGAGCGACACCACGAGGATCCTTCTAGAGCGCCCGACGAGGAGGAGAGCGGTACTGAGGCCGCTAGAGATGATGACGGTGGTACTGATGCCACCACGGATGTTGATCCCACAGGCGGTACTGAGGCTGCCGTTTCACCAGTTGGAGGAGGTGGTACTGTGGCCACCCATGTTGCCGAGCCAGAGCGCGGTACTGAGGCCGCCTGTCTACCAGCCGATGGTGGTGCTGATGCCACCAGTTCTTATGAGATTCCTGTTGTTTTTCATGTTACTGAAGTATCTCGTAACACTTCTGTGAATAAAGGAAAGGGTTTGTTTTCTTCTGGTCCCACTGTGGTGCATGATGTATGTGTGGATCCGGCCGTCGAGCCGTCTAGACCCTTTCCTAGTCCTTCATCTCAGAAGGACCCTGTGATCCCCTTCCCTAGAGCCCTTCAGATGGTGAAGGGGAAGAAAAATGAAAATCCAAAAAAGAGGTAGCAGGAAGAGTTTAGTCAGCAGATGATATATCGCTTCCACATTCAGTTGACTCTTCAGGAGGCTTTGTAGCACATCCCTCTACTTCAGCGTTCACTTAGAGACAGGACCACAATCAGGAGGAAGAGGAGGAACCACCATTCAGAGATACATGTGCTGACGAGAGCCACTTGTTTCGCGATCCAGAACCGTCTGCCAGCCAAGAGGCCAGATTCCGGAGTCCCGTATGTCAGATGCCATATCAGAGAGCAGAGGTTCGACCGCACTCTATTAGACAGCGGATCGTCGATCAACCTACTTCCGGCATCCCTTCTCGAGCGTTTCGAGTTGGGCACTCTTCGACAGAGCAGGACAGTCCTTCAGTTTGCTGATCGATCTGTCAAGAGGCCGAAGGGGTTGCTGAGGGACGTTGTCGTCACGATTCAGGGCCTGCAATTCCCCGTGGACTTCGTAGTGTTGGACATGGAGATCCCTGATTCAGTGACCGATACCCCCATCATTCTCGGTCGCCCATTCTTAGCCACAGCCAAGACAGTGACTGACCATGATAGCGGGAAGGTATACTTTCACATTGTGGGTGAAAGTGTACAAATAGAGATGGTCAAGGACAGCAGATCCAGAGACAGAGCATGCTTAGAGACTACTTCAGATACAGAGCAAATGACAGATGCCGGGCTAGACATCCACCAGGACTGCGACTTTGTGATTACAGATGATGAGGCAGTATGGGCAGATCCAGATGCATAGGCCATCCTCTCACCTTCAGAGTCCGCTGATACAGAGACGCCAGCAGAGGAGAGCTTGGAGAGCACATTCAAGGTTAAGGATACTTTCGAGGCAGCAGAGCTGGTTCTCGACCGTGAGACTGATTTTTATGATGATGGTGGTACTGAGGCCACCTTGGATGATACAGATCCCTCTGAGTCAGGATTTGACTGGGCAGATTTTGATGATTACATACCAGATCTGACTTCCACTGAGCCTGCAGCTAGGGAGGAGGTAGATGCCGAGCAGAGTAGAGATAGTCCATCAGGGCAGCCTTCTCCAGAGTCAGAGAGTGACAGAGAGTTTCCGTTCTCCCATGCAGATATGGCAGCCTTCACACAGAGTTTTCAGAGGCCAGATCCACCAGCACCCAGTTGTCCAGAGCTGAAGCTACTTCCTGCGTCGCTGAAGTATAGGTTCCTTGTGGGTGAGCATGAGATGTACCCAGTCATTATCTCCGCCGATTTGACTGGAGAGTAGGAATCCCATTTGATGGGGGTTCTTGAAAAGAACTGCAAGACGATAGGATGGAGCGTAGCAGATCTCCAGGGGATAAGTCCGGCCCTGTGCTCCCACCATATCTATCTCGAGGATGAGGCGAAGCCGTCACATGAGTTCCAGCGGCGGCTGAACCCAAATCTGAGAGAGGTTGTCATGAAGGAGATTTCGAAATGGTGGAGCGCCGAATTTATCTACCCCATCTCCGACTCCAAGTGGGTCAGCCCTTTGCATGTGGTGCCCAAGAAGACGGGCATCACTACAGTGGTCTGCGAGTCTGGAGAGGAGATTGCTACACGGGTACCCACTTCTTGGCAGGTCTGCGTTGATTACAGGAGACTCAACCAAGCCACCAAGAAGGATCATTTTCCCCTGCCCTTTATAGATCAGATCATTGAGAGACTGGCAGGGAAGAGCCACTATTGTTTTCTGGATGGGTACTCGGGGTACAACCAGGTGGCCATCGCTCCCAAGGACCAGGACAAGACTACCTTTACCTGTCCCCTCAGCACATGCGCCTTCCGACGCATGCCATTTGGGCTATGCAATGCCTCTGCGACCTTTCAGAGATGCATGCTGTCGATCTTTTCGGACATGGTAGGGGAGTGCTTGGAGGTCTTCATGGATGATTTCTCGGTTTACGGCGACGGATTCGACTCATGTCTTAATTGCCTAGACCGAGTACTTCAGCGATGTATAGAGGTTCACTTGGTGTTATCTTGGGAGAAGAGTCACTTCATGGTGACTCAAGGGACGGTGCTTGGCCATATCATCTCCAACAGGGGCATGGAGGTTGATCCGGTCAAGGTAGATGTCATCAGAAAACTCGCATCGCCGTCCAATTTGTAGCAGTTACGGTCATTCCTGGGACACGTTGGTTTCTACCGATGATTCATTCATGATTTCAGAAGGATTGCCTGACCGTTGACTGACCTGCTGATGAATGACACCGAGTTCCTTGTCGATGACAAGTGTCTTTCGTCCTTTGAGACTCTCAAGAGATGTGTTGTCGAGGCTTATGTTCTTCAGCCGCCTGATTGGTCTCTCCCGTTCGAGATCATGACGGATGCTCCGATTTTACCGTGGGGGTCGTGTTGGGACAGAGGAGGGATGGAGTTCCATTTGCTATCCACTACGCTAGCCGCACATTGGATTCCGTGCAGCGGAACTACACTGTCACAGAGAAGGAGATGCTAGCTGTAGTTTTCGCCCTAGATAAGCTCAGATCATACATTATTGGATCTAGAGTGACCTTGTACATAGATCATACCGCCATCAGGTACCTCATGGCAAAGAAGGATGCCAAGGTCAGACTGACTAGATGGATCTTTCTACTCCAGGAGTTCGACATTGAGATCAAGGATAAGCTGGGAGTTAAGAATGTGGTGGCGGATCATCTCTCCCGATTAGAGCATCTTGAGGATTCTGAGCAGATTGACCCTATTTCTGAGACCTTCCCAGATGAGGCGATCCTTGCTATCGCCTCTCTCCCGTGGTATGCCGATATTGTGAACTTTCTTGTTGCTAAGAAAGTTCCACAAGATTGGCCCAGGCAGAGGCTTGAGACCTTCCTAGCGAAGGTCAAGTCCTACCACTGGGAGGATCCCATCCTTTACCACGAAGGAGGGGATAGTGTCTGGCGTAGGTGCATTCATTAGGAGGAGCACCGTAGCGTCCTCACTTACTGCCACAAGCTTGAGGCAGGAGAACATCAGTCTGGTAGGAGAACATCACAGAAAGTGCTCCAATCCGGCCTATGGTGGCCTACCCTCTTCAAGGACTCTGATGAGTTCGTGAAGAGGTGTACTGACTGTCAGAGGATGGGCACTTGTGGACAGCGTGATATGATGCCGATGCAGCCCATTCACTTCTGTGTTTTTGACGCATGGGGCATCGATTTCATGGGTCCATTCCCTAAGAGTCAGGGATTTGAGTACATTCTGTTGGCCGTTGATTATGTGAGTTGTTGGGTTGAGGCCATCCCCGCCCGAACCGCAGATGCCAGGACAGTTTGCAGATTTTTGAGGAAGCACATCATTACGCGGTTCGGGGTCCCTTGAGAGTTGATTTCTGACGGGGGGTCTCATTTCATCAACGACCAGGTGAAGGCCCTTACTAGCGAGTTCGGCATAGACCATCGAGTCGCCACTCCATACCATCCACAGACGAATGGTCTAGCCGAAGTGTCGAACAGGGAGATCAAGACTATTTTGCAGAAAGTCGTCCGCCCTGATCGAAATAATTGGTCACAGCTTTTGGACTCGGTCTTGTAGGTATATAGGACGTCTTTCATGACACCATTGGGCACATCTCCCTTTCGCCTCGTATATGGAAAGCCGTGCCATTTACCTGTTGAGTTGAGACACATGTCACTTTGGGCAATCACAGATATACTATTGGATCCAGATAGTGTAGGAGACCAGAGGAGGGCAGAGTTAGCAGCCTTGGAGGAGCTTCGTGATACCGCCTTCTCAAACAGCCTACGGTACAAGGAGAGAGTGAAGGAGTGGCATGATTCTCATATCAGCCACAAGCATTTTGAGCCTGGACAGAGAGTATGGTTGTTTGATGCTAGGCTTCGTCTATTTCCAGGGAAGCTACAGAGCAAATGGAAGGGACCTTATCTTGTGAGAAAGGTACACGACAATGGGAGCATTGATATATCTGAGTTGTCTTCTGAGAGTACCTTTCGAGTGAACGACCAGCGGCTCAAGCCATTTCTAGATCATGAGCCGCGGGTCGTTGTTGTTGCCCCTATTCAGTTTGCGTGAGATGTGGTCTCTTGACTCACATCTATTGCATCTCACGCCTGATTATCACTGTTCTCCCGACCTGTATAGATCCAGATGTCCATATCATTTCATTCTTTAGTCCACATCCCCTTCTCATCCTTTGATTATGCTATACTTAGGGTGTACTTTACCCTAAGTATAGGGGGGATGTAGGACCCTTGGGTGTTCTTTTGATTCTTTTCTATCCCTGCTTTGCTGCCTATGTATAGGGGGGGTAGACCCTGTACATTCTCCTCTCGGTTTTCCCTTTGTGTACAACCTGCTATACTTAGGATTATTTGATCCTAAGTATAGGGGAAAAGCCAAGACTCTCTTGATTTTCTATTCATTCATTCGTCTTTGTATATAGCCTTCCTTTTCATTTCCCTATACCTAGCACGAGTTATGTCTTCTTCATCACTCCTGACTTTGAGGACATCGTTCGAGCTAAGTATAGGGGGGTGTGTATATATTTCATATATACTTTAGCCATAACTCGTACTTTGTGTGAGTGTGTAAATAAAAAAAATGGCTAAAAACCTAAAATTCATAAAAATTAAAAAAATCCCTGTAAATAAACATTCTTTTATTGCACATACATAGCTATTGTACACATTATTTTTGTAAAAAAATTTTCAAAAACTTTTTGTGTAAAGTTTGTGTAAATATGTGCATATCAAAATTATGTATATAGTACAAAATTTTTCCAAAATGTTTTGAAAATCAAAAGTTTGCAAAAACCTTGTGTAAATTTGTGTAAATATTTTGCAAAACTTGCATTCATGCATACATCCATGATTTCAAAATATTTTTCAAAAATTTTTGCATTCGTGTAAATATTGTGTAAATAGCATCTTTGTATATACTTGTATATAGTTTTTCCCGGATTATAGTTGACATTTAAACTAGCCTGGAATTAAATTGGGAAATGGAGCTTGATTAAGATCTTAATCCACCTAATTCTAAGAGGAACCTTATAGGGCTTAGGGGTAATGCTTTTCAGGTCCATGGTGACTTAATTCTTTGAGTCCACTAGGCTATGATCACATGTCATCTCAATGAGCCTAAGTAGAGCACTTAACAACACACACATGACTCATACAGACAATGGCTTTACTTGGACACCGCACTTAGCACCGAGTTCTCTACGAATGAGGTGGTGAGGAGGCTGTCTTCCTTGACTTGGGGTAGCATATGAGGGTAGTACTTCTAGGCGGAACCTCTCTTCTTCTTTTAGTGAAGGAAGTGTGTCTCAACTTGGTCTGGTTGCCATGAGGTCTAACGACAGGAGTTGTGGGTTGCAATAATGCTTCAAAAGAGGGATAGTCTACTGGCTCAAGAGGCTAAACTCCTTGTATATATGCTGCACATGTATATATTATATAGATGTACTTGAAAAAAAATGCAAAAAGAAAATAACTCCAAAAAAGTGATGGGTCTGATAGAAAATGATAATCCCACCGGAGTATGTATATAGTGCAAATAAGCAAAGCTTGAGATTCATGTCCCACCTTATGTAGCTTGCAGCAGGGAGACTTGGCTACACTGGTTGAGCTCCCAAGGATACATGGCTACACTGGCCATGGTCCATTCTCTTCTTCCCCCTCTTCTTGAGCCGGTTGAACTTGAACTTAGAAGGGAATACCCCGCTCCTCGAGGAAAGAGTGGCCAGATTGGGGTCATAGAGTTACCTTGTTGGGGAGGGTTGTCAAGTTGCCACTTCTGAGGTGGAGAGCTTATACTTCACATTCACAGTACAAGGAAAGACTCATGGTCTTCAGGGTTTGTGTTTGTAGACTTGTTCTGATTTGGATTGTTGAGGAGTCTTGATTATAGATTGGTGGAACATAGAGGCTGTTGAGTTTTAAACCTAAGTCTAATTAAGGTTCCGACACATTATTAATCCAAAGATCTGATCGAGCTCTATATTTCAATTTAATGAAAGCAAGATTAATTATCAACCTAGATCCATGTACATTCTCCTCTTTTTCTTTTCCTTTTTCTTTTGCACTTCTCTTTCAAATTAGTGTTTGCTAAGGGACTAGCAAAGTTAAGTATAGGGGGGTGATGAATACCCATTCATCACTCTTTATTCTTGTATTTTAGCTACAAAAACCTTTGCAAATACATGTATATCTTTGTAAATACAAATAATTACCAAAGTGCATGCATTGTGTGAAAATAAATAATTAGCATGTTTTTGTGCATAAATAAAAGAATAAAGAGACAAAAGAAAAAGAAGGAGATATTTAGAATAAATATTGAGCGACCTAATCCCAAGGGAGGGCTCAGCATGGACCTGACCGCATAAAAGCCAAAGTAGAGAGAGATAAGGAAGCTCATGTGTGTAAATATACTTGTAAATAAAATAAATATATTTCCTCTAAAAATAAAAATAAAACGGGTTTTATTTATTTGTAAATATCTGTAAATACAAAAAAACAAAATAAAAATGAGAAAATTAAAAAGAAAATAAAAATGCTTCCACCTTGTATATATACCATGTATATAAATGTATATAACTATTTATTTAACCCTTGTAAATAAATAATAAAAATAAAATAAAAACACCAAAACATTCCAAATTTTATCATGTAAATAAATAAAATATAAAATTGGAATAAAAATGCACAAAAATAATTAATTAAAAATCAAAAATTAAAAATCAATATTGTATATATACCTATACATAGTACTATATTGTAAATACCTAATTTATATTTCAAAAAAATAATTAAAAATCACAAAAAAATAGTTTAAAATAAAATAGACATTTTTCATGTTTTGAGTTTTTATTTATTCGACCATTTCCTATTTTATTTTGAATTTCCAAATCTTTTTCGACGTGGCCTCTCCTGATTGGTCCACAGGGGATCTTGACCCCCGGTAAACTCCCCCCCTGGACCACAGACCCGCGGATCCTGCGTGGCGACCCGACTTCTCCTAATTATTACACCTCGATCTGATATCCAAATCCGTTAACCCCAGGCCCTAATCCGACCTTGATCAACCCAGATCCACACCCGGTCGTTAGCCTAGGGATCTGTGCTTCATGTGCACGTGCCCGACTCGATCTAGCCGGACCCTCACTCGTATAAAACCTTAGCTCCGTCGCACGATTAAGTCATCTTTGGCTCGTGCATTCTCCACCCTAGGACCTCCATTGCTCTCGCCTGAGTGACAGCAAGCTGAGGGCAGTGTCGCAGCGAGGAAGGAGTGTGTGGACCATCGATCCGGCGACCGAGCGTCGCTGTGCGCTGCCACCAGCGTGGTGCTCGAGTCTCGGGCATCGACGACCCTCGAGGCTATGACCCAGAGCTCCGTCAGCTCATCCCCAGTCAGCATCGACCATCAGGTAGACTTCTTTCCTTCTCTTTTTCGCCAATTCGATTTACGCCCAAATTGTCCCTTCGCCGTCGACCCTCGATTCTGACCACCCTTGTCCACATCTCGACTATCAGATTCAACCATCACCTTCGCACATCTCCCACGTACGTTCTTCACCCAACCACTCAACCCAGTTCGCACAGGAACTGGGATTGAAGCTCCACCGCCGTCGCTTCGCCGGAGCTTCTCCATTCCAACGCACCGTTCACCCCCATCACCTCTAACCGGGTCGAGGAACTTTGCCCTCGACCCAGGAGTCTGTTGCGTTGCTTTGCAGGTCAAGACATGCCCATCTGAGGGTATGAACGTGCAGGAGCAGCAGCTCCAGCTCCGCCTCCGTCGTCGGCGCGTCTATGATGTTCCCGGCCTCATCGGAGGCCCCCATTAGCTGCGGACCACTGAGGCGAGTCTTTTCCGATCATTTGCAGCCCCGACAGACGTTCAGCGTGCCCACATTCCTCCGGCGAAGTTCGCCGACGAGGAGTTCCTCCAGGTCCTTCCTCTGCCGTCCATCTGACCTCGGAGTGCCAGATTGAATCTGGACCATCCACTGATACGAAGGGGCGTCCCGCACCAGCACTGTTAGATCACCACGTGGCGCCATCTGCACCGTCCGCGATAGAGGAGAGGCGAGCCTTGACTAGAGCCGTTCGATCAGACACGTGGCCGCTGCTCAGCCCTCAGATCTGAATAAGGGGTAATTTTCCTTAGGCCCCTGTTCTTTTAGTTTTTAATATTTAGTCCTGTAAATATTTAGTTAAGTTATTTTTATTTTGGACATTTTGCACTTAGGACCTCGTGCTTATTTTATTTGCAGTTATACCCCTGTTTATGTGGAACACGTACATCGTCACGTAATGTTTGTGGTGTTTTTGTAATATTAGGACTGATGTTTTAGGGTATTCTAGAATGAAATATAGTTTTCATTATTTGCATCCATGCCCCTGTCAGTAGTTTTTTTGAGACATGTGATGAATTTATTGGGGAAATTGCAATACCTTCCCTGGACTTTTAGCACCTGTTGCTATTTAGTCCTCGGAAGTAATTTTTATTGCACATAGGTCCCTCCGTGCCCAGGACACGTGCTTTGCGCGTGTTATTTTGGAAATTTTGCATGAGGGACCCCTAGTTTCTCATATCTATTATTATTCAGTCCCTGGAACTTATTTTCCTTTCCTTTGGGTCCCTGTGCACTGTGCCTTGTTGTTTGATTTTAATAAAATATCAAATCAAGTCCAAATTTCGTAAAAATTGGACACGTGGCTCCTGCCACTGTGTAAAGTTTTTGCTAAAAAATTGGTACATTTTGAGCATTTTTGTTATTTTTAAAAATTCAAAAACATCACTTTTTCTTACTGTCCAGTTTTAAAACTCACAAAAAAATATTAAAACATCTCTAAAAATTCTAAAAAAATTAGGTTATGTTTAAAATTAGAAAACCCTAAAAATCTTCTTAAAATCTAAAAAATTCTATAAAAACCCTAAAAATCAAACTCAGTTCCTGTAGGCTCCTATTTTATTTCTTGTATTTTAAAATTAATTTGGGAAAATTACGATACTGTTTGCTATTTTTCATTCCCATTTTAATTTCGGCTAGAAGTTTGATTCACTGGTTTTTTATTTTGATTTTTAAAAATACCAAAAATATTCGGAAAATTCCCCAAAAATCACAAAAACATTAGAAAATCATAAAAAGACCAAAACCAATTTATTTGCCAATTTTTGAGCATTTTTCTTTATTTTTATAAATACATTATCCTCTCTTTTCTTATATAGTATATATATATTCCAATATAAAAAAATATAAAATATATAAAAAGAAAAAAATCAGAAAATTAAAAATCAAAATACAAAATTAAAAATTTAAAAAAAAATAAAAAATATAAAAATTAAAAACCCACAAAAAAAATTCCATATTGGCTAAGTAGTTCACTAGATATAGGTCTTGGCTTTTTGTCTGCACACTCTACACCTTTGTTTCCTGTGTTTGATCCCTACTTGCTTGCCATTGTACATTTTTAGTAGGGAATAATAAATTTTAATCCTTGCTCTTGATTGCTTGATTAATTGTGTGGGTTAATTGTTGATGAACGAGAAGGCTTGAGTAGTCGCCCCAGCGGCAGTGAGTCTGATTTGTCAGATCACTATTTAGCGGCTCTCGCTTTTACCATTTTTCAAATGGCGCCGTTGCCGGGGAGCATCGGCTTGTAGAGTACACTTGTGTTTGTTCACTTGCTTAGTCATTTTTGACTCATTTGATTTTATTATAATTATTTTTGAACTGTCTGACACCTCTTTTTGTTTTCCTACGAGGGACCGCTGACCGAGGAGGATCGCCTAGGGGATCCTGAGCAGCCTTGGGAGGAGGAGCCGGTTATTCTACCCTAACCAGCAGGAGAGAGTAGGAGGGCTTGATTGAGAGAGAGAGAGATAGTTAGATTTTTCCTACTTTTGTGAGAGAGAGTAATTTGATAAATTTGTAATAATTCAGGTACCTCGGACTCTCAGGACACTCGGGCCCAATTTTCAAGTGTTTGTTCACCTGGGGGCTCACCGCGGTTTTTATCGCATTTCTCGCTGTCATTTTCCGGTTTTGTTTTCTTTTTCCTTTCTTTTGTGGAATGAGCCCTTAGATTTTTAGGCTTTGCTTGATCGAGTAAAGTAGGTCCAAACACCTTAATAACCGTTGCATGTACCTATAGTACATTTGGACTTAGTTAAAACTAAACAGTTGACTCATCTTCTTTGATCCGTTGTGCCGCGAGCTCTCCCTGCCAAGCGCTTCTCCTGAACTCGATGTGTCGAGAGGTGGAGGGGTGAGCCTAGACCGGACTCTAGGGTTGAGGATTGGTGGTAAACTTGTGGTTCTTCACGTAGCAATTGCCTGCTTAGGATGATTTCCGTGTGCATATCAGCATATAGATTAGGTTTATAAATTCATGTTTTGCATCCCGCATGGAGAGAGCTGGGATTCGCTGTAAGTCTTTTATCTTTGCATTCATCATCTAGGCACAAAGGTGAGATTTCCATCTTGGTGTCAACTTGCACGGCTTTTCCGACTCTTCTTCCTCTATTTTTGGATCAAGTAGGAATCAAGAAAATACAAACCGTTAGGTGCTTGTATTGAATCAACTCAAAACAAGTGATAACACCAAAAAATTAAAAAAAGGGACTGCTAAAGAAAACTTAACCTAAATAAAATTGACTGGACTCATTGCCTTGGGGTGAGCAAAGCCCTCATTTGTTTTCAGGTTGCATAGGAAGGTTTCCTTCCCAGTGAGGTGAGCACCGTCGTAAGGAATAGAGCCCAAAACCCAGTCTGTGGCTGCCTTGTGTATCGCCTGGATTTCCAAAGTATTGGCGCTTCTATCGTATGTAGACGAGTAGGGCTTGGTCTCTATTAATGACTCTCTATTGTGTAGAGCATTGACCTTGTCCGAAGTATCAAGCACAGGCCACGCCTTCACGGGTGTGTTTGTCTCATCGTCTTGCGTCCGAGTAGGTTCGCGCACGCTCACGGGTGATTCCGTTGCGAGCGAGATCCGAAGTATTGGTTTCGCCTATCAGCTTCCTCCCTCTATTTCTTTGGCTGAGTAGGGATTCAGGAAGGATTACAAGGACCTAAAAAAGTGAAGCCTACATGTTACACAGGAGGAGGACAAGTACGCGATACTTTTTCGGCAGTACTCTCGCTCCTATAGGCGTAGCGCTCTAAGGACTCGTGAAAAGATAATTGCCTGAAATCAAATCTAAAACTCACAAAGATAAATTGCCGAACCTTCACGGCTTCACGGGTCGAGTTGGTAAATCCATTGCTTTGGGTTTGATTGATTAGATTAAGGTCAAGATCAAAAACATCGCGCCTTTGTGCCATTTTGTTCTCCCTCTAGTTGACCCTTGCTCATTGTGAGCCTTCTACTGTTTTACACTCCATTTGTTTCTCGTTGACCTCCGTATCTTCATCTGCATCGATCTTCCTCTTGATCTCTGAGATGGTGATGAATGGACAGTTTAGTTGAGACTCTGTCGGCACCCACATCAGTTGCATTCGCTCTCCCTCTCCAATAATTTGGGGTGATTGCCGAGAACCCGGTTCGGACTCCATGGACCGATCTCCAGACTCCCTGTCTTCTTCAATAAACTGGGATCACTCTCATCCCGAACTCTTACCATTTTGGATGGCAATTTATTTCACTCCTTCCACATCGCTGTCCTTAACAAAATTCTGTGTTAACCTTGACACAGACCATTTCTCGTTATCTGGTGCACAATTCAGACTGATCGGGGCATTCTTCCATGTGCAGACTTAGAGCCCGATCCCGAGCCAGTATACCAAGCAGAATCCGAGATGGCCGGTGGAAGAGGAAAGGGACCACAACCCCAACCTGAAGCTGAAACCAATCCGGGGGAAGAGTAGTATACCACACAGAATGAGGTTAACAGTCAGTTGATGGCTTCCATCCAAGCCATTCAGCAGTAATTGACTAATCAAGCCTGGCCCAGACCGCCTTCCAAGATATGTTGAATGATCTGAGGAGGAGGGCCGACGCAAGAGATGGTCGATGGGAGGATGATCCAAATCATGAGCTGAATTTTGAAGAGGTCATAGATGAGTTCTCAGTGGGAGGACCAGAATTCGACGCAGCGGAAGCAGACCCACCGCAGCCAAAGCCCACGCTGAAGGAAACATACAACCCAGGAGCGGGCCGCATCACAGAGTGGATTGAAGTTCCACGAATCCATGCCGACTTCGAGCTGAAGCCGCAGTTTTTGTCCCTACTCCCCACATTCCATGGGAACCCCACTAAGGAACCTTATATCTTTCTCAAGAAGTTTGGACGCATCTGTGCTACTGCTCACTACCCTGATATCCCTCTAGGGATAGTCAAGATGACCGCCTTTCCCTTCAGTCTGCAAGATAAGGCCCTATATTGGGTCGACCATCTAGGGAAGATAGTCACAACCTGGGAGGAGCTGAAATTTGCATTTCTCCACAAGTTCTATCCTCTCGGACGATTGAATCAGATGCGTGCCCATATCTCTAGTTTTTGCTAGCAGCCCCATGAGACTGTCCACACAAAGCGTGGGAGAGATTCAAGGATCTTCAAGATAAGTGTCCCCACCATGAAATCCCAAAGACCAGCCTTGTGCATCACTTCTTTGGTGGGCTTACACTTGAAAGCCAAAAGCTCGTAGATGCCGCTTGTGGTGGATCACATTTCAATAAGGACGAGGACGCGGTATAGAACGTCTTTGAGGAAATGGTTGAAGGAGAAGCCGCTCAATCCTCGTCACGAATCTACATGAAGGTGTCAACCGCCGTCAGCAAGCCAGTGAACATGGCTTCTCACACTGAGGATAAGGATGAGAGCTCCAATCTGAGCATCATTGGGAGCCACTTGTCTAAGGTGGATATCATTGAGAAGAGGTCGCAGGACCTCGAAAAATTGGCAGTCATTGAGAAACGGACCCAGGGCTTGGAAAAGCTCGATCAGATTTCCCAGCAGCTGGAGCAGCTCGTTCGTGCGTTGAATGCCAACATGTGCAACATTGTGTCTACTCCTACCGAGACGATAGCTGAGAAGAGGGAGTCTACAATGCAGCAGAACCCTCAGCCGACTCCACCGCAGCCCCAGCCAGTTCAGCACGTGTATTATGTGCATGTTCCGGAGTAGCCCCCGCAGCCTCAGACACAGATGGTTGTATATCAACCTGAGTCCCATTCTGTCTACTCCGAGCAGTTCTCTCCACCCCTGCCATTGATTCAGGAGATCAATGGTGTATGGAACAATGAAGCGCAGCTGACCCGTCCTCAGGGACATCCCCAGGGTCAGAACATGGGCAACATGCCCTATCACCAGTAGCAGCAGGGTAGGAGACCCTTCCAGCCCTCATATCAGTATCGGCCTCAGTCTCACGGGAACACATGGAGGCAGAACTACCAGCATGGTCCTCAGCAGTCCGGATACCGCGGACAAGGGTGTCATCAGCAACCGGCTGCTACATATAATCAGAGCTCACAATATTCCTCCAACCCTCCTCCTCACCATTTTTCTAAAGGTTACCAGTCACAGTCTCAGCCGTCATACCAGCACTCTAGGCCCCAACAGGGGGATTCTTCTGAGATTGTGCCGGTTAACCCAGCCCTGGCCTGCTTAGAACAATTAATGAAGAATATGGCTGAGATGAACAAGAAGATCGACGACTTGACAGCTGCGAAAACAGCCGTCCCTGCTCAAGTCGAGGCCAACCCGAACAATTTCCGACGCAAGGAGCAGGTAGTCAGTAGTGTCCAGCCCGATTCAGGTAAATTAAATTATTTTTTATCTAATGTTGTTACTCTCAGGAGCGGTAGGATACTCCAGCCATCAGCTACTGCGAAGGGTAAGCATCTTGCATCTGACGGTGAGTCGTTAGCCAAGCCAACACCAGAGTCAAGAAGTATTTTGGGAGTAGCACCATCACCCAGAAAATCACAAAAAAAATGAAGAAAACCACAAAACACAAAAAGATAGCAGCAGCCTCGGTGGAGATAGGCCAGCATTGGAGACGTCTGCACCTGCTACAGAGCCAGCCACAACCGGAAGGGATCTTGCACCTGCAGCGAGTCCAATGCCAGCACCTGAAGCCGAGCCTGCCGTTTTTGGTCCACATCTTGTAGATGATTCTATTCCTTTTTGCCATCTACCTATAAACAACAATACAGACAATATTTTGAATGACATTGGTGAAGAGTTTGTAAATATTCCTTTCCCAGAAGCAATTAAAAAACAGAAAAAATGAAAATTTTGAAAAATGCTTTGTCTGATCCTGCTATCATTAAAATCATTCAGAATTTGGTATCAAACATGCCATTGATGAAAGCCCTTGAGTACATGCCAACTGTAAAGAAAGGACTGAAAGAGGCATGCACAACCAAGCGCATGCCGCACCCCCATAACTCCAGAAGCAAAGGTGGCAAGTCCGAAAAGCATATCCTCACAATGGCCACAGTTAATGCCATCAGCAACCTCCTGGATAAAAAGCCAGATATGGGAGCACCTCTTGTGCATTGTCAGATGTTTAATCAAGAGTTTGAACGAACACTTCTCGACAGCGGGTCTTCCGTCAACCTGATGCCAGCCTCACTGCTTACGAGTTCAGGCTAGGACAGCTCAAGCCTACAAAGATGATTCTGCAGTTCGCAGACAAGTCAGTTAAGCGGCCTAGGGGCCTGTTGGAGGATGTGATAGTTACAGTTCAGGGAAAGCAGTTCGCGACTGATTTTGTGGTACAAGATATGGACGTCCCCGCTCCATTACTCCTTACCCCGATCATACTTGGAAGACCATTCCTGCGGACATCGAACGCAGTAGTGAACTATGGGATGGGAGAAATCACTTTTGGCGCTGGCGATGAAACAATCAGAGTGGAGACTTTGCATGAGGAAGCACTAGCAGAACGAACACCTGCATCTTGCGCAAGGGTGATTGAGTATTCTGACCACAGCGACTTTCTAGCAGAAATTCAAGACACCAACTTATTCTTGGATGAAAATGAGATCCATGAACTCCTCTGCCCTGAGGAGGGAATGGAAACCATAGTCAAATTTCCCCTTATCAATCAGGATGAGGAACTCGCTGATGTGTTGAATGAGACTGCCGTGGAGGTGTTGTGCCTTCAGAGCCAAGAGCAAATTGTTGAAGAATTTTATGATGAAGAGGAAATCATCGAGGCATTCTGTCAGGATTTGAGAGAAGAGGCAGAAGAGATTATGGTGGACACCGAACAGATGAAAGAATCTCCACCTGCATTAATAGTTGAGGTCACCTCTGAAGCAGCTCAAACCCCTCTAGAGTTAAAACCCTTGCCCTTTAACATGAAATATGCCTTCCTTGCGGGAGAGCCGAACTTGTATCCGGTCATTATCAATGCACATCTGACCAAAGACCAAGAATCTCATCTCATGGAGGTTCTTGAACGCAACCGCAAGGCGATAGGCTGGCGAACTTCGGATCTCCATGGGATCAATCCGTCACAGTGCTCGCATTGCATTTTTCTGGAAGAAGATTGCAGGCCCTCTTGAGAACTTCAAAGAAGATTAAATCCTAATCTGTGGGAGGTTGTTATGAAAGAGATACAGAAATGGTGTGATGCGGGATTCATATATCCCATCTCTGACAGCAAATGGGTGAGCCCTCTGCATGTTGTGCCAAAGAAATCAGGGATCACCATTGTGAAGAATGACAAAGGAGAGGAGATCGCAACCAGAGTACCCACTTCTTGGCGATTGTGCGTAGACTACAGAAGACTTAACCTCGCCACCAAGAAGGACCATTTCCCTTTACCCTTCATCGACTTGATCTTGGAGAGATTGACCGCGACAGAATATTTCTTCTTCTTGGATGGATACTCTGGGTATAATCAAGTTGCTATTGCTCTTGAAGATCAAGAGAAGACCACGTTTACCTGTCCTTTTGGTACATATGCCTTCAGACAGATGCCGTTCGGGCTTTGCAACGCCCCAGCCAAATTTCAGAGGTGTATGCTTGCAGTATTTGCTGATATGGTGGGAAACTTTCTCGAGGTCTTTATGGATGATTTTGATCTATGGGGATTCATTCGATCAATGTCTGGATTATTTAGACCGAGTCTTACGGAGGTGCTGTGAAGTCAATCTTGTGCTCTCGTGGGAGAAGAGCAACTTCATGGTGACCGAAGGAATCGTGCTGGGTCACGTTGTTTCTAAATGTGGCATGGAGGTTGTCCCAGCCAAGGTGGACGTGATTTCCAAACTTGAGCCACCTACAACCATCAAACAAGTCAGGTCATTCTTGGGCCATGTCGGTTTTTACCGACGATTCATCAAAGATTTCAGCAAACTGGCCAGACCATTGACTGAGTTACTCGGCAAGGAGAATGAATTCATTGTAGATGACCGTGTGCTCCTTGCCTATAATCATCTGAAAGAACTAATCACACATGCCTCTGTCTTACAACCACCGATTTGGACTCAGCCTTTCGAGATAATGACCGATGCGTCAGATTATGCCATTGGTGTTGTGCTTGGACAGAGGAAAGACAATGTACCGTTTGCGATTCACTACGCTAGTCGAACGCTCGATGAAGCTCAGAGGAATTACACTATCACTGAAAAGGAGCTGCAACGGTAGTCTTTGCCCTGGAAAAGTTCAGATCCTACCTCCTTGGATCCAAAGTAATTGTTTACACTGATCATTCGGCCATCCGGTACTTACAACAGAAGAAGGACACCAAACCACGTCTCATTCGGTGGATCCTTCTCCTCCAGGAATTTAACTTGTAAAATAAAGATAAACCTGGGGTGAAGAATGTGGTGGCTGATCATCTATCAGGCTCCCTGAGCCGGAATCTCCTGAGCAAAACCTACATCCGATCACCGAGACCTTTCCATACGAGGCAATTCTGTCTGTCACCTCGCTTCCTTGGTATGCAGACATTGTGAATTATCTGGTGACCAAGAAAATCCCACAGGATTGGCCTAAGTTGAAAATAGACATATTATTGTCTAAAATCCATTTCTACCAGTGGGAGGATCCGTATTTATTCCGTGAGGGAGCAGATTGTATCTGGAGAAGGTGCATTCCTCAAGAGGAGGTTCCCAGTGTCCTCGCCTTATGTCATGACCAAGATTCTGGAGGACATCATTCAGGCAAACGAACGGCAGCAAAAGTTCTTCAAAGTGGCCTCTGGTGGCCTTCACTATTCAATGATGCAGATGATTATAGAACAACGTACAAGTCACCCTTAGGAATGTCTCCCTACCGCCTTGTGTATGGCAAGCCATGTCATCTGCCCGTCGAACTAATTCCCAAATCCTTATGGTACATTAACATCTGTAATTTGGACTCCAAGCAAGCAGGAAAGAATAGAAAATTGGATCTGAATAGATTGTTGGAATTCAGAGATTATGCATATGACAACAGCCTGATGTACAAGGAGAAGGTCAAAACATGGCATGACAAGCATATCAGTCGCAAATCCTTTGATCCAGGTCAGAAGGTGTGGTTGTTCAATGCGAAATTAAAAATCTTTCCAGGCAAATTGAAGAGTAAATGGACTGAGCTGTTTGTGTTTAGGCACGTGCGTGACAATGGAAGTGTATTGATATCCAATCTGTCAGCTGACACACAGCCATTTGTAGTCAATGGAAAGCTTCTGAAGCCATACCTTGAACATGATACATTCATGGCTGTCGTTGACTCGATTCAAGTAATCTATAAGGATGAGCAGGATATCTTCAAAGTGGCAGAGGAAGGCCAAGCGGAGCAAAACATTTTTGAATGACTTCTCTTCTTTTCTTCTTTTCTTCTTTTCAGTCTTTTTTGTTTTCTTCTATCGACATGATGTCATCCCTTTCATCACTGCTACACTTAGGATGTACTTTATCCTAAGCGTAGGGGGGATGCACATCCCGAGTTGTTCATATCCTCTCTCATCTCTTTTCTTCTTTTCTTCTTTTCATTTTCTATCTTCTGTATCTAACGAAAAGGTGTCGCCCCTTGTAGACAGACTTCTATACTTAGGACGTACTTTGTCCTAAGTATAGGGGGGTGGGCACCCCGAGTTTCTCCATTCTTTTCTATCCTCTCCATTGTCTTCTCTTCTTGCCTATACTTAGGGATATCTTACCCTAAGTATAGGGGGAGACAATCTGAGTACGATCTGTTCATTACCACCCTTGACCCTCCCTGCGTTGTGTACAGTCGGCTATACTTAGGATTATTTGATCCTAAGTATAGGGGGGACGGTCAACTTCTCATTCGTTTATTCATTGGTTCATTCATCTATTCTTTAGACTTGCCTATACTTAGTACGAGTTATGTCTTCTCTTTTCTCTCCGATCTATGAGGACATAGCTCAAGCTAAGTATAGGGGGTCGTATATACTGTGTATATACTTTAGCCATAATTCATACTTTCGTATTTCCCTAGTAATATGGCTAATAATTCTTTAAAATTCATTAGAAACCTTAATAAAAAGATGTTATCATTCCTCAAATTCTTTTTGTATATACTGATTAATAAATCGGGTGAAAATGTTTTTGCAAAATGTTTGAAAAATAGTTTGAAAATCTTTGTGAAAATCTATTGAAAACTATTTTGAAAATGTTTTGTTACATGTTTTCAACCTTTGTAAAAATGTGTGGTTTGCAAAATTTATTTTCTTTATGTGAAACAAAATGTGTGACAAATGATTTACAAATGGTTTGAAAAATGGTTGCAAAAATATTTTGAAAAATCTATATATACTGTTTTGAAAATCCTTTGCAAAATGATTTTCAAATGTGTGTACATGTTTGCAAAATGTTTGTAAAAATTATTTTGGACTATAGTTTTCAAAAATTGTTTGAAAAGCTTGTGTCAAATAAGTTTGAGGAATACTTACATCTCACTAAAATCCATTATATGTATATATCTTTAAAATTGACCACTTACCATGTAAATTCTTAAAATCCACTTCTTGTAAATATAAGAATCACTCCCGTATACATATTTTCACCTAGATTTTAGGCAAAATATTTTTGTTTTCAAAAATCCCAAAAAAAATTTTCAAAATTAAAATCCAAAAACATTTGAAAAATCTTTTCGAAAAATACAAAAAAAACATCATCATCATCATCATCTTTTCAAAAATCCATAAAAAGTTCAAAATCTTTGAAAATTGCATCACAAAAATATTTTCTGCATATCATTTGCATAGCATGAGCATTTTTCGGATTGAGTTTGAAAGTTGAACAAGTCTAAATAAAATCCGGAGATTGGAGCTTGATTGGACCTTAAAATCTACCTGATAATATGAACCTTATAGGAACTGGGTTTGAGGTACTTCAGGTCCACTTGACTTAATTCTTTGAGGATCACGAGACTTGGTTCAATGGATTCTTGACTGCCTAAGTAGAGTATTTCGGAGCACATGCACGACTCTTGTTGATAATGACCTAACTTCGACACCTGTACCTTTCACATGGCTCAACTCAGTTGGAGTGGTGAGGGGATTGGATTTGCCGGTATGAAACGCACACAAGTGGAAACACTTGTCCTCCTCTAGGGAGGGAAGTACACCCCAACCCATCCAGTGATGAGGAAGTCTAAAGATAGGAGAGTGTGGGTTGCAATAAAGCTTTAAAAGAAGGACGGTCTACTGGCTCAAGAGGAAAAACTCCTTATGTAAATGTTGTTGTGAATAGTATTTCAAAAAAAATGGTCAGGCCTGTACAAAAATAAAATGCCCGCAAAGTATGTAGAAATGTTGGAAAGCCAATAAGCAAGCTAGAGTTCCAAAGTCAAATATGTGAGCCTGCAGCTGGTACACTGGTCTTGCATCCCAGGATAGGTAGCTACACTAGCTACAGCCTATTCTTCTCTTCACCCCCTCCTCTTGAGTTGGTTGCCACTTGAACTTAGAAGGGAATACCCCGCTCCTCGAGGATGGAGTTATTGGATTGGGGAATCATTGGGTTTTCGTGCTGGAGAAGTCAGTCTCTTTGTCATTCTGGTTGGGGAGAGCCACTATCACTTACATTGTACGAGTCAGATTCATAGCGTAAGAGTTTGCGTATGAGTTGAGATATTTCTGACCTGGCTATTGAGGAGACTTGAACATAGTATTGGGATTCTCAGGGACTGTTGGATTTCAAATCTGGTTCTCATTAAGGTTCCGCCTGCACTAAAATTCCAGAGGTCCGGCTTAAGCTCCAAACTTTGATTTTGTGAAGACAAGTTTGACAATCAAGTTGTCCATCTTTCTTCTTTTTCTTTTCTTTGTTTTCTTTTCTGCACTTATTGCATAAGTGTTTGCTAGGAACTATCAAAGGTAAAGTATAGGGGGATGATGAATCCACATTTCATCATCTTTATTCTATCATTTTGGCCTCAAAAACCCTAGTAAATGCGTGCAAATACCATTAAATACAACATCTTAGCCTTCATGCATGTGCATGTAAATAGTATATAAAATACTGTAATTAAAGCCAAAATTATAAAATAAATAAAAGAAAAGAAAAAAAATAAAATATTGTAAATATTTTATGACCCGAAACCCCGAGACCTAGGCATCTTGATGGATAGGTCGGCAAGGAATAAAGTAGGGGGAGATAAGGGCCAGAATACAATAAAAATACCTTTTATTTCACTCATTCTTTGTTCATTTTGGGACCTATTTTTGGTTCCACTTTTTACACCTCAAATAAAGAAACTTTGTACATTAAAGTTGTAGATAATTAAATAAAGAAAAATACAAAATCGATTTCACTCAAAAATAATATACAGATAAAAATTTATGGTCTGAATAAAAATCCAGAATCCCAACTTCCCAGACCTGTATCTCCCAAATGAAAACTCCAAATGCATCAAACTCACCTTATTTGTATATAGTTAAAAATAAGCTATTTAATGGCGGTGGTTTCGTATTTGGCGGAGCTACAGTTTGAGAGTTGAGTTTTGGACCCCATTTGTATAATTGTACAAATTAAAATATTCATTTTATTATTGATTCATTATTTTTATAATTTTATATTTTTATAATTTTGTAAATATTATTTATAATTTATTTGTATATTAAAACTAGAATAAAAACCTAAAAAAACTCAAAATAAAATACATGTATATAAAATACATAGGTATCATACCAATACTTATAGCTATATAAATCATACCTTTATTTTATTAAGTGTATAAAATACATCAGAAAAATAAAATAAAAATATTTTTAAGTGTATAAAAATATTTTGTAAATTTATAAAATAATAACTAAAAATAAATTAATTAAATAAACAAAATAAAAATAAAATAATAAAATATATAGGTAATATACCTATAAGGGTTATAAAAGGTAACTTATAACAATATACCTTATAAAAATAATTAAAAATCACCATAAAATAATTTATAAAATAACAAATATTTTTTATTTAATAATTGAAAATTAATGAAATAGTTTACTATTTTAAAATGATTTTACAAAGCATTTTTTCCAGGGATTTTCCTGGTTGGTCCACGTAGACCAACCAGGTGGACTGGAAAGTTGACCCGCGGGTCAACTCTCCAGTATTAGCCTTGTGCCTCCTGTCAGAACGCCCGCCACCCTCCCTTCTCGATTTTTTCGCCATCAATCCGTTGCTCGAGAAGGGAGGGTACCTTCATGGAAATTGTTCCCTGTAGCATCATGATTCACGCCAGCCTAATAGATCTCCCAAGATCTTCTCCGTTCGCCCGTGATCACGCATCAAAAGTCATGCCAGAGCAAGTTCTTCAAAAACCCCCCCTCGACTTCCATTTTGAATTTGATCCTTCTTCCGCCATTTTCGCCCGTAAAACCCTAGTCCATTGCACTCCTGGTGACAGCAGGAGGCGATTCGAGCTTGGGATTGCCCCATCTGGTGTCGAATTGAAGTAGATCCAGCCCCTTGCCGGAGCTTTGCCGCGAGTTCACTCCGTCGTCTCTAGTGAGCCTTCCCCTCTTCTTTTTCCATTTTCTTGTAGCTTAGGGTTAGCTTAGGTTAGGATTATAGCAGTTTTACTTTTCGTTCATCCCTTCGCCGTGATTTCATGAATCATTCCACGACGGATCTTAGCTTCGCCTCCACTTTCTGGCCACCTCCATTATCCACAGCCTCCAAGATCACCTCCGTCTTCTTTCTCCTCACTCCGTCGCTCCGCTCCACCCTTCCATCACCCTCGATCTCGCCCAGATCGAGCGACCCAAGCTCCCATCTCCACCATACGCCGGAGCTCCACGCCCGAGCCTCGCATCACCTCCATCTAACCCCAAAACACCCCTTGTAGCCTCGCCTGGTTTTTGCGCTTCTAACCCTGCAGGTCAGAGCCAAAGAGGAGGCTCTATCGAGCCTCGACAGCCCCGGGACGAAGCCCCCAGGTCATCTCCGTCGTCCGACCTCCCCTCGCCATCTCAGCCGCTACTGAGACCATCATTCGATGCGGAGGGGCCCCAGGATCATTTTGCCCTTGATCCTAGGGCCGAAGAGGCCGTGTGTCGGCCGGGATCAGTCGTCGAAGCTCGCCACTAGCCGTGTTCTTCCACCATCCTCGAGAACCGCCCGATCGAGGGCTCGTTCAAGGCGCTTCAACTACCGTTGGATCGAGGCTCGGTCGCCTCCGTTGGATCTTCATCGCCTCGCATCTCAGCCGTCCATCCGTGCCTTCGCCTCCGCCGCTGGATGCGCCACATGGATAAGTGGATCGCCCTCGGCTGCACGATCTTTATCTTGGGTATTTTGCACTTTCAACCCAAGAGTTTTTATATTTACGTTTTAGCCCTAAAACTTTCATCTGTAGTTTAAAAATATTTGTAATAATTGCAACTAGGTCCATGAACTTCTTTTATTTGCTCTTTAGTCCCTGTCCACGTCACCTCACGTGACAGGGACACGTGATTTTGGGTAATTTGCGCCAAGCACCTCGAACTTTTCTGTAATTACATTTCTAACCTTGTGCGTAGTGATTAAAATATTATCTTGAGTTATTTGCACTTATGGCCTGCCGGTTTTTGTTATTTGCAAAAATATCCCTGTGAACAGCATGGCACGTGCTTCGCACGTGTCTTTTGGTGAATTTGCAATGTTTTCCCTACAACTTTTGAAAATTACAAAAATGCCCCTGCTAGGCTTGTAGTTTCTTTATGTTTTCTCTAATTATTGCATGCATCTCAAAACACCCAAAAATTCCACAAAAATCAACTTAAGCTCCTGTTTAGTTGCAGATTCACGCTATATTCTTGCATTGCATTTTTCTTGCATTTTTCTATTTATTAAAAATCAAAAACATGCATTTTAACTACAGTCTACATTAGAAAATTAATAAAAATTAGCAACAATTTTTGAAAAATTCTAAAAAATTGTATTTTGTCTATTTTAGTGTTTTTTAACTACTGACCAAAAATCACTAAAATTTTCAAGACAAAAACCTTAAAAATTAGGAAACCCTAAAAATTTTCTTAAAAATCTAAAAAATTCTATAAAAACCCTAAAAATACAAACTTAGTTCCTGTAGGCTCCCTATTTTATTTCATGTATTTTAAAATTAATTTGGGAAAATTTGGATACTGTTTGCTATTTTTCATTCCCATTTTAATTTCAGCCAGTAGTTTGATTCACTATTTTCTTTATTTTGATTTTTAAAAATACCAAAGATATTGAGAAAATTCCCTAAAAATCACAAAAACATTAGAAAATCATAAAAAGACCAAAAACAATTTATTTGCTGATTTTTGTGCATTTTTCTTTATTTTTATAAATACATTATCCTCTCTTTTCTTATATAGTATATATATTCCAATATAAAAAAATAAAATATATATAAAGAAAAAATCAGAAAATTAAAAATCAAAATACAAAATTAAAAATAAAAAAATTTAAAAAAAATTAAAAATTAAAAACCCACAAAAAAAACTCCAGATTGGCTAAGTAGTTCACTAGATATAGGTCTTGTCTTTTTGTCTGCACACTCTACACCTTTGTTTCCTGTGTTCGACCCATACTTGCTTGCCATTGTACATTTTTAGTAGGGAATAATAAATTTTAATCCTTGCTCTTGATTGCTTGATTAATTGTGTGGGTTAATTGTTGATGAATGAAAAGGCTTGAGTAGTCGCCCCAGCAACAGTGAGTCTGATTTGTCAGATCACTATTTAGCGGCTCTCGCTTTTACCGTTTTTCATGCCCCCACTTCAGAATGATGCCCCTCCCCACCACATTCGCATCCCGTAATCTCCTCCCCCCATTGATAGTCGCCCTCCCAATAACACTCGTAAATCCGTCCCTCCCATTATCCTCCGTGGGCCCCACCACAGTTGGTCCCCCCAAACAAAGCACAACCGCTCCTCCCATTAACGCCCCATGCCGGCCTCCCTCAAACAACCGCGACCCACTCCCTCCCATTAACTTCCCTCGCTGCAAGATGTTATAGATCCTCTGCGCAAGATCCGCACCCGCCTCTCCCCTAATAACAAATGCGGGGCCCATCACAGTTGCCCCCCCCGCCTCCTTCAGATCATCTGCACGTTGCATGGCCGAATGCAATCTCCACGACGGATCCAGTTGCGCCTCCTCCGCAATTACGCACAATCTCCTCCACCGATCTAGGAAAACGAATGGACGCCAGGCCCCCAAACTCCTTTGCAACCACTGCCACCACCGGAGTGGCCACTCCAGCCACAACATTCTTGGCCGAAAAGGAGGAACCCGCCCTTTCTCCTACATGTACCGATGCCTCGCGAAATATCCGCCCTGCCCGTTCTTCCTTTGGGAAAATGGTTGAGGAAATTTCCAAGCACAGACGATGACCTTCTGCCCACACGGACCACCTGCCCAACAAGCATGGGTGCAACTAGAGGACCCACACAATAGCATCAACTTCTTCTCTTGGATAGCAACCAATGGAGGCCACACCCTCTACCACAGCAATACCGGACAACAACTCTCGCACCTGATGAACATTTCTCCAGTGAAAATGAATCCCTTTCACCTTCACCAAGTTTAGGAACCCCTGGGATAGCGACCCGTCCCTACCGTGAACCTGCCTCCACTTCAGTGAGGACTTACCCGAACGCGACAGGGATACCAGGGCATCGGCCTCCCCCGCCAACAGGCCGCGAGCTAGCACTTTCCAAGCTGATAGTGCCGCAACGTCCCCCCCGAAAGCAGCTCCCGTCACCAAACCAACATCCGAGGAACCTTTGAAGAGAGCTTCCCCACCGCCGCCTTCTCCAATCAGCAAACTATCCGTAGGCCCAGGCTTGGAGGATATCCTTCCCGCATGACAGTGCTTGCTCCGATGCGCCAAACCCTTGCATCTAAAGCACCGGACATCATCCCTACACTGCCTCGCCCAATGAGCGAGTGAGCCGCATCTATAACATCCCCGGTCGATGGGTAAGAAAACCCCACTGCCTTTGTCCACATTCCGAGATCGCTCTCGCTCCTTAGGAACACCACGCGTATCCCCAAGGGGGACCTGCTCTCTCGAAGCCTTGGCTGGGCAGTATCGAGCACCGATGACGACCCACTCACTACCGCCGCTCATCCGCTCCCCCTTTTACTCCCCAATCCTACAATAAACCTTGTGTACAAGATAGATACATGCGTGAATGTATTATACATTTTTCTGGTATTTTTAGGAAATTAATAATAACTCCAAATAACATGAAACTAACTCCATTGTGTAGGTAGTACTAACCTTAATCCATTAAATATATAAAAAATAATAACCTGTTAATATGATGAATAAACCTAAACTTTAATTTTAAGTATAAAACGTGTGAAGATGAACTTCTCTCATACATTGTCCGATAAAATTTTACCTACTTTTGAATTAAAGTACATCAATTTCTCCGCAAAACCAAATACAAAGTAATCAAAGTTCATATGTGAAAGCTCGATTTTGAGACCTAATTATAAATTTTATAACCAAGTTGACTTAACTTCATTATTTTATGTACATAATTAAGTCATTTTGTAATATTTTTTATTTTTCCCTTTGTTTATGTTCTAACTAAAAATCCAGAAAATCAATAAAAATATGAATTCCGACATAGTGTATATTGAACTAGTGTATACATATTATTACCTATAGTATTTTATTCTATTTTTTTAATCAATAAATATCTAATGAATATACTCCTATATAATTCATTAGACCAAGATCAAATATAAGAATATGAACTATAAATAATTGGGTATTTTATATCTAAAACTACACACAAAAAATCCTACAAAGTACAAATGATTTATTTTTATTTTAGATAATTCATGGATTTTGTAGGTCTCATATAGAACTATAATTTTTGGCTTGGACACTTTTTTATTCTAATTAAGAATTGAACATTTTTCATTTTTTTGTTGATCATCAACAAGTAAACCTCTCCACGTGGCTTTCACCCATTGGTCCACTCCAGTCCACCTTTCTGAATCAACACTCTCTTCCCCTATACAGACACCCCATTAGCCATTGTCAACTTCGTCCACCGACATTCATAAAATAGAAAGAAAAAGATCAGTCAATCACCATTGGTGACAGTGGTGATAGGTTGACGATAACATTTGACCCCCTCCATCAAGCGCGATTGAAGAACGACCTGCCGACTTGGGTTAAGTTTTAAAATTAAGCAAGGGTTGTTGTGACCCCAATCCGCAAGTCGGACTCAAGACCACACAAATCAGACAATCGAAGTGCAAAATCAATGTAAGCAGTCTCTGATACTTATTTAACCTGGTATAGCGACCAAGGTCGAACTCAAGGAGCACGAGTCAAACCTACAAAGTAGTCCTAATCAGACAAATAAAAACATGTTTTTGTAATTTTTATTTTGCAATTTTTTTTATATTTTCAAGGTAAGAAAATAAAACAAAACAAATAAGAAAAACATGGCACAAGAAAGTTCCATAATTTTTTATTAAGTTAAAAAATACTCAGAAATCAGAAATAACAATATTTTTATATTTCTCAATTATTCAGATATTTTTGGTAATTTTATGGGATTTTTTGAATTTTTATATGATTTTATAAAAATCAAACAAATGCAAGAAAAGAAAGCAATGTACAGTCTAGACTAAAAGGCAAGTTTAAAATACTAATAATACCCTAATATCCTGGTTGTGATTTTTATGAGAAAGTAAATGAAATTAGCTATCATTTAGAAACTGAAATTATATTCGTTTTGAATTTTTAGAATTTTTAGTGATTTTTATAAAGTTTTTAGAGTTTTGCGATTTATACGGTTTTTAAAAGGGATAAAGCAACAAAATAGGTACTGAATACAAAGCTCACAAAAACAAATACATATGATTTTTTTTGGAATTTTAAGACAATTTTTATATTTTTTGGTATTTTATAAAATAGACAGAGTAATTTTTAGGTGTTATGATTTTTAGAAAATATCAAATAAAACTAAATTGATTCACAAAAATTACCATAATTATTACATGTTAGAAAGATCTATCAGTAATTTTTATTAAATTTTTGGAGATAATTAGGTATTTATTTGATTAAAAACAACACACGCAACAAGCATGAACCTGAATGCAATTACACGAAAGTTTCCAGGCCAAAAGATAACACGTGAAGAAAATCCAATGCTGAAGTTGCAAATTACCCAAATAATAATGCACCAACTCGGATCAACCGACAAGGGTGAAGTGTGGTGTACGGCTGAGATCAGATATGGAAGGTCGGGCTCCTCATCGATGGCAGAGAAGGGGCCTAGAAGAACTCGTCGATGCTAAACTTCAATGGTGGATGGATCAAGATCTGCTACTCCGATGAAGGGTCGGAGTAGCTATGCATCATCATGAGAGTGGTCCGCGTCTGGTGAGGGGTTCCGATGGAGGAACCAACGGTTAGGCGTGTGTGATGAAGGAGCTCCGCCTGGAGCTGCTCCGCCGAGCAAGGGGATTGTTCAACTGATGCTCCTGTAGTGCAAGGGTACCTAAAATGTAATGCTGGGACTTGGGGTTACGCTCCGATCTTGGTTATTGAAGCGGGAAATGGAAGAAGCGGAGGTGGATGGGATTCGATCTCTAGTGAAAATGGTAGGAGGAGATCTAGGCCTTAACCTCGACCTCAGGGTCGAGTCCAAGGTTAATCACATCGCGATGCAAGATGAGCGGTGGAATGAGGGGTCAATCTGAACGGATGGAGGTGGGTAACGAGGCTTTGATTGACTGGTCGGAGCAGGTGGATGTGCGATAGCGCTAAATGGAATGAATGGAATCAGAAAGGGAAATGTGGGGGATAGGATAGATACCTGAAGGGTCGGAGAAGCTCCTACGCTTCAGGCAGAGGCGAGCGTCAAGGCGATGGCCTCAACTGAGCTGCGGAAGGCCGGGAGGCTAAATACGACAGAGGTATGGCCACGTAGCTGAGCTGCAAGATTCACGGCACGGATCTCCACTCCGAAGACACTCTCCAGTAGTTACTCAACCAAAGGTGTCTAGGGGTGGAAGAAGGAGTGAGGCACGAGCTGAGCTGTAGTGGAGGCAGAAGAGATGATTTATAGGCTTCCCAGGAGGCTGGAAGGATCGAGAGAGAGCATGCAACCCTAGGTAGATACGTGCCTTCCTAGGGATCCGCAAAGGTGATGGATCTTCAGAGAAGGCTCGGGTGAAAGATCGGATCGAAAGGAGTCCTGACCCGACCAGGAGAAATGGGAGAAAATGCTCCGGCGGAAGGAAAAGGATCGGGTCAGCCCTGGAAGAGGGCATTGACCTGGGTCAAAGAAACGAGCTGGACCAATAAGGAATTTAGAATTTACAAAATATTTATAAATTCAATATAAAAAAGTAAATAAATTCAAAATAAAAAGTGTATAAAATAAAAAATGTTTCTTATTTTTCAAATATTTTTTTGTGATTTTTTATTATTGTTATGAAAAATAAAATATTGTATATACATTATATAGTATTATATAGAGGTATAATATACCTATGTATTATGTACATTAATTTTTATTTTATTATTTTTACAAAAGTACCCCAATTTTGTATTTTATTTATTTTCCACATGTTTTTAGGAGTACAAAATAATTTTTATTTTATTTTTATGATTTATTTACACGAACAAAATAATTAGGGGGTGTGACATATATACATGTATTTTGTACAAGTAAGAAAGACTTTATTTTTATTTGATTTTTTTCTGATTGTTATTTTGCTTTTGTTTTATTTCTCGGGATATATACAAGGAGGTAAAAAGAATATTTTATTTCTATTTTGTAAAAATAATAATTTATGTATATAGGTAATATGTACATCACAAAGCAAACCCTATCTCTTTCTACTTATTTTATTTAGCGATCAGGACAAGGCTTGACCTTCTCTTGGGGTTCATGTCACTCTGTATTTATTCTAAACACCTCCTTCCTTTTTCTTTTCCTTTATTCTTTTATTTGTGCACAAATACATGCTATTTTATGCATTATTAACATATGCATGCATAATGCTAACTTATTGTAGTTACACCTATTTACATGATGTTATAGCTAAAATAAAAGAATAACGAGTAAGAATCAGGGACTCATCACCCCCTACACTTTACCTTTGCTAGTCCCTCAACAAACACTTATTTGAAAAAGAAGTGAAAAGGAAGAAAAGAAAAAGAAGGAGAATCAAGGTTGGTCATTAAACTTGTCTTCATTAAATTGAAGTATGGAGCTCAGTCAGACCTTTGGATTGTTAGTTTGTTGGAACCTTATTTGGATCTAAGTTTGAGACTCAACAGCCTTTAAGTTCCACCATTCCATGGTCAAGACTCCTCAATAATCCGGATCAGAACAAGTCTTCATACGCAAACTCTAATGACCATGTATCTTTCCTAGTAAAGTGTAAGTGATATGTAGCTTCCCACCTCTGGTGAAAAGGCAACAGCCTCCCTCAACAAGGTAACTCTAATTCCCTAGTCTAGCAGCTCCTTCCTCGAAGAGCGGGGTATTCCCTTATAAATTCAAGTTCAACCAGCTCAAGAAGAGGGGAAAGAAGAGAATGGACCGTGGTCAGTGTAGCCACATATCCCTAGGAGCCCAACCAGTATAGCTAAGTCTCCCGCTGCAAGCTTCATGAGATGAGAAGGTGTAACATAAGCTTTGCTTTATTTTGTTGTATATACTGCAGCAGGCATTTTATTTTCTGTTAGGCCTGCCACTTCTTTTTGAATTTTTCTTGATTTTGCACACTTTTTTTTGAATGTGCATATGTACAACATATCTACATGGTGTAGCATATATACGTAAGGACTTTTTCTTCTCGAGTCAGTAGACTATCCCTCTTTTGAAGCATTATTGCAACCCACAACTCATGTCTTTAGACCTCAACACCGCCAGACCAAGTTGAGGCGCACTTCCCTCCTTGAAGGAAGACGAGAGGTTCTGCCTAGAAGTACTACCCTCATATGCTACCCCAAGCCAAGGAAAACTGCCTCCTCACCACCTCATCCATGTGGAACTGAGTGTAAATTGCTGGTCCAAGTAAGGCCATTGTCTGTGAGAGATGTGTGCGTTGTTAAGTGTTCTACTTATGCTCATCAAAATGACATGTGAACATATCCTAGTGGACTCAAAGAATTAAGTTACCAATGGACCTGAAAAGTCTTAACCCCAAATCCTATAAGGTTACTCAAAGAATTAGGTGGATTGAGGTCTTAACCAAGCTCCATTTTCCAATTTAATTCCAGACTAGTTTAAATGTCAACTATGATTCATAAGAATATACAAATATATACAAAAATCATTTTATGCAAAATTTTTGAAAATGTTTGAATGCATGCATGAATGCAGAAGTTTTGCAAACTCTTTACAAACATTTACACCAGGGTTTTTGCAAAGTTTTATTTTTCAAATATTTTTCAAAAACTTTGTACTATATACATAATTTTGACATGAAAAATATTTACACAAATTTCACAATCAAAATATTTTTACAAATATTTGTACAAAAAAATTTATAAATAGATATGTATGTGAAAGAAAGAATTCTATGTACAAGGAAAATTTTAATATTTTTGTGATTTTTAATAAGTGATTTTTATCCATTTTATTTATTAACACACTCACACAAAGTACGAGTTATGGCTAAAGTATAAATGTAATATATATGACACCCCCTATACTTAGCTCGAACGATGTCCTTAGAGTGATCAAAGAGCGATGAAGAAGACATAACTCATGCTTAATATTGGGAAGTGAAAAGAGAGACTATACTACAACGGCGAATAAAAGAATAGAATGAATAGAGCTCGGTGATTCCCCCTATACTTAGGATCAAGTAATCCTAATTATAGAAGACTGCACATAAAGGGAAAACCGAGGGGAAGAATGTACAGGGTCTACCTTCCCTATACTTAGGGTAAAATATCCCTAAGTAAAGGCAGTAAAACAGAGGTAGAAAGAATCAAAAGAATACTCAAACATCTGACACCCCCCATACTAAGGGTAAAGTACACCCTAAGTATAGCATAATCATCAGATGCAAATGAGGGTTAGATAAAAAAATGTGTGATATGGACATCTGGATCTATACAAGGGCTGAAGGCAATGATAATCAGGCATGAGATGCAAATGATATGAGTCAAAGACATGGAAGGAAATATCGCGATATATCAGCGATATATCGCCGATGACCGAAAAATGACCAAGACTCGGGTGAATAAAATAGATCAAGGGTCGTTGCGACCCGGATCTCATAGATAATTCAGTCAATCAAGAAAATATGAGATCAGACCACCAAAACAAGATAAAAATCAAAGAGAATCAATAGTGGCCCTGGCTATTAGATTAGCCTAGTATAGCGACCAGGGTCGGACTCAGGGAGCACGTGATGGCCTCGCGGCCTACGAAGTAGTCAAAAATGAAAACAAATAAAAGAAAATTATTTTTGGTGGGTTTTTAATATTTTTTTATATTTTTTGGATTTTTAAATATAAAGAAAATAATAAAATCAAGAAAACAAGCAACTTGGACAATTTATTTAAACACTCAAAATTAATCCAAAAATTCAAACAAAAATATTTTTATACTTTTTATAATTTTTTATTATTTTGGTGAATTTTTGGTATTTTCTAATTTTTTTAGAATTTTATAAAAATAAAACAAGGCAAAAATTGGAAGACAATGATAAAATATTTACAATTTTTTAATAAAAAAATAAAAATCACCTTCTTCCTCCTAGGGAACACGGGCTGCTAGAGATGGACCCAAAATGGGTCGGCGGCGCCGCCCGCACGTGGGGACGGCGAGGAGGACCGCGGAGGGCTGAGGGGACAACGGTGGGAGGTCGGCGTCGGCTAGAGACCAAGCGGTGCCGCGGAGGAGCGCGGGGACGGCGGTGATGCGCCTGGGCTTGCGCGGACGGTTGGCGCGTGTGAGGTTGGAGAGGAGGCCGGTGGACGACGCGCCGCTGGGGCGGAGGCGGCCTGCGACGACGACGGCATGACGGGGTCGCGGCCGGCTAGGGCGGCGGACAACCGCTTGGAGGAGAGGGGGCGGCGACGGTGGGTGCTCCCACCACTGCTGCTGCTTCGATTTTTTTAATTTTTTTTAAAAATTTTCTTTTACTGCTGTTATGTTAAAGAACCTTTTTTTGTTTAATTTTTTTTGGATTTTTTTGTTTTCCAATTTTTTTTTAATTTTTTTTGAATAGGGAATGCAAATAAAAATGACAATAAAGGGGGAAAATGATGTGGTGATAATATGTGGAGTAGAACAAATGGAGGATGGTGGTGATATGATGTGCTAAAAAATGCAAAAATCACAAGATGATAAAATGAGAATAAAATTACCTACGATGAATGCCGTCGCCTAAGGAGTTCTCACGAGAGCACGGTCTTCGCTAAAATCGCCGGAGAGCGATGATCTCGAGCAACGCACGTATGTGGCTGCGATGTTGGCCAAAAAGCCAACGGATCTCACCGGAGAGAGGGTCGTCGTCGCTCGACCGCGGTTGCATCGCTGTCACCTATTCAACTCTGGGAACTAAGCTCTCCTAACATAAAGATGGATCAAAGGCAAAAATGAGGAGAATGACATGTATATAAAGATGATGCATGAAAAGTTATTAAGGTGGTGGAGTTGAATGGGAAGTTGGATTATTAATGGAGTTGAATGGGAAGTTGGAAAAATGATGGAATAATGGAGTTGAATTGGTGGTTATTGTAGAGAATGGAAATTAAATAAATAAATAAAGTGAAATAAAGTTGGCTACTTTAAATACAACAAAAAAAATAAAGAAGGAAAAAAATAGTGGTGAATTTACGAGTGAATACATACAACATGTACACATTTTTTTACTTTTCTAATATGTAATTTTTTTATCTTTCTAATAAGAGATATTTACAATGGAAAAATACAATAAAATAGTACAATTAAAATACAACACAAGTATGATTTTTTTGTATTTTTAGTAATTAAGAAAGATACAATAAAAAATGAAGAAAGAATGAATATATACATGATATACAATGTACATCTAGGTCCCAAAACCCAACTTTTGCAAATGAGCTCTGATTTTAATGAAACCACTTCTGTTGGATAGATAATTTTCTAACTTGAACTTTAAAAGTGAGTTTGGTGAATTTGGAGTTCATACGGAGCGGGAATTTAGCTTGGAAGTTGGACTTTACGGCTTTTTCTCTTTGGGATCTAGGAGCATTTATTTGAGGTGAAATTTGTTTTGTATTTTTGTATTTTTATATACATTTTTTTGAACAAGTTAGAGAAAGAATTAGGCAAAAAGGAGTTGAGATAAAATTATTAAAAATACATGAAGTTTTGGGCTATTTACATGTATAAAACTCCTTTATTTTTGCGGCTTTTTATGTGTAATTTATTTTGTACAATCTAATATACAATAATTAGTGTGTTTTATTTACAAGAGTTATTTTGTTAATTTATTGATTTTATGGACATTTATTTGGGATTTTACTTGGGGATTTTGCTAAGATCAAGATATTGAGATGATGAATCGTGGATTCATCACTATTCTGACAAATTATATGAGCAATGGTATGTCGAAGATAGTTAGTGCAAAAATTGGATTATAAATGTGTTGTCTCATAATATCCAACCCCTGGTTCTTAGAAAAAGTCTGCTAAAGAGTAGTGGCTCACTCTTGAGAGCATGTATGGGCAAAAGAAATAAGATATCCGAATGTACCAGTTGAGAAGGGAGGTTTACAATATGAAGCAAAGGGATATGCATGTTGCTGATTATTATGCTCCATTAAAAGCAAAATGGGAGGAGATAGACTATAATTGTGATGACACTTGGACTAGTTCCGTTGATCGAAAGAAGTTCTGGGATGAATATTGGAAATAATGGAATTTTATTTTCCTTGATGGTCTTAATAATGACTTTGATGCTACTAGGAGTCCGCTCTTAACAACAGGAATAAACCCCGACATTGAGGAGGTCTATCATGCAATTGAATCTGAAGAACATGGTTGTGCTATTATGAGAGGCGAACATGTCTCGTCCTTTGAGAGGTCTATTTTGTTGAGTAAAGGGGGCAAGAGTGGCTATTGGAAAGATAAAAGATGTGCTTACTATAAGAAAAATGATCATGGAGTATATTATTGTCGCGAACTTCATTTGGAAAGGAACATGAATAAAGGGAGGATTCGATTGAAGACCTTCATGCCTATGTTCAAAAGATCTCCTTTCTTAATAAGAATACAAATGATGCAGATGTTGTGAATGTTGCAATGGCTGCAAAGAGAAGTGGAGCTAAGCATTTCTTTGATGATGAATGGATTATTGATAATGGTGCTTCTGATCATATACTATGGTAACACTAAGATGTTCCTTGATTATAAACTTTCCTCGGGTAAAGAATGTGTCAATTTGGTAGATGGGTCTTCTATTACTGTTGCTGGAAGAGGGAGCATATCTATCATAGATAAATTTTTGTTAAAAGACGATCTTCATGTTCATGAATTTCTAATTAATTTACTCTCAATTTATCGTATTGCTAAGGATCTCAACTGTCTCCTGATTTTTGATGAAAAATATTATGTGTTGCAGGACTTGGCGATGAGTAAAATGATTGGGATTGGTTGGTCGCTGATGGCCTCTATTATCTTCCTACTCATGTGGTCGATGCTTGGGTTGCGACAATCAGTGATAAAGAAACGGATGACACTCTAACTCTGTGATGGCATGAGCATCTTGGTCACCCCGGTTATATTGTTCTTCATAGTTTGTTTCCTGAGTTATGCAAAAAAGTTGGACGAGAGATTCATTTTTGTGAAGTGTATGAGCTCTCAAAACACATTAGAACCATTTATCCTCTTTGTAATAGTAAAAGTACTTATGTTTCACATTGTTCACTTTGATGTTTGGGGTCCATCAAATTTGAAAAGTTTGAGAGGCCATCGTTATTTTATCTCTTTTATAGATGATTTTTCTCGTTACACTCATGTCTATTTGATGAAGAGCAGTACCAAGTATCATTCGAAGTTTTGTTAACATGATAAAAAAATCAGTATGATGTTAACGTCAAAATTTTACGGACTGATAATGCTTAGGAGTACTTGGAGGGATCTATCCATACCTTTCTTGAATAAAATGGAATTATCCATGAAATTTATTGCAGTTACAGTCACCAATAAAATGGCATAGTTGAGAGAAAGAATCGCCACCTATTTGAGGTCACAACGACCCTCCTTTTTCAGAGAAATGCTCCCAAGATGTATCGAAGAGAAGTAGTACTCACGATGGATCATCTTATAAAAATGCATCCTTCTGTTGTGGTTGAGAAAAAGACATCATTGTCTATTTTACATCCTGATAAACTAGTTTTCATCTTGGTTCCTCGTGGATTTGGTTGTGTTTGCTATTTCCACCTCTCATGTTCTTGCGTGAGGAAACTGAAATCAAGGGTTGTGAAATGCATCTTTATTGGTTATTCTATTACCAAAAAAGGGTACAAATGCTATGATCCTGTCAAAAGGAAGATTCGTGTTACCAAGGATGTTACCTTTCATGAGCATGAATGCTATTATACAAAGCATTTTCGTCAGGGGGGTGTAATAAAATGGTTGTTTAGGAAAATGAAGGTGAACTTTACTCCCTGAATGAAACTATGGATAGTAATGAAGATGACAGAGAATATTTTACGGATAATAATGTGGAGATGGTAAACAACAATGCTGATGACAATGGCATTCTTCTGGATCAAACTAGTGGTGGACAAGAGACTATGGATAACAATGTTGATCGTGAGGAAAATATGAAACCAAACCACAATCCCAATCTGTCATTGGATGAACCAAGTCATGACAACACTATAAGTAATTCTTCTTCCCTTGATAATCTTGTTGATGATATGAACAATATGTTGAATGACCTTGTTGGTGATACTGAAAATGTAGAAGAAGATCTCCCTATTGTAGTGAGAAAGGCTATAAGATCAACTAGGCCTCCAACACGTTATCCTATGGAGAACTATGTCTCGTACTCTAATGTAAGTTCGAACTACAAAAGTTTGACTATTGTGCTTTACACTCATGTTATTTACGTAAATGTAGCTAAAGCCCATAGTGATCATAAATGGGCAAAAGCCATGAGGGAGAAAATGGAGACTTTGGAAAAATGATACGTGGGATATTGTCAGAATTCTAAAAGATGCTCATCTTGTTAGCTCAAAATAGATCTATGCGATCAATTGTAAGGAAAATGGAAAAATTGATAGATTCAAAACCCGGTTGGTCGCAAGAGACTGCAGTCAGAAATATAGTATCAAATACCTTGAGACATTTGCTCCTGTTGCAAAAATGAACACTGTCCCATTATTATTTATCTTGTTGTTCAGCTCTCCTGAAAAATGTATCAACTATATGTCAAAAATACCTTCCTAAATAGAATCCTCAAAGAAGAAGTACATGAAGATGCCACTTGGACATGGTCAAATAGATAAATGTTGCAAGCTAAAAAGGGCACTTATGGACTGAAACAATCACTCAGAGCTTGGTTTGAACATCTCAGGATTGTAATGATAGAAAATATGTACAATCAGTCTAATGGAGATCATACCCTCTTCATCAAAAGAAATAGTATTAAGAAGTACGTTCTTCTTGTCTATGTTATTGACATGATCCTCACTGGAGACGATGATGAGAAACCGACTAGCATAAAGAGGATTCTTTCAACGGAATTTTAACTAGATGACTAAGGCAGCTAAAATATTTATGTGGCATAGAGATGGCTATATCTCCACAAGCTATGTGTTTCAATTAACGAAATTATGCTCTCAATTTTCTTAATGACTCTGGTATGCTTGGTTGCAAACCTGCACCCCATCATGTAGAGACAAAACCATAAAATGAGTAAGGAGGATGGTGAACCCCTTGATGACATGGAGAAAGGGACATATCAAAGATTAGTTGGAAATTAATCTAACTTACTCTCAAATAACCATACATCACTTATGCGATGAATATTGTCAGTCAGTTTATGCACGTCCTTAGACTGTCCATGAGAATGTCATTAACAGAATCTTGAGCTATATAAAAATGTGCCCTGGCAAAGGGCTTATGTTCAAGAAACACAATGCTATTACTAGTAAAGACTATACTAATGTTGATTGGACTGGATATGTTGAGGATAAGAGATCTACACCATGGTATGCAGTATACTTGTGTGGGAACTTGGTTATTTGAAGAAGTAAGAAACAAAACGTTGTTTCTAGATCGAGTGTTGAAACTTAATACATGGCTCTCTCTAGTGTTGAATTGGGAATTGAAGCAACTAGGCCGATGAAGATGTTCTGTAATAACAAAGCAGCAATATGCTTGGCACACAATCATGTGATGCATGATAGAACAAAGCATGTGGAGATATATCGACATTTCATTCGTGAGAAGATTTATGTTGGCCTATGTTGGACATGCGAGCCCATGGCGAGCCATTATGCAATAAATAGTTATTGCAAATATCATTCCTTGATCTTAAATGAAGAATAACTAATTTGTGTAATAGGTCCCTTAATACAATTAGGATTATGTACTGGCCATCTTGATGATCATACAACTGTTGGTTCAATTATTGAATCATAGAGGCTGGTGCTTGGATGAATATCTAAAGAGTTAGATTGAGGACTCATCAAGTACCTTGAAATAATTGTTAAGAGATGATCTCCAACCTGAGTAGGAGATGGAAATCCTTTCTCACTTGGTTGATATCTGACCGACCTCTTAATGCAGATCTTCTACATGGGAATAGAGATTCGGAGGTGTGAGATTAGTTAGGTCAAAGAGTTGACTTAACGAGATCGAGATAACCAAAGTCCTATTTCGTATGCTGTCACGATATAGGCACGCATCCTCTGACCGGAGATAGATATGTTACTATATATCTGAGTTTGTACATTTGGCAGACAAATAGATTGATGATCTAATCAAGGTCTATACACCGGCACGCTGGTGTGCATATAAGAGCATATGAGTAATACGATCTTTCAAAGGGATCATACAAGTTCATTACCGAACCGGAAGACATGAGCTCACTCACGGGATATTGGGAAGAATCAAATTCCGTGCATGGTCATCTCGCTTTGGAAGCTTGACTGAATTTGTAGGTTTGATATATGTTTTTTTGGAAAAGCATATGATCAACACCTGGGTATTATATATGCTTTTGGAAAAAATATGATGGATACCAACTCGCAATAATCAAATGAGAAATTTGATGATAAATCTGAAGTAGACAGTGTAAATTTATCTTATACTTCAGGTTTATTCTGGGTCTTCCAGTATGCATGATGAACATGTATTAGGAATACTTGAGGGTGATGTCATCATAAACGGTTGTATAACCATGACGCTTCCATTCCGAGGTAGTGATGAAATAGGTCTGGATTTTAGTGATTCCTTTCATAGAGAAGTAATCTGATCTTAGTCCAAATATTGGACATTGATCTGAATGTGATTTAGATGTAACGAAAAGATTGGATTTGCGATCTTGATTTAATTAAGCATCTATGGGAGGTCTGCTAAATCTGGATTTGAGATGAGATCTCAATATCAAAGTCACTATACGTGGAACAATACAATCGCCCTGTCCTTATCTCCAAGTATCCGTGGAGAAAGCGCATTATCCTTGAAAGAGTTCATGGATAATTTCATTGTTGATATATGTATCCGAGCATTGAGATAAATGGATAAATAAATGTGATTTAATTATCATGAATAATATGAATTTGATTCATATTATTAGGATAGTTATCTAAGATAATTAAATGTGATTAAATTATCAAAGATGTGAATAATGTGAATGTGATTCATATTATTTGGGCACATGAGAATTGACATCCAAGATGATTAAATGTGATTTAATTATCATGGATAAGAATAATGTGGATAGCACTATCCATATTATTCAGGTATATTATAAATGTGATTTATAATATATTGAAGAAAGCATATTGTGATTTATATTTGTTGATTAATTGTTTTTGTGAATTGGATTCACATTAAATGATTAATTGAAAATATAATTACATTTTGTTTTGGGTTGTGAATGAGATTCACATAATTTCAATGGCTTAATTGAAATTTTTCACAAAAAAATTATGAATTATTTTTGTGGAAAATATTTACAACAAGAGTTGTTGTAAATTAAGGAGATATCATGAGATAATGATATTTCATGAAAATTAGAGGAGATAGACCCATTCCACTCAAGAGAAGTGGACGGCTACAACTCTCCATGAGGAGAAGAGTAGCCGTCCCCCCTCTTTTAGGAAAAGTGGTTAGTCTCCCCATTATCTCTTCTTTAGAATTGTGATTTAAATTAGGATTAATTATGTTGATTTAGCAATATAAATTAATTCAAAATTAAATCAAGTGTTGTTGTGTTTTTTACAACAACATCTTAGCCATTGAAAGAAACACAAATCAATCTCATCCATTGATTGTGTGTTGTCCATGGATTGAGATCCATGGATCTCAAAACCCTATATAATAAGAGGCACCCCTCGCTCTTCGTTACACGTTTTATGACAACAACGAATGCTCTCTTCCTCTCTCTCTCTCTACACGTCATGCGCCACTCTCACTCTCTCTTATGGCCATCCACCATGGAGCCATTGAGAGAGTCGTCATCGTCGCAGCATCGTCGTTATGCTGCCGGAGTACTCGCTCGTGGATCTCAGTCTCCTTCGGTACGCCTCACTGGTGAAGAAGATCAGATCTCGTGTGATGAGATTAGAAGATTCGTCTCTTGGATCATCAACATGGATTACGAGAAGGACGTGTCTCATCAACGCGCTCGCAAGCGTCTCCTCCGTCAGATCGGACTTGAGACGGGAGGTCTCTTGGTTTAGAGACTCAATCGCAACCACACTTCATGAGGACCTATTTGTCGTTAAGATAAAATGATCCAATAAGTGTTCTTGGATCATGTGATTTTATCGTGTTTAAAATTTTTAAATTCCGCTGCCTGGAGCAACTAGTGCGACTAGTCGCTCCCGATCGCAATCGATGCGATCCACACGCTTCTGTAATGTACTTGAGGATCTTCCCATATCCTTAACGTGGTATCAGAGCTATGTTATAGGTTTTGGATGCGATCCATAAACCTAGGAAGACTTGATTTCATAAGGATTGTGAAAGTTTTATCGCATTTCAATTTTCGCAGCCCTACTTTGTGATAAAATTTAGGCCCTGTTTAAAACGTTTAAACACAAATTTTAAATTGAATAATATTTTCCATTAATTAAGGAAACAGTAGGATTTAACTTTGCGTTATTTGGAATATGATAACTCAAGATATGATCATTTTAATGAACCTATATCCACTGTTTCGGGGATGACGAATGATGACGTATTTAAGGAGTTCATTACTGCTTTAAAACGCCTAGAAATGCATGTTAATCATGTAGGTTCTATTTTAAATTAAGTTAGCAAACTTTAGAAACTGATTTTGCTTAATTTGGATTTAAAATGAATGAGATATGCAAATTTTGTAAGTGAGGGTCACTGCTGAAAATTGCAATCCTAATCATGAACCTTGTAATAGTCATTTAATAAACTTGTGAAATTAATGGTTAATTTCTTGAAATAATTATGGATAATATTTGATAAATATTTGAATGATAATTGTTCCCTTAAATTACATTATCTCAACCAATAAATGATTAGATTTGCTCTAGATCACCAATTGGTTACTTTATACACATTCAACAAATATGTTACTTGAATAGGTTTAGGAATTTGCCTAGTAAATTTCCTTATAATCAAAATGGTTTTGATTATTACTATATGATATAATTTCGTTTAAAAAACCGATGATCATCTCAAGTACACAATGATCGATTTGGCATTATCCTTTCCTGAGATGGATATGGTGTCTAGTTGGGGAGTGTTGGGGTAGCATGTTGCACCGTGTGTGGTCTGTCACACTCTTGTCGGTACTGGCCATGATAACAGGTAGGGACTCGATAATGCTGGAGAAATCATGATGTATTTTCTGATTATTAAATTTCAAATTAATACGTACTTTGAGATAATACCATATATTCAAGTAACAATCAAGTTTATTGATTGAATTAGAATAATAATTGATTTAATGTGATTAAACTAATTATATCCAATTAAAAACACTCTATTATGAATAGATGTGTATTTCCCTTAGAAGAATTAATTATATGAATATGATTCATGATAATTAATTGAAATTTGAATAAGAGGTGGAGGATCACATAAGTCACATCCATGGTCTCCCGTTAAGGCATTCCGTCGCCAGATATTGTATGTAGAGACTCCTGTCCAAAGTGACAGCTCTTGCATACAATCCATTTGGACTGGGCTCTTCGCTTCTTAAAAGAGTAAGGGTGTATGCGTACTGACCTCAATATCGGTCCTCACATTATTGGAGCGATATTGGATTGCGCATAGCGAGTTGTATTCCTGTTGACGGTAGGTTCAATTAATGACGGGTCAACATCACCTTAGGGGTGGTGGGCCCGGGTGTTAAAGACTGAATTAGGAGATGCAAGTTGGACTTGCAAGGCGGAATGTGTTCCCGCTTCTTTTTATCTGAGTTATAGGTTCTCATATTATTGGGATGTAACAAAGATAAGAAAGGAGATGCCTCATCTTGCTGATAATGGTAAGTATATCTCTTACATTGAAAGTGATTAAGGGTATGAACTTTCAGTGTTGACAAGGCAAGACAACTTTGATATAAAAATTCCTAAATTAAAGTAAAATATATATATATATATATATTCTTATGCAAATTTCTTATTTCAGATAATCCTCATTAAACCCACTCAGTACTATACTCAATAATAATCAGTAAAATATTATGGATTGGATCCATGATCACGATATTGTACTTGCAGTTGGACACATATTGTATGTGGTTGCAATGTGCAAGTTTCCTCATAATAATGAGGAATGACAATTAAATAGACAATAAGACAACAACCTAGGGTTTGTTTGTCTCTATAGTCTTGATCTCTCATCAAATGTACTTTGGAAGTGACATGTCGATGATGATCGTAATTATCGAATAACCCTTATAAAATTCTAAGAAGATGTTCTGGCATAAATATGTGCTCTCGACATTTAATCATGAGTGACATGGTTCACTGTATCGTGCAGAATAGTGGCTCTATAAGAGATGATGTATTCAAATATTTGAGTACCTACCTGAACCTATGACTTTAAGAGTTAATATGTATGTAGATATGATGAGTGTCATCATCCTACTATCTATACTCTAGTCATTCATGAAGCTTCATAATATTCATATTGTATGAATTAAATGAAGCATATATAAATGTCGAAATACTCTTATATTGAATTCTTTGAATTCAACATAAGAGATCCTTTTTCTTAAGAAATGGTTGTTTAGAGATGAAGGAGCGCAATTGGAAGCATAGGTCGGACCCAAGTTAGAAGAAAAGTCAAAGAGTTGACTGTACTTCTATGGTTTCCACACATATGACATCCAAAGACTTGGATGAATGTCAATACGGCAATGAGCTGATGTGTTGATAGGATGACTATCAAGTCTATCTAGATCCTTAGAGAAGGACTCGGATAGTGCATCAGAATAGTCTACATATAATCATTGATATTGACTTTTTTATTGGATAAGATCAAAGTCTAATAATTGTATCTCATTCTTCTTGTAACATTTGCAATGGGTTGCATATGTTTTAGAAGACTGAAAAGTTGATCTTAAGGTTTAATAGTCATCCACATGGATATTGATGTAATTGTTGCAACAATCTTTATTGGATAAATAGACATCATATTTTCAGTGGGAGAGCCCTTAATCTTGGAGAATGCCTCTACTACCTAAATATTAGAATACACTCATTGTTTATTTCAAAATGTTGGGAATAAAATGAATTCTGGAATAGACCTATCACAAAAAGTTATGATGGATATATTCAGATAGTATTGTGATATCTAGAAGACTCTACTAAATTAGAAAATTAATGAATGGTTCATTAATATTTCTAAATACTTAAAATTAAACATGATAAGATCAATAGGAGGAGAAAGATTATTTGACAATAAACTGGCATCAAACCTTAGACATTTGTCTGCTGATGAGATCAATAGACTAGTAAGAGATGAAATTTAGAATGTCTAAATTCTCAAATCTTACATACTTTTGAATATTGTATTCAAAGTAAAATTGTCCAATGTGTCCTTCTCTGGGAATAGTGTAAGATGTGGAGGTATTCAAGGTCTCATACATATTGATGTATGTAGATCATCTAAATCATAATGAACATTAATGATATGTGATATCATTTGATGATTATTATGATATGACATTTCTTTCCTTCATGTTAGAAAGCTTTGAAATGTTCAAATATTTCACAGTTTTTTTTAGAACCAAAGTTTGAAGGAAGATGAAAATGAATTTGATCTAATCAAGGTAGCATGTACCTGTTAGATGAATTCAAGGAATACCTTATGGAGAAAGGAATTTTCATTCCTATCTCAATCCTCCTAATGCACCTAAACTCAATAGAGTTATAGGGAGATATAATTGATCATGTATGACATGATTTGATCAATGATTAATCTTCGCATAATTATCTCTTAGTTTCCAAGGTATATATGTAGTAGAGACTACAATATATATCCTTAAAAGGTTCCATGCTAGTAAGTTGGAATCTAGCACCTGAGAGTGCTACTTCATTAGGAAAATAAAGGATGGTATTGGATACCTACTTTATGACCTTGAGATTCTTAAAATATCTCATCTCTAAGGATGTGATTCTTAGAGGATGACTCTCTTGAGAATCAAGATGAAATGAAGTGAAGGAACTCATTTAGTCTTGAGAAGATAATGAGGCTCCTGAAATGGGAAACTAAAAGGACAATTAAAGATGAAACACTAATACCTCTTCAAATGAGTTTGAGCATGGATTCCATGTGTCAGTTAAATGATCTTACTTCATGGGATGAAGATTCTAAAAATCATGACATGGAATAATGGATTTTAACAATAAAGTCTATAGTAGACTTCATATACAAGTGTTGTATATGGTCCCTCAAGGATCCACCTATATGGGTAAAACCCGTTAAGGTGTAAATGGATCTTCAAGAGAAAGAGGGAACCTGATGAAAAGGTAGAGATCTTCAAAGCACGTCTCGTAGCCATGAGCTACACACTGAATAGAAGACATCTCTTGCGATGAGACTTGCTCTCCAGTGACCATGCTTAAACTCATCAGATTATTGCTAACTATAGCTACACAACTTGACTTTGACATCCTCGAGATGGAAGTCAAGATTGCATTCCTCCACGAATATCTCTCTAAGGATACTCACATGAAGTAGCCCCAAGGATTCATCGATGCGGAATACAAAGTGTGCAAGCCAAGAAGTTCCATCTAGGGACTCAAATAAGCTTCTTGTAGTTGGAACATTGGATCTGATGAAATCATAAAGATTATGATTTCAGATAGAATCTTTATGAGCCATGTGAAGCTTAGTGGGAGTACCATTGTGTTCATCGTGCTATATGTAGATGATACCCTAATCATTTGGAATGATATAAGGATAATAATAAGTGTTTTTATAGACTGGCTATTCCATTCCTTGAGACATGATCTCAATGATACCTCTTTGATCGTAGTTCTGAAGATGTTCAAAGAAGAGGGTATTGGGACTGTCACATTAGTAGTACACCTTTGACATGTTCCATTTATTGGAAAATTCTAAGAAAGGCTTCCTTCCCGTAAGATATGGTACTGACCTATCTAAAGGGATAACACCTCAAAGAGTTGAGGAAGTGAATGCTAAAACTGCTTGCCCTTGTGCATCAGTTGTGAGAACCCGGGTGCATGCTACATGTGTACAAATATCAGATATCTGCCATGAAGTAGGAGTAGTAAATGTTACTAATCCTACTAAGGAGATAAAACACTTGATTGCAGTAATAACAATATCATCAAAGATGAAAAGATTTTTGAGATAGTGATCTCAAAGTCTTATCTTCAAGAAATTAAGACTTTATGGATAGTGATCTAAAAGGTCTTAATTGTGGATACCTTAGGAGATAGAGATCTCCAGGAATAAGGGTATTCTGATAAGGATTATGGACATACTGGTTATAATAATTATTAAGCTATAGTGTCAAGGACACTATAACTGACAAGATTGAGTATTGGTTGCATAAGATGCAACATTCACATTGGATGCGAGCACTGTTACTAGGGGATATGCAAGTGCCGTAAAAGGACGTGGCTTAATCTCTCGGGAATAGAGTGACTGATCAGCTTACCTAGCTATTTTCCTAAATAACCTATGATTATCACATGAGCGAGGGTTTAAATGATTAGCCCATTAATGGCTCTTTGGGCTAGTGGGAGATTCTTGGACATGCGAGCCCACAACGAGCCATTATGCAATAAATGTTATTGCAAATATCATTACCTGATCTGAAATGAATAATAACTAATTTGCATAATAGGTCCCTTAGTACAATTAGGGTTATGTACCATGGCCATCTTGATGATCATACAGCCGTTAGTTCAATTATTGAATCATAGAGGCTGATGCTTAGATGAATATATAAAGAGTTAGATTGGAGACTCATCAAGTATCGTCAAATGATTGTTAAGAGATGATCTCCAGCCTGAGTAGAAGATGGAAATCCTTTCTTACTTGGTTGATATCTGACCGACCTCTTGATGCAGTTCCTCTGCATGGGAATAGAGATTCGGAGGTGTCAGATTAGTTAGGTCAAAGAGTTGACTTAACGAGATCAAGATAACCAAGTCCTATGTCGTATGCTGTCACGATATAGGCACTCATCCTCTGACCAAAGACAGATGTGTTACTATATGTCTGAGTATGTACATTTAGCAGACCAATAAGTTGATGATCTAACCAAGGTCTATACACAGGTGCGTTGGTGTGCATATAAGGGCATATGAGTAATACAATATCTCAAAGGGATCATACAGGTTCATTACTGAACCGGAAGACATGAGCTCACTCACAAGATATTGGAAAGAATCAAATTCCGTGCACGGTCGTCTCACTCTCGTAGCTTGACTGAACTTGTAGGTTTGATATATGTTTTTTTGAAAAGCATATGATCAACACCTGGGTATGATATATGCTTTTGGAAAGTATATCATCGATACCAACTCCCAATAATCAAATGAGAAATTTGATGATAAAAATCTGAAATAGACAATGTAAAATCGATCTTATACTTCGGGTTTATTCTGGGTCTTTCAGTATGCAGGATGTAAAGGTATTAGGAATACTTGAGGGTGATCTGATAACAAACGATTGTATAACCATGACGCTTCCATTTCGAGGGAGTGATGAAATTGGTATGGATTTTAGTGACACCTTTCATAGAGAAGAAATCTGATCTTAGTGAAAATATTGGACATTGATCTGAATGTGATTCAGATGTAATGAGAAGATTGGATATGCGGTCTTGATTCAATCAAGCATCTATTGGAGGTCCGCAAGATCTGGATTTGAGATTATATATCAATATCCAAGTCACTATACGTGGAACAATACAATCATCCTGTCCTTATCTCCAAGTATCCGCAGAGAAAGTGCATTATCCTTGAAAGAGTTCATGGATAATTTCATTGTTGATATATGTATCCGAGCATTGAGAAAAATGGATAGATAAATGTGATTTAATTATCATGAATAATATGAATTTGATTCATATTATTAGGAGAGTTGTCTAGAATAATTAAATGTGATTTAATTATCAAAGATGTGAATAATGTGAATGTGATTCATATTATTTGGTCACATGAGAATTGAGACCCAAGATGATTAAATGTGATTTAATTATCATGGATAAGAATAATGTGGATAGCACTATCCATACTATTCAGGTATACTATAAATGTGATTTATAATATATTAAAGAGAGCATATTATGATTTATATTTGTTGATTAATTGTTAATGTGAATTGGATTCACATTGAATAAATAATTGAAAATATAATTACACTTTGTTTTAAGTTGTGAATGAGATTCACATAATTTCAGTGGCTTAATTGAAATTTTTCACAAAATAATTGTGAATTATTTTTGTGTAAAATATTTACAACAAGATTTGTTGTAAATTGAGGAGATATCATGAGATAATGAGATCTCATGAAAATTAGAGGAGATAGACCCATTCCACTCAAGAGAAGTGGATGGCTACAACTCTCCATGAGTAAAAGAGTAGTCGTCCCTCCTCTTTTAGGAAAAGAGATTAGTCTCCTCATTATCTCTTCTCTAGTCAATGTGATTTAAATTGGGATTAATTATGTTGAGTTATCAATATAAATTAATTCAAAATTAAATCAATTGTTGTTGTGTTTTTTATAACAACATCTTAGCCATTGAAAGAAATAAAAATCAATCTCATCCATTGATTGTGTGTTGTCCATGGATTGAGATCCATGCATCCCAAAACCCTATATAAGAAAAGGCACCACTTGCTCTTCGTTACATGTTTTACGACAATAATGAATGCTCTCTTCCTCTCTCTCTCTCTACATGTCATGTGCCTCTCTCCCTCCCTCTCTTATGGCCATCCACCATGGAGCCATTGAGAGAGTCGTCATCGCCACAGCATCGTCATTAAGCTGCCGGAGTACTTGCTTGTGGATCTCCGTCTCCTTCGGTATGCCTCACTCATGAAGAATACGTTGGATCTCATGTGACGAGATCAGGAGATTCACCGCTTGGATCATCAATATGGATTGCAAAAAGGATGTGTCTCATCAACGAGCTCGTAAGCGTCTCCTCCATCGGATTGGACTTGAGATAGGAGGTATCTTAGTTTAGAGATTCCATCGCAACCACGCTTCATGAGGTAAACCTTATATCTATTTATGGTTAAGATGAAATGATCCAAAAAGTGTTCTTGGATAATGTGGTTTCATCATGTTTAAAATTTTTAAATTCCGCTGCCCGTAGCAACTAGTGCGACTAGTCGCTCCCGATCGCATTCGATGCGATCCACACGCTTCTGTGATGCGCTTGAGGATATTCCCATATCCTTCAGCCTATTGTGTCTACCTTACCTGAAACCTGGTTATCAGGTTGTTGTTTTCTTCACAAAGGGGTTGTCTATGACGCAATTTGAGATGAATGTTGGCAAGTTGAGCATGGTTGACATGTATGCCCATCTTGAGGGGGAGTGTTGAGTTGTATGATTAGTTGGGTGGGTAAATGAGGTTTATGGGTGTGTAACCGTTTACTCAGTTACCTTTAATTATTAATCATCCCCCTCCCCCTATCAAGATTAAGAAAGTAAAGAATTCTCTAATCTCTATGTCAGGAGATTAGGATTGTTGTCCCCCCTTGGCTTTCCCTCATTGTAGGATTTCCATGTAAATCCTTGTCTTTGTTGTGGTGATTGTTCTCGATTGTTTCTTCAATGAAGGGTATCAACTAAGACACCATCCATTGTAATTATACACACATAGAGAGAGGAGTGTGTGTAGCATTTCCATCGTCCGTGTCATGGACAAATTTTCCCCTATTCCAACATGATCCAAGGTGGAAATGCGACACCTTGTTGCGAGATCACATCAAAACTTGCCTCCATCGAGCTTCTGGAAGTGAAGATACGGCTTCATCTGATGGAGAGATGTCACCTGACAGGTATATATCTACTCCCTTCTTTATCTACTTCTATTTCTTCATCTTCTCATTTTATCTATCATCCACCATCTCAAGTACCTTGGCTACCTTCTCCTTCGTATTTTTGGCCATCCTGACAATACACTGATGATCACCATCACCTCCATAAAACCTTCACTTCACCCTCTACCTCACCGCACCTTATCTTTTCCGGTGAAACCATCGTCGGAGCATCGCTCCTCTCCACCATCTACACTACAAAAGCACCGCCCACATCTCTCTTCTTGTGCATCATGGTAGGATTAAGCCTCCAGCATGAGCAACCTTTCTTCGCAGGTTGATAGAGGTGGGAGCTTATAGTTGTGTCACCTAAACCTTCGTTGCTAACTCGTGACCGATGAAGATGGAGGAGACCTTGATAAGCATCTACTATTGGTTTAGTTAGCCACATCGCATTTCAACAACTAGTTTAAAGATACCAGCATTGTTCGATCGTCCCAGAGGAACGCCATCAGCATCATTAAAGCCTCTCTATTCTCATCTGTTGTTCTAATAGAGATTGCATTAGAGCCACTAAAATCAACCCTCAATCTGAGTTGCGCAAACATTTTTCAACGAACGACAACATTTCACACCCTTCAATCGAAGATCAGGTCTTATCCAAACCATCCCCAGAGAAGACTAGGTTATACGTGCAATCTGCGTGTGACTTAATCCACAATCATTCCAATACTATAGATCAGCCCTTTGGGTAGATTTCATGATATGCGTACCCAGTTTTCAATATTACAATAAGTTTTGACCGATTCATAGTTGTAGAAATACCACTATGTTAATCTAATTATATCTTGCTAGCCATGGATCATATAAATACAAGTCGGGCATCATTTTGTACCTCCAACTAATGATCTTTCATTTGACATATTTTAGAAAACATTTAGAGATATATTGTATCATTTGTAAATTTTTAAGTAGATCATTGATAATAACATTATTAATTCATTGTACATTCAAATATGTATCTTTAAAAATTGTAAAAAATGATCATTTTGAAGATTTTGATATAAGAAAACTTTTGTCACACTTTTTTTAGAAAACATTGAATATTATGCTCTGAGTAAACTATTTTTCATATTTCCTTATCTAATTTTTCTAGGACACATACTACAATATTTCATAAAAACAAAATAGTCTTAAATACATCTTTTATTTCTCTATTATCTAGATTTTTTGTGGAATTAATTGACAAGGTTTTCTCTTCTTAAAAATTAATTAACATCAAATTGGGATTTTTCCTAATTTATTTTCATTTTATCAATATTAATTCTAAAAATTCCAAAAATTATAATAACTTTATTTCATCATATATCACATACCATATTTTAGTTTTAAAAAATATTATATTTTCATTCATTAAATTTAAAAGGATCAAAAATATTACCCACACCATATTAAATTCATCATCAAATAAAAATAACAAAAGTTTAAAATTCCTGATTGCATGCATTTTAAGGAAAAAATATAATTTGCATTTTTAGGAGAAGAAATCATTTTTGCAAGCCACTTATTTTCCTTTATACTTGTCACTTATTTTCTACTTATTATTATTTTATTTTGTAATAACAATAAAAAATGCGAAGATAAAAAATTTAGAAATAAAATTTTAAAAATATTAGTGCATCACATCGCACATAGTTAATATTTACACAATTACTTGGACGCCCTAATTTGATCGAAGTTATATCTAAAATCTATGTTGCTTCCTTGTGTTCAACCTTAGACTTCACTAACATCAAATTCACGCATACATTTTCTTTGAGTTTTTTGGTCGATTGCTTTTATTCCACATTATATTACAATAACTCGACATGCATTAATTAATTCTTTATAATTAGTAAGTATAAAGAACAGTTATTTGGATGATGTCAGTGTCGGAGAAGTTGCACGCCTTCTAGAAATTAGATCTATTTTTGTGATATTGAATTTATGGGTTAGTTATCAATTTTGTGTGCCACTTTACTGCTTTTATTTCATTCACATGTGAACTTAAGTGTCTTTTTGGGATTCGACATAGTAGGAGAACCAAAGGTTGAGATTTCCATGGAAAGAATGCAAAGTCTCAGTGTGTCGGTGGTTTGTGCCCTTAGCCTTTGTCCTAGTCCTGTCAAGAGTGGAGTGTGAATGAAGGACCATTTGACATGCATATTTGACCGTCCCCCAGTGGTATGAAAGCCCATAAACAGGAGAGTCTTGACCAATTCGAAAGATCATTGAATGTAGTTGAAATAACGGAATTGGAGATTGACCGGGTTTGGGAGAGGGAATCGTGGAATGGAAGAGGACCCCACTAATTATATATTAAAGAAGGTTCGAGAGAATGCAAGAGTAAATATGCGCAACGCGATATATATTCCTAAAAAGCCGCTAGTGCGGTACTATAATATAAGCAAATATAGGCAAGCGGGAAGTAATGCACCTTCACTCTTCCTCTCGGTTGCATACAATTCCCTAAGCATAGCCAGTAGGCCGAAAACCACCTTCACTTGGATTTATCAGGTAAGTAGCCTCACATTTGCATTCCGGAGAATGCCATTTGGGCGATCACATCAATCGCCTGCTGAGTCTGAGGTCAAGTCTGAGGAGCATGTTCCTGACTCTGTGGATGCAAGTGAGGCTGGTGGCGAGGTCTAGGGTCTGAGCAGCGTACATCTGACCTACTGGATGCAGGTGAAAATTCTGGTGACACGGGGAAGATGTTGATATTGATCCCTAAACTCTTTGACGGCTGGAAATAGCAGCAGACTATAGAAAGTATGAAGGTAGGCAAACAATATATATAGTCAGTGTGAGAGTCCCTAGACCTTTCATTCCCTCGGCGCAGGCTGAACTGAGCACTCATAGCTCCAGAGGAAGGCGTCGACTAATCACTAATTATTGCGATCAGAAGGGGGACCATGTCTTGATGTTTATATTCCAGCTATGTGATGTGCGTCTCCCACGAAGCAAATGAAGGGAAGCTCTTCGAGCTTTCTCCGCCAGCGGTTTATGTAGTGGTCAGCCACCCCTAAGCTCGCTAAGATGCGCTTCCCCTCTCTCTTCCAAGCCTGGGGAAGCACTAGATTAGGGGAGCGGAAAAGTCAATAGTCGTACTAATGGAAGTCCGAGGCTAGTTGGGCTGGGGGTCTCAGTTCGGAGTTGGAATGAGTCTCGCCTCTCAGCAGTACGGAGGTATGCCAAAAAAGGGTGAAGAGCTTTCACTATCATCTCGTCAAGATGCGAGGGGAAGATTAGGAGAAGACTGCTTGATGTTAGGTGAAGAGCGAGGTCTAGCGCCTACTACCACCTAGTTCCCTGGGGCGAACCGCTAGGACTCAGGAAAGAGAAAAGCAAAATTGTTGGAGTTACCATTTCTATTGAGTACTAATATGATTGGTATTAAAAAAACAAAAGAGGCTATCAATTTCTTGTCAAAATACTAGCCCCTGTCAATTCTATTCATGATTTTTGTTATTGAGTCTGTGAGAAAGAGAGTCCATGTGTTTAGGTTTATTTTCTCTAGTTTTATATTTTTTGTACATTTATAGCAAATGCCATTCAAAGCTTCATGTGTGTAGAATGGAACTTTTGGACTCGATCTATTTCAACCACAATTGGGTAGTCGGGGCTAAATTTTTGACGTAGTTATAGGATTGCACATCAACTATTAAAGCTACTAGGATTATTCTGCATGAGCTCGTAAAACTGAAATCATTATTTTCACTAAAGGACACACTGGACTGCTCCAATAATTAGTCAAATCAAATTATTATTTCATCACTAATAGAAATTTTTTTCTTGGTGTGGCCTTTTCTGAGCATTCATTATAAATATATGTTTAAGATTTATAAATTCTAATTTGCATCACACATGGAAATTGTGAGGAATCATTGTAAGTATCTCTAACTCAGCATTCATCGTCGTGTCTCTCGTTGCACAGCTTTTCTGGTTTTCCCGCATATTTTCAATTCACATAAAACTAAAAGGAAATTGGAATCTCCTATATACAATCTCTTGAGAACTGACTCAAATTCAGTAACAATCTTAATTAAGATTAGGACTACCAATCTTTTGAGTAAATAAAATGAAATAAAAATAAAAAATCAACATGCATGGGAGGAAAACCCCAACATTATTTGCAGGTACTTTCGAGTCTAATTGAGGCGCAAGCCATAAGGATTAGAACCAAAAATCTCTAGACATGTCCCATTAGTGTATGCACTCTGACTCTCTGGTATACAACACTGTAAACCCTTGCCTTAAACCTTAAATGGTGACATCATCAGAGGCAAAAACATCTATGAGCTTACTTAAGTACAATTTCTTGTAAAAATAAACACTAATACGTAAAAGATTCAAACAAGTCGAAGTCTTGCAGTTTTCATCATGTTGAGTGTGAATCTAGGTTCCGCATTATGTTTTGATTGTGTGTGCACGTAAGATCGCACTTTTGCACCTTTTCACACATCGCTTGTTTTTGGTAGTCATACAGTCTTGAATCGAAAATGGAGGAGGAAGTCAAATTTACTGTGGACTTTACACGATATAGATGACTGATTCTCCCCCAATTCTCACCACTTCGATAAAACTCTCTTTCCAAAACACCACCTGCTTAGGATGGATATCTTCTCGAGTATGGTTTCTTCTTTTTTGAGCAAGGTCAGACCCAGGCCTATGCTCCTTTCTCAGTCACAGAGGATGACTCTCTCCTCAGTGAAAATCTCTTTTCTTTAAAAGAACATGGCACACCTCTTTTACTCGGCAGAAAGTATAATCTCATTAAGTTAACACCCAATAAACATAATCATGGTAGAGAGGAGAATGATCGTGATGAGGCCATTAGAGGATTCTTGGAACCCAAATGAGAATACCTCTTGGATCTCTTAACAAATGTTACTACTAATAAATAAATTATCATAGGTAATAATTGTCACGACTTCGAAGCTATGAACACTCTGAGATTGGGGATTATGTTGATACTTGATGAGCTTAGGTTGTTGCCCATTCCCTCAACCAATCCTCCAATCTACCCTCGATAATATCCTCGATAATATCTCTTTTATTGGTAACCCAGGGTCTATAGACTCTACTGCCTATTCAAAACAGATGCATATCGTCTTCGAGGACCCGGTTGCTTAAAAACACAGACCAATTTCACCTTAATATTTTTACCATCGTCTTATTTCAAGTATTATCGTAACCCAACTGCTAATCATACCACTACGTGCCTCCACATGGAAGAAACACATCTTTTGTCATTTAACCCATAGATATTGGCATCAGGTACCACTCATTGCAAATCATTCATTCATTTCATGTGCACTTATCATAACAGGGCAACTCTGTACCAATTAGGTAGGGTCACGTCAATTCGAGATCCTTGCGACAAACCTACAAGTTGCATGCCCAACCTATAGTTCTACTCCTAGTCATCCTTAACACAATCCTTTTTAGGATCCAATTCAACACATATAAATTCCCATGATGTAATTCCTCCGTTAAGCTTTCGATTTGCTTATTCATCAACATTGAGTATAGACTTACATATGTATTAATTCCTATGTATATATATTAACTCTCAAACCCTAACTTTCCAAGCCACTGCATCAATTCGATGCTTATCTAGTATTTTAGTCGAAATAACAAAGCAACTTTCATATTTTTTTCAAAAATAACCAAATTAGGGTTCTTCATAGAGAAGAACATAAAATCAAGAATTTCAATGATTACTCATGAAAAACCCAATAGCAAAAGGTATGATTTCGTTACCTAATTGAGCTATTTCTCGCATATGTAGTGCTTTATTGTGATTCATTTTCAGAATGGGTGATATACATCTCCTGAAATGATCAAATTTTACTTTCATTTCAAGAACACGAAGATTGTATCACGAACTCGAAGAATGAATGAAGAACATGAAGAACGTGAAGAATATATTTTCCTCGTAATTTCAGCAGAGCTTTCCCTTATATGGAGTGATATTTTAGGAAAATTTCAGCAGACTTACCCCTTATATCGATGCATACTTATATGAAATTTTTGACAAAGTTTTCCCTTATATTGGGACATAATTCTAAAGAAAAATGGAAAGAATTTCCTCCATAAAATCATCGAGAGGAAAAATAACAGCAAAACAGAAAGAATAATAACAGAACTGGAAGCGATGGAGAATCAGTAGACACCATGTGTCTTACATGAGTGTAATGAATCACATGATTCAATGATGATGTAGCGGCCCACACCTATATGGACTGTTACATATATTACTCCATCAAAACAACTATAAAATTGATAAAAAAAACTATAGAATCGGCAAGTCTCTTCTCAAGGGTAAGTGACTTATACCCAAAAAATGTATGCTCACTTACGGTCAAGTCGCCCGCACCTGAGCAGGACTATGCTATGATTTCTCCTCGAACCACAACATGAAACAAATCAAAAAGGAATATGAATTGTAAACACAGCTCAAGTTAGAGCTATTTACTTTCTACGCGAAGCCAACTAGGAGAGGACCACATCGTTCTCCTCCTCATGCTCTCCGCAGCGCTTCGCTAGCACTCCTTCCCCGCCTCCCTCTCCTCCTCCGACCTCTCAACCCTAGTCCTCGAGGTAGTGGCGGTAGTGGATGTTGTAGAGAATGAATGGGTAGGGGGATATTTATAGGCTTCAAAAAACCACTAACCATGGTTAATAAACAAAAAATTCCTAAATAAATATTTTAGAAATAAAATTTAAAAAAATATTATTGCATCACATCACACATAATTGATATTTGTACAATTACTTGGACACCCTTATTTGATCGAAGTTATATCTAAAATCTTCCTTTCTTCCTTGTATTCAACCTTGGACTTCACTAACATCACATTCACACATACATCTTCTGTGGGTTTTTTGACTGATTGCTTTTAATCCACGTTATAATACACTAACTTAACATACATTAATGAATTCTTTAAAATTAGTAAGGATAAAAAGTGGTTCATCTGATGACATCATTGTCGAAGAAACTGTATGACTTTGAGAGCTTATATCTCTTTTTGTGATATTGTATTTATGTGTTATTTATCAATTTTGTGTGCCACTTCACTGCTTTTATTTCATTCACTTGTGAACTAAAGCAATTTTTTGGGATTCAACGCAATAGAGAACCAAAGGTTGAGACTTCCATGGAAAGAACATGAAGGTAGAGAAATTTTTTGTTTTATTGACTCTATGAGACAGAGTCCTAGAGTTTAGGTTTATTTTCTCTATTTTTCTATTTTTGTACATTTATAGCGAACTCCATTCGAAGTCTCGTGTGTGTAGATTTGACTCGATCTATGTCGACCACAGTTGGGTGGTTGGGTCCAGATTTTTGACATAGTTCTAGGATTGCACATCAATTATTAGAGCTACTAGGATTATTATGCATGAGCTCATAGAACAAAAAACTTATTTTATTCACTAAAGGATGCAATCGACTGCTTCAATAATTAGTCAAATTAAGTTATTATTTCATCAGTAATAGAAAATTTTTGCCTAGGTGTGGCTTTTTCTGAGCATTCATTAGAAATATATGTTTAGGATTCATAAATTGTGTTTTGCATCCCATAAAGGAATCATTGTAAGTATCTCTAACTCTGAATTCATGATCGTGTTTCCAATTGCAATATAGCTTTTCTGATTTTCTCGCATATTTTGAATTCACATAAAACTAAAAGGAAATAGGAATCTCCTATAGACAATCTCTTGAGAACCGACTCAAATTCGGTAATAACCTGAATTAAGATTAGGAATGCCAATTTTTTGGCCAAATAAAAAAAATCAAAAATCAATATACATGGGAGAGAAACCCCGACATTATTTGTGAGTACTTTCGAGATTAAGCGAGGCACGAGCCATGAGGGTTAGAGCCAAAATCTCTAAACATGGCCTCAATGTGTTTGTACTTTGACTCTCTAGCATACAACATTGTAAACCCTTGCCTTCGACCTTAAATGGTGACATCATCAAAGGTAACATCTATGAGCATGCTTAAGTACAATTGATAAAATAAACACTAATACTTAAAAGATTCAAATAAGTCGAACTCTTATGGTTTTCATTATGTTAAATGTGGATCTAGGTTTCACATTGTGTTTTGATTGTGTGTGCATGTAAGATCGCGCGTTTGCACCTTTTCACATCACTTGTATTAGGTAGGCATTCACTCTTGAATCGAGAACGGAGGCGGAAGTCAAATTTACTGTGGACTTTACACAATATACGATGACTGATTCTCCCCCAAAATTCTCACTAGTTTGATAAAAACTCTCTTTCCAAACCATTTCCTACTTAGGATGACCTCTTCTCGAGTATGGTTTCTTCTTTTTGAGCAAGGTCAGACCCAAGCATATGCTACTTCGTCAATCACAGAGGATGATTCTCTCCTCAGTGAAAAACTCTTTTCTTAAAAAGAACTCGATACACCTCTTTTATCCGACAGAAAGAAGAATCCCGTCAACTTGACACCCAAGAAACAGAATCATGGCAGAGGGGACGATGATCGTGATGAGGCCACTAGAGGACTCTTGGAACCCAAATGAGGATACCTCTTGGATCTCTTAACAAATGTTACTACTAGTAAATCAATTATCATAGGACATAATTGTCACGACCTCTAAGTTGTGGACACTCCGAGATTGGGGATTGCATTGATACTTGATGAGATTAGGCCATCGTCATCGCCTCAACCAATCCTCCAATCTACTCTTGATAATATCTCTTTTATTAGTAATCCAGGGTCTTTAGACCCTACCATCTATTGAATACAGATGCATATGTCCTTGAGGACATGGTTGTTTAAAACCATATGCCATTTTTACCTTAATCTTTTTACCAACGGCTTATTTCAAGTGTTATCGTAACCCAACTGCTAATCATACCACCACGTTCCTCCACATGGCACGACCACATCATCCGTTGTTCAACTCAAAGATATTGACATCCAGTACCACGAGTTGTAAATCATTCATTTATTTTATGCGCACTTATCATAATAGTGCAACTGTGTACCACCTAGGTATGGTCACACCAATAAGGGTTTCTTCCAACAAACCTACATGTTGAATGTCGGACCTGTTGTTCTACTCATAGTCATCCTTAACATAACACATGGTCATTTCAGGATCCAATTTAATACACATCAATTCCCATGATGTAAGTCCTTCATTAAGCCTTTGATTTGCTTATTCATCAACACCGAGTACATACTTACATATATTAATTCATATATATACTCATATTTATACTTATTTTAACTCCAAAACCCTCATTTTTCAAGCCACTACATTAATTCGATGCTTAGTCATTATTCTAGTGGGAATCACAAAGCAACTTTTCATATTTTCTCAAAATAGCCAAATTAGAGCTCTTTGTAGAGAAGAACATAAAATCAAGAATTTTAACGATCTCATATGAAAAACCCAACTATAAAAGGAAGAATTTTGTCACTTAATTGAGCCCTTTTCTCGTATATGTAGTGCTTTATCATGATTCATTTTCTGAAAGGGTGATCTACAGATCCTGAAATGATCTAATTTTACTTTCATATCAAGAACATGAAAACATACCAAGAACTCGAAGAACGAACGAAGAATGCAAAGCACATATTTTCCCTTGTAATTTCAGCAGAGTTTCCCCTTATACGGGATGATATTTCTTGGAAAACTTCACCGGAGTTTCCGCTTATATCGAGACATATTTCTATGAATTGGCAGAACTTCCCCTTATATTAGGAAATATTTTTAAGAAAAAATGGAAATAATTTCCTTTATAAAATCATCAAGAGTAACAATAGTAGAAAAATAGAAAGAATATAATAGAATTATAGGGGATGGAGAATCGGTAAACTCCACGCGTCTTAGGTGAGACAAGCATGTGATGAATCATAGGATTCTTTGACAGCCTAACTGCATGCACCTAAGTAGGGCATTTCACATATTTCTCCATCAAAACAACTATAAAATCGATAAAAAAAACTGCAAAATTGGCATGTCTCTTGTCAAGGGTGAGTGAGTTATACGAAGAACTCGTATGCTCACTAACGGTTGAGCCACCCGCACCTGAACATGGCTATGCTCAGATTTCTCTTCGAACCACAACAGAAAATGAATGACAAAGGAAGATGAATCAAAAATCTAGCACAAGTTAGATCTACTTACATCCTACACGAAGCCAACTAGGAGAGGATCACCTCGCCTCCCTCTCCTCCTCATGTCCTCTCGACCCTAGTCCTTGGAGTAGTGGTGGTAGTGGAAATCATATAGAATGAAAGGGTAGGGGTATTTACATGCTTTAAAAAATCGCTAACCATGGTTAGTAAACCATGGTTTAAACCTTAACCACTTTTAGTGGTCCATTGTATTGGTCAACGTTTATACCAAAGCTTAGGGATTAAGTTAGAACCTTCCAAGAACTACTAGATTTCTAAATATGCTTAATTAGCGCTAATCGTGATTAACTTTCACTAATTAAGATTAACTTTTTCTAATCATGATTCTCTTTTAGTAATCCCTTATTAGTATTCGCTAATGGTGATTAGTGATTCTTAACATTAGTCTCCTTAATCATGATTAACCAGTCTTAATGACAGTCATTAGGGTTAATGACGTCTTAAGCCTCCTTAATTATCTCTCTTTTGAAAATTGTAACAATTCAAAATGATGTTCGATTCACACGAAACAAATTCTGTTGGTTTTCTTCTTGACGAGCCGGGTCTTATGACACATGATCCGAGAGATGGACAAGTCCAAGGCTTTACAATTATAACAACCTTAAAGGAAATCTCATTTTCGAGACGAAGTGCAGGTACAACAACTTTAAAGAGGTTGAAACAACGACAACCATAAAGAGAATGAACGTCATTTAATTTATAATGAAGATATACATAATACATATTGTTATCATTCAAACAAATAGGTGTATTTTTTTCTCATATCTGCCTCAGGTTCCCATGTATCTTCTTCAAACCATTGGTTCCACTACAAACTTTAACTAGAGGCACCTCTTTATTTCTCAACTTCTTGAAATCCATGTCTAGCATTTGCACATGTATTTCTAGGTATGTCAAGTCTGGTTCAACATGCATATCATCATAGCTTATCTTATGTTCAAAATCTCTAATACACTTTCTCATATTTGATACATGAAAAACAACATGTATTGTTGAAAGATGCAGATGAAGTGTACGTCTATATGCAACAATCCCAACCCAATGAATAATTTTAAAGGGACCTATGAACCTTGGTGCCAACTTCCCATGCAAGCCGAACCTCTGAACTCCCTTCATAGGAGATACTTTAAGGAATACAAGGTCACCTGCCTAGAACTCAAGGTCTTTTCACCTAGTATCGGTATAGCTTTTCTGTCGACTCTAAGCCGTTATTAGTCTTTTCCGAGCAAGATCTACATCTTCTCGTGTCTCTTTGAGTCTATCTGAATCGTAAAGGTTTTTTATTCTGACCTCTTGCCAACATAGAGTAGTAGTACACCTACATTCATATAGTTCTTCAAATGATGTCATGTCATACTTGCATGGTAACTATTATTGTAGATGAATTCTGCAAGAGGTAAACGTTTATCCCATGATCCCTTCCATTCTAAGGAACATGCTCGTAGAATATCCTCTAAGGTCTAAATAATATGTTTTAATTGATCATCTATCTGCGGGTGATATTTTATGGTCAAGCATAGCTGTGCGCCTAAGTCTTTCATGAAGTTCTCCTTGTAGTATGAGGTGAATCATGGATCTCAATTAGAAATACCTCCTTTGGGATACCATGGAGATGGATCACATGTGTAACATATAACTCTGCAAGATGGTCTGGAATGGAAGATAAGCTTATTGAAATAAAGTGTTCTACCTTAGTCATACTATCTATTATAACCCACATACTATCTTTACCATCGGTCACCTATGGCAGCCAGTAACGAAGTCCATGGAAAGGCTTTCCCATTTCTATTCATGGATAGGGTGAGGTTGTAACAATCGTTATGGCTATTGGTGTGAAGCCTTTACCTTCTTGTGTGTGGAACATGAGTTCACAAACTCAACAACATCGTTATTCATTCCGACCGCCAAAAGTGTGAACGAAGATCTTTATACATCTTTGTAATTCTAGGATGAATAGATAATCTAGAGTAATGTGCTTCATGCAAGATGTCTTTTCTCAACTTGGGTGTGTTTGGTACACAAAATCTGTGATAGTTATACAGTAACTCATCTTGTATATAGAATCTCTCTATCTCATTCTTCTCAAGTAGTTGTCTCAAGTCTTTAAGGATTGGTCATCCTTCTATTCTTTTTTATTCTATCCCAAATCTCTAGTCTGTATCGATGAGGAATAATCATAGTATCAACACTACTATCAAATGGTTTCCATTTACTGAACATTGATAGTAAACCCCAGAAGTGGATAGCACTCACCAACCTAGGTGAACAAGTTCTTCTACTAAGGGCATCTACTATGACATTCCCCTTATCAGGGTGGTAAGAGATGGTGGAATCGTAGTCCTTCAATATCTTTAACTACCATCTATGTCTCATATTTAGCTTCTTATGATGAAACAGATATTTCAAGTCGTTATGATCGGTGAAGATCTCAAAAGTAAACCATAGAGGTAATGTCTCCATATCTTCAAAGCAAAGACTATCAATTCTAGTACAAGGTCATGTTCTAGGTAGTTCCTCTCATGTGTCCAAAGTTGTGATGCATAAGCAACCACCTTGCCATGTTGCATAAGAACTGTCCCAAATCCTTCTTTAGATGCATCAGTATACACTATAAATTTTGGAAACGTGAGTCCACAACGAGCCATTATGCAATAAATGTTATTGCAAATATCATTCCTTGATCTGAAATGAAGAATAACTAATTTTCATAATAGGTCCCTTAGTACAATTAGAGTTATGTACTACGGTCATCTTGGTGATTATATATTTGTTGGTTCAATTATTGAATCATAGAGGCCTGTGTTTGGATGAATATCTAAAGAGTTAGATTGAGGACTCATCAAGCACCACCAAATGATTATTAAGAAATGATCTCTAGCCTGAGAAGGAGATGACAATCTTTTCTCTAATGGTGTGTTTAGTACGTGGGTTAGGGTAGGTTAAACTTGTAGGCGGGTAACTCGTTTCTGTGTTTTGGTATTTGGATAGAGGATTAAACTGGGGGTGGGTTTGTTGTGATATGATTGTATTGAAATTTGTAAAAGTAGGTAGTTATTATTGTGATGTGATCGTATTGAAGTTTGGAAAAGTGAGTAGAAGTGGACTAATTTATAATTTTTAGATGATATGACGGTATAATATATTATTTTTTCATGGAATGGATGAAAGAAAAGGTAATTTATTTAATATTTAAATAAAGAGTAGATAGTGGGTCCTACAAGAAAGAGAAAATGGGGGTTTGAGGGGTAAACCCAACCTAAGGGGGGTAAACCCCCAACTGAACATGACCTAAAGGTTGATATCTAACCAATCTCTTGACGCAGGCCCTCTACATAGGAAAAGAGATTCAGAGGTGTTAGAAAATTTATGTCAAAGAGTTGACTTAATGATATCGAGATAACCAAAGTTCTATTTTGTATGCTATCATGATATAGGCACACATCCTCTGACCGAAGACAGATGTATTACTATATATCTATGTACAATTGGCATACCAATAGGTTGATGATCTAATCAAGGTCTATACACCAGCGTGTTGGTGTGCATACAAGGGCATATGAGTAATACAATCTCTCAAAGGAATCATACATGTTCATTTATTGAATCAGGAGACATGAGGTGACTCATGAGATATTGGGAAGATCAAATTCTGTACACGATCGTCTCGCTTTGGAAGCTTGACTGAATTTTTAAGGTTTAATATATGCTTTTGGAAAGTATATGATCAACACATGGATATATGCATTTAGAAAGTATATGATCGATATCAACTCCTAGTAGTCAAATAAGAAACTTAATGAGAAATCCCTGAAGTAGACAATGTAAAATTGATCTAATACTTTGGGTTTATTCTGGGTCTTCCCAATGTGCAGAATGTACATGTATTAGGAATATCTGAGGGTGATGTGATCATAAACGATTGTATAACCATGATGCTTCCATTCCTAAGGAGTGATGAAACGAATCTGGATTTTAGTGACTCCTCTCAGTAGAGAAGTGATTTGATCTCGATCAAAATATTGGACATTGATCTGAATGTGATTCAGATGCAATGAGAAGATTAGATTTACGGTCTAGATTTAATCAAGCATCTATAGAGGTCTGTAGGATCTGGATTTGATATGTGGTCTCACTATCCAAGTCACTATACGTGGAACAATAGAATCGCCTTGTCCATATCTACAAGTGTCTGCAGAGAAAGCGCATTATCCTTGAAAGAGTTCATGGATAATTTCATTGTTGATATATGTATCCTAGCATTGAGAAAATGGATAATTAAATGTGATTTAATTATCATAAATAACATGAATTTGATTCATATAAGGAGAGTTATCTAAGATAATTGAATGTGATTTAATTATCAAAGATGTAAATAATGTGAATGTGATTCATATTATTTGGGCACATGAGAATAGAGATTCAAGATGATTAATTGTGATTTAATCATCATGGATATGAATAATGTGGATAACACTATCCATATTGATCATATATATTATAATTATGATTTATAATTTATAAGAGAGAGCTATTTGTAATTCACATTTGTTAATTAAATGTTGATGTGAATTAAATTCACATTGGACAATTAATTGAAAATGTAATTTACAGTTTATTTTGGGTTGTGAATGAGATTCACAAAATTTCCAATGGCGTGATTGCAATGTTCACAAAATATTTATGAATTATTTTTGTGGAATAATTTACAATAAGTGTTGTTTTAAATATTGGATATTTCTATGGAATAATGTAATCTCATGAGATTACAAGAAGATTGCACCTTCCTACTTAGGGAGGGTGGACGGCCACCAATTCCATTAGGAAAGGGTGGTCGCCCCCTATTAATGGAAGGAGGCAATCTTGCTTCCACTATCTCCATGTTTGATTGATTTAATTTTAGGATTAATTTATATTGATTTATCAATATATATATTTAATATAAATTATATTAATTGTTGTTGTGTTTTACAAAAATATATCTTGGCCATTAAAATAAGCACAAATCAATCTCATTCATTGATTTTGTTTAGTCCATGGATTGTGATCCATGGACTCTCAAAATATTATAAATAGAAGGACACTCCTAGCTCTTTGAAGAGATAATGAGAACATAAGTCTCTTCCCCCCTCTCTCCCTCTCTCATAGTGGCCGTCCATCAAGGAGCTCTAGAGAGAGTCGCCATCGCCAAAGCATCTCCATTATGCTGCCGGATTGTTTTCTCGTGGATCTCTGTCTTCTTCGGTATGCCTCGTTCATGAAGAAGTCATCGTTTCTCATGTGACAAGATCAAGAAATTTGTCGCTTGGATCATCAACATGGATTGCGAGGGGTACGCGTTTCATCAATGTGCTCGCAAGCATCTCCTCCGTCAGATCGGGCTTGAGATAGGAGATCTATTCGTTTAGAGACTCGATCGCAACCACGCTTCAAGAGGTAATCCTAATACTTGTTTATGATTTATATGAAACGATCTGAGAAGTGTTCTTGGATCATGTGGTTTAATCACATGTTTTTTTTTAAATTTCGTTGCCTCGAGCGACTAGTGCGACTAGTCGCTCATGATCGCATATGATGCGATTCTCACACTTTCATGATGTATTTAAGGATTTCATCACATCCTTCAAGTGGTATCAGAGCCTTATGTCAAAGTTTCGGATATGATCCATAAACTTAGGACGACTTGGGCTCATTTGGGTTTGCGAAATTTTTATCGCATTTCATTCACGCAAGCCTATTTTTTGAATTTTTTTTCAGCTTTGTTTAAATTTTTTAAATATGATTATCTTCCCCACTAAATAAGAAAACTATGTGATTTGAGTTTGCGAGATTTGGAATCCGTTTGCTCAAATTATGATCATTTTAGTAAACATGTATCCATTGTTTTAGGGATAACGAATCTTGACGTGATTAATGACTTAATTACGGATTTGAAATGCCTATGAATACGTGCAAATCACTTGGGTTCTGTTGTAAATCAAATTATCAAACTTTGGATTTAAATTGATTGAGATATGCTAATTTTAATAAGTGAGGGTCACTGCTGGAAATTACACTCCTAATCAAGAGCCATGTAATTGTCTTTTAATCAGTTAGTGAAATTAATGGTTAATTTACTGAAATAATTGTTGATGAATATTTTGTGCAATATTTGATAATGATTATTTCCTTAGATTACATTGCCTTAACCAATTAATTAGATATGATCTAGATCACAATTGGTTGCATGATCTTCTTTCCAACAAAAAAAGTTGTTTGAATAGGATTGGGGAATTGTTTAGCAAATCTTCTTATAATGTTAATCAAAAATGTTTTGATTATTATTATAATGTATAACTTAAGTTGAGAGACTGATTATCATCTCAAGTACAAAGTGATTAGTTTGGCATTATCCTCACCTGAGGCGAATATGGTGTCTAGTCAGAGAGCGTTGGAGTAGCAGGTTGCTCCGTGAGCGGTCTGTCCCACTCCTGTCGGTACTGTCCATGACATCAGGTGTGGAAGGGATAATGCTTGAGATATCATGATGTATTTTTCTAATTATTAAAATTCAAAATAATATGTATTTTAAGATTATAGCATCCTTCAAGTAACAATTTAAAAAAATAATTTGTTGATTGATTGATTAGATTGATAATTGATTTAATATGATTAAATTAATTGGATCCAATTAATATTAAAACACTCTATTCTGAATACAGTTGTTATGTCCCTTGGAAGAATTAATTATGTGAATATGATTCATAATAATTAATTAGAATTTGAACAAGATATGGAGGATCACATAAGTAACATCCATGATCTTCCGTCAAGGCGAAGGGTTCCGTCGCCAAGGATTGTATGTAGGAGACGCTTGTATAAAGTGATAGCTCCTACATACAAGCGTATATGGATCAGGCTCTTTGCTTCTCGAAAGAGTAAGGATGTATGCATAGTGACCTAATATGGAGTCCTCGTATTATTGGGGCCATATTGGATTGCACATAGCGAGATGGTTGGTTCAATTAGTGACAGGTCAATATCACCTTAGGGGTGTTGGGCCCGGATGTTAAAGACCAAATTGAGGATACAAGTTAGACTTTCGAGGCGGAATGTGTTCCTACTTCTTTTTATCCGAGTTGCAAGTTCTCATATTATTGGCCAGATCTTGTTGAGATATAATGGTAAGTATATCTCTTACATTGAAAGTGATTAGGGGAATGAACTTTCAGTGTTAACAAGGCAAGACAACTTTGATATAAAAATTCCTAAATTAAAGTAAAATATATATGTGTGTGTGTGTGTGAAAATTTCTTATTTGAGATAATCCTATTTAAACCCACTCAATACTATACTCAGTATTAACCAGTAAAATATCATAGATTGGATCCATGATCAAGATATTGTACTTGCAGTTGGACACATATTGTATGTGGTTGCAATGTGAAAGTTTTCTCATAATAATGAGGAATGACAATTAAATGGATGATAGGACAACAACATAGGGTTTTGTATGTCTCTATAGTCTTGATCTCTCATCAAATGTACTTTTGAAGTGACTTGTCGATGATGATCATAACTGTCAAATAATCCTTATAAAAAAATCTAAGAAGATGTTCTGGCATACATATGTACTCTTGACATTTAATCATGAATGACATGGTGCACTGCATCATGCGGAATGGTGGCTATATAAGAGATGATGTATTCAAAATGTTTGAGTACCTACCTGAACCTAGGTCTTTAAGAGTTAAGATGGATGTAGATACGATGAGTGTCATCATTCTACAATCTATACTCAAGTTATTCATGAAGCTTCATAATATTCATATTGTATGAATTGAATGAAGCATGTATAAATGTTGAAATACTCTTATATTGAAATCTTTTGAGTTCAACATAAGTGTTCCTTTGTCTTAAGCAATGCTTATTTATAGATGACGGAAGCGCAGTGGAAGCATGGGTCGGACCCAAGTAAGAAGGAAAGTTGAAGAGTTGATTTTACTTATGTTACTTTCATATGACATCTAAAGAGATGGATGAATGTCAATACTGCAATAAGTCGATGTTCTGATAGTATGACTATCTAGACTATCTTGAATCCTTAGAGAAGGACATAGATAGTGCATCGGAATAATCTATATCTACATATCATCATTAAAATAGACTTTCTTATTAGATAAGATCGAAGTCTAATAATTGTATCATATTCTTCTAGTAACACTTGCAATCAATTGCCTATGTTTTAGATGATTAGAAAATTTGATCATAAGGTTTAATAGTCATCCACATGGATGTTGATGCAATTGTTACAACAATCTCTATTAGATAAATAGACTTCATATTTTTTTAGTGGAGAGCCCTTAGTCTTAGAGAATGTCTCTATAACCTAGATATTAGAATATTGACAATGATCTGGCATCAATACTTGAACATATGTCTGTTGATGAGATCAATAGACTAGTAAGAGATGAAGATTTAGAATGTCTGAAATGTCAAATCTTGCATACTTTTGAATATCGCATTCAAAGTGGAAAATGATCAATGCACCCTTCTCTGGGAATGGTGTTAAATGCCTAGGTATTCAATATCTCATACATATTGATGTATGTGTATCATCTATATCATAATAAACATTATGGATATGTAATATCTATTGATGATTATTTGTGATATGAGATTTCTTCCCTTCACCTTAGAAAGCTTTGAAATGTTCAAAGATTTGAAAATTTTTGTTTAGAACCAAAGTTTGAAGGAAGATGAAATGACTTTGATTTAATCTAGATAGCTTGTACCTATTAGATGAATTCAAGGAATAGCTTATGGAGATATAAATATCATTCCTATCTCACTCCTCATGATACACCTAAACTCAATAGAGTTGTAGGAAGATACAATTGGATCATGTATGACATGATTTGATCAATGATGAATATTAGCATAATTAGCTCGTACTTTCCAAGGTATATATGTAGTAGAGGCTACAATATATATCATTAATAAGGTTACATGCAAGTAAGCTATAGTTTTACACCTAAGAATGCTACTTCATTAGGTAAATAAAGGATGGTATTGAATACCTACTTTAAGACATTGAGATTCGCAAAAAGATCTCATCTCTAAGAATGTGATTCTTAGAGGATGGGACTCTTAAGAATCAAGATGAAAATGAAATGAAGGAACTCATTGAATCTTGGGATTATAATGAGGCTCCTGAAATTGGAAACTAAAAGGATAATTAAAGATGAAACACTAATACCTCTTCCAATAAGTTTAAGGATGAGTTTCATGTGTCAGTTAAGTCTGACAATGATCTGACTTCATGTGATGAAGCTTCTGATGATCATGACATGGAAAGATGGATGTTAGCAATAAAATATAAAGTAGATTTCATATACAAGTATTGTATATGGACCATCAAGGATCCACCTATATAGGTAAGACTCGTTAATGTGTAAATAGATCTACAAGAGAAAGAGAGAACCTGATGAGAATGTAGAGACCTTAAAAGCACGGCTCGTAGCCATGAGCTACACACCGAAGAGAAGATATCGCTTGCGATGAGACTTTCTCTCCAGTGACCATGCTTAAACCCATCAGAACATTACTAATTATAGCTACACAACTTGATTATGACATCTTCAAAATGGAAGTAAAGATTGCATTCCTCTATAAATACCTCTCTGAGGATATTAATATGAAGTAGACCTAGGGCTTCATGGTTGAGGAAAGCAAGGTGTGCAAGCTAAAGAAACTCCATCTATGGACTCAAATAAGATTCTTGTAGTTGGAACATCATATTTCATAAAATTATAAATGTTATGATTTCATATAGAATCTTGATGAACCATGTGAAGCTTAGTGGGAGTGCCATTGTGTTCATTATGCTAAATCTAGATGATAGCCTAATCATTTGGAATGATATAAGGATAATAATAAGTGTTTTATTGAGTGGCTATTCTATACCTTGAGATATGATCTCAAGGACACCTCGTAGATCTTAGTTCTGAAGTTGTTCAGAAGCAAAGAGAAGAGGGTATTGGGACCTTCACATTTGTAGCACACCTTGGACATATTTCATTTTCTGGAAAATTCCAAGAAAGACTTCCACCCCTTAAGATATGGTATTGATCTATCTAAAGGGATAACACCTCAAAGAGTTGAGGAGGTAAATGCTAGAATTTCTTGCCCTTGTGCATCAGTTACGAGAAGGCGAGTGTATACTACACGTGTACAAAAGCCAGATGTCTACTATGCAGTGGGAGTAGTAAACTGTTACTAATTCTACTATGAAAATAAAACACTTGATTGTAGTAATAACAATATCTTCAAAGAGGACAGGACTTTCAAGATAGTGATCTCCAAGTATTATCTTCAAGAACTTAAGACTTTATAGATAGTGATCTACAAGGTCTTAACTGCAGATACCTTAGGAGATAGAGATCTCCGAGAATAAGGGTATTCTGAAAAGGATAATAGAAATTGCCTATTGGTTATAATGATTATTGATCTGTAGTGTCAAGGACACTATAACTGACAATATTGAGTATTGGTTGCATAAGATGCAACATTCGCATTGGGTACGAGTATTGTTACTAGGAGTTATGCAAGTGTCGTAAAAGTACTTGGTGTAGTCTCTCAGGAAAGAGTGACCGATCAGCTTACCCAGCTATTTTTCTAACTAGCTATGATTGTCACATGAGTGTGGGTTTAGAGATTAGCCCATTTAAGGCTCTTTGGGCGAGTGGGAGATTATTGGACACGCGAGCCCATGATGAGCCATTATGCAATAAATGTTATTGCAAAATATCATTCCCTGATCTGAAATGAAGAATAACTAATTTGCATAATAGGTCCCTTAGTACAATTAGGGTATTTACCATGGCCATCTTGATGATCATACATCTATTGATCAATTATTGAATCATAGAGGTTGGTGCTTGGATGAATATCTAAAGAGTTAGATTGAGGACTCATCAAGCACCAACAAATGATTATTATGAAATGGTCTCCAAACTGAGAAGGAGATACCAATCCTTTCTCTAAAGGTTGATATCTAACTTAACTCTTGTTGTAGATCCCCTACATAGAAATTGAGATTCGGAGGTGTTAGAAAAGTTAGGTCAAAGAGTTGGCTTAACGAGATCGAGATAACCAAAGTCCTATATCATATGTTTTCACAATATAGGCACACATCCTCTGACCGGAGACAGATATGTTACTATATATCTGATATGTACATTTGGCAGACCAATAGGTTGATGACCTAATAAAGATCTATACAGTGGCGTGCTGGTGTGAATACAAGGGCATATGAGTAGATTTCTCAAAGGGATCATACATGTTCATTTACTGAATCGGAAGACATTAGGTCACTCATGAGATATTGGGAAGATCAAATTCCATGCATGATCGTCTCGCTTTGGAAGCTTGACTGAATTTGTAAGGTTTGATATATGATTTTGGAAAGTATACGATAAACACCTGGGTATGATATATGCTTTTAGAAAGTATATGATCGATACAAACTCCCAATAGTCAAATGAGATACATAATGATAAATCCCTGAAGTATAGAGTGTAAAATTGATCTAATACTTCGGGTTTATTCTAGATCTTCCAATGTGTAAGATGTACAGGTATTGCGAATACCTGAGAGTGATGTGATCATAAAAGATTATATAACCATGATGCTTTCATTCCTAAGGAGTGATGAAATGGGTTTGGATTTTAGTGACTACTCTCAGTAGAGAAGTGATCAGATCTTGATCCAAATGTTATACATTGATCTCAATGTGATACAGATGCAATGAGAAGATTAGATTTACGGTCTTTATTTAATCAAGAATCTCTGAGAGGTCCGTAGGATCTGGATTTGAGATGTGATCTCAATATCCAAGTCACTATACGTGGAACAATACAATAACCCTGTCCTTATCTCCAAGTATCCACGGAGAAAGTACATTATCTTTGAAAGAGTTCGTGGATAATTTCATTGTTGATATATGTATCTGAGCATTGAGAAAATGGATAATTAAATATGATTTAATTATCATAAAAAATATAAATTTGATTCATATTATAAGGAGAGTTATCTAGTATAATTGAATGTGATTTATTATCAAAGATGTAAATAATGTGAATGTGATTCATATTATTTGGGCACTCGTGAATAGAGATTCAAGATGATTAAATGTGATTTATTCATCATGTATATGAATAATGTGGATATCACTATCCATATTGATCATATATGTTATAAATTTGATTTATAATATATAAGAGAGAGCTATTTGTAATTCACATTTGTTAATTAAATGTTTATGTGAATTGGATTCATATTGGACAATTAATTGAAAATGTAATTTACATTTTATTTTGGGTTGTGAATGAGATTCACAAAATTTCCAATGGCATGATTGCAATGTTCACAAAATAGTTATGAATTATTTTTATGGAACAATTTACAACAAGTGTTCTTGTAAATATTAGAGATTTCCTTAGAATAATGTAATCTCATGAGATTACATGAAGATTGCACCTTCCTACTTAGGGAGGGTGGATGACCACCAATCCCATTAGGAAAGGTTGGTCGTCCCCCCTATTAATGGAAGGAGGCAATCTTGCTTCCATTATCTCCATGTTTGGTTGATTTAATTTAGGATTAATTTATATTGATTTATCAATATAGATTCAATCTAAATTAAATTAATTGTTGTTGTGTTTTTATAAAAAAATCTTGACCATTAAAAGAAGCATAAATCAATCTGATCCATTGATTTTGTGTATGGACTCCCAAAATATTATAAATATAAGGGCACTCTTTTCTCTTCAAAGAGATAATGAGAACATAAGGATCTCCCCCACCCCCCCACCCCCCGCTCTCTCTCTACACAACAACCCTCTCTCTTCCTCTCTCATTGTGGTCGTCCACCATGGAGCTCTAGAGAGACTCGCCATCGTCGCAGCGTCGCCGTTATGTTGCCGGATTGTTTGCTCGTGGATCTCTGTCTTCTTCTGTGTTCCTAGCTCATGAAGAAGACGTCATATCTCGTATGATGAGATTGGGAGATTCATCGCTTGGATCATCAACATGTATTGCGAGGAGCAAGCGTTTCATGAACACGCTCGGAAGCATCTCCTCCTTCGGATCGGACTTGAGACAGGAGGTCTCTTCGTTTAGAGACTCGATCTCAACCATGCTTCAAGAGGTAACCCTAATAATTGTCTGTGGTTTAGATGAAATGATCCTTGAAGTTTTCTTGGATCATGTTATTTCATCGCATGAATTTTTTTAATTCTACTGCCTAGAGCTACTAGTGAGACTAGTTGCTCCTGATTGCATACGATGTGATCCTCACGCTTCCATGATGCGCTTAAGGATTTCACCATATCCTTCAATAAACCCTTAAGACCCAAAGGATAGAGTAAGGATAGTGCATATGTTAGACGTTCCTTCAGTATCTGAAAACTTATTTCGCATGCATCAGACCATATGAATGGGACTTGCTACTGAGTCAGCCTAGTGATGAATCTACGATTCATCATCTTAATACATTGATCTTAGTTCAACTCTTTAAAAAAATACCAAATAATTGCTCCTAAAAAAATAAATTAATAAAATATAGCTCTTAATAAAATGGACTATTTATCTTGTAAATAAGTTCACATAATAATTCAAAATAAAAATCACAAATACATATATATATATATATTATAAAGTGTTGAAAAATATTTGTAAATAATCCCTTGTAAATACCTTAAATTCCTTATTTTTTTTAAATTCATGCTAATTCATTTTGACCTAATTATTTTTCTAACTTGTATATAAAATGTCTATAAAATTACAAAAATACAAAATATTTTATACCTTGAATAGTTACTCTTAGATCTTGAACTGAAAAAGCCGTAAAGTCTAACTTCTCAGCTAAATTTTTGCTCTGTATGAACTCCAAATTCACCAAACTAACTTTTAAAGTTCAAGTTATAAAATTATCTAACCAATGCAAATAATTTCATTAAAATCAAAGCTCATTTGCAAAATGTCAGTTTTGGGACCTAATTGTATATTGTATATTATGTACATACTTTATTTTGTTTATTTCATTTCATCTTTTTATAATTATTAAAAAATCCAAAAAATAGATTAATGTGTATCTATTTATTTTATATTTTTATGAATTCATATTGATTTTATCTTATTTAAAAATTACAGAAAATCACAAAATACAAAAAAATGGTATTTTATTATCTATAGAGAACCTCTAAAAAGTACTTTTTGTATAGATGACCTTTTTTATTTTGGGCCCTTCAAGAAAGTTATAGATCACACCAAGACGAACAACTTTTGTGTTGACTACTTTTTATTGGACTTCATTTACTATTTCTTTATTTATTTTTTCCTTATTTAATTTTTTATATTTCCTTTTACTTTTATTGATTTAATCCTTATATTTATTAATTTTATTATTTTTTATTAATTTAATTTTATTTATTTTATTTTTATTTTTTAAAATTTTTATTTTACCTTTTTTATTTTCCCCTTTTTACTCTTTCCCCTCTCTTCTTTCTATCTCTTCCCTCTTCTCTATCTCTCTCACGTGTACAACACGTAACCTGCCACCCCTTCATTTTCCCCTTCCTGCAACGACCGACCACCTCAACCCTCCACCTCTTATAACGAACCTCCAACCTCATCCGATCGTTATGGCCCTCGACCCACCACCTCCTTCCTAAAAAATGCACCCCCCCCCTCGATCTCCATCGCCATTCGCCGCTCTTCGAACCTTAATGCCTAAAAGAGAGAGAGAGAGAGAGAGTACGACAATGTGGCAGGTGACAGCAGCTCCACATCGCACCTCCTACCTCAAGATAGATCTAGTCGCCTGCGCGGTTGTCGTAAGTCTCCCAGCTCACCTGAGCTCAGCCCTTGCGTGAGGGCCTCAAGCGAAGACCCGTACATGTATCTTCTCTTCCTTCCTTGTTTCTCTTCCCATGTTGTCTTCCATCACCATACTCAACTCCTTCTCCACCTCTCCATCCATCTGCTATCATTCCTCCCATCGCAGCACACGTCCACCCTTCGCCTTTCACCCGCACTGACTAATTGCCCTCGCCACCTCACCAACTGAGCGCCTTTCCCTAGACGCTTTGCTAGTATCTGCCCACTCCATCGACATCAAGCTCCGTGCCCACCGCCTCACCTCCGTTCTTAACACAATCGCCTCAATTCCAACATCACCTCCATACCTCTTCTCCCGCACCATCGTTACTTCACCTCGAGTCGACCTCTACTCCTCGTCGTCTCGATTCCAGACACCGTCACCCACCTCAAGCCGACTGACCACACGCGGTCATTACCACCGCTACCCTCGGTAGCAACCCACACATCACCCTCAATCCCATCCACTACGTCGCTCGCTTTGGGAACAGCGACCACCGTACCCCACTCCCCGTCTCGGTAGGAACGTTGTCACCCGCTGCCCATCTCCCCCTCACGTGAGGAGCACATGGGGAGGGGTAAATTGCAGAGCCCCCTGCCAAGGTTCTGTAGATCACAAGAAGACCCATGCCTCATGTGACATCAACATCATGTGCTACGTACGTGAGCGATGGGCAAACTACAAGAACCTCCTAGGGGTGCTGGGTAATTTCCTCTCACATAGACCTATCTAGGATAATTTAATCTTTGAGAAATAATTAATTTTACTATTTATTAAAATAAATTACTCAAAATTCACATAGCCTAAAACTCATTATAAATTCATTTTGCATCATAAAATTCCAAAAAACTGCAGTAGCTTAATTTCATCATTTTTCACATTATGGACAAGTTTTAGGATTTTTGGACCTCATTTGATTGAAATTTGTATTTTAGACCTCAAACTTTGTCAAAATAGCATTTTCACCATTAATTGCATAAAAATGATCAAAAATCCTATTTGAAAATTGTGCACTAGATTTAATAAAAGTTGTCCCTTTGCCTCCTTGAGTCGACCCTAGGGCTTGCTGAGGTTAAATAAATATGTAGTCACTCCTTGCTTAAATTGATTAAATTATTCATTCGTGTGTTAATATTTGACTGATTCTTAAGTGCTCGGCTACAGCAATTTGACACAATTAAATACGGTATTTTCTGGATTGTCAAATGGCATCATTGTCGGGGAGGCAAACAGTTCAGGTTCATTTTAGAAAACCCGGAGAGGTTTCCCATTCACTCAGGTAGTCGGATCCCCAAACATTTTTTGTGAATATTTCCATGATTTTTTCTTTTTCTCTTTTTTAGCATTTATTTTATTATTTGTGTATATATACATTCTATCTCTCTAGTATAAATCTTTGTTTTCATGAGGGAATTGTTGGACTTGGAAGCGGTGCTTCTAGAAGCTGACTTGAGACGTAGCGAAAACATTTTTCTTAGAGAGAGTTTTTCTATTCCTCATTCATTATTTTTGTAATTATTAATTTATAATAATTTAGGTAATTTCTTCATTTAAAACTGCTCTTATTTGAGAGCTCACCCGTGTAATAGAGACTCATACACTATTTTTTCTTCATTGCGGTTGTGTCGAGGATGGTTCTCGACTTGAGTGACGAATTTAGAATATGCAATTAACAATTCAAATTCCATCCAAATTCAAATTTGTTTGTTCCCCTCGTAATTTAGGTCACACATATTTATTAATCATCTTTCTTGAAAGATTAAAAAGACACACATAAATACATATAATTAGCTGAAATTCAAATCTGATTCTTCCCCACTAATAGTATCATGTTTAGGTGCTACTTTTTCAACTTGCATGCATTTAGTGTAGAATTTTTAAATTTAGTCTAGCATAACACATGGAGATGCTGGGAATCATTGTAGGTATACTCTAACCTGAGCATACATCATAGTTTCTCGCTTGTATTCTGTTTTCTGATTCCTTTCTTGATTTATAACCTAAGCCTAAAAGGAAAAGAGAGTGAATGGTAGGCGTGTATTTTGTTGCTCACATAAATATCAATGATAACCAAAGTTTTAAAATTGGGACTGAATTGATACAAGTTTACCAAAAAATCGAAATAAAATGAACACTTATTTTACGGATGCATAAAGCCCTCACTGAACACAAGTACTTACCTCCAAACGGAGTGGGTAAGGATGCAGACATTAAGGTTAGAGTTCAAATATTTGGACTTGCCTCCTAAGTCTCCAGGTCCGACTCTTACGGTCTTGAGAGCTGCAATGGCTTGCCTTCAACCTTATTGAATGTTTCGATTGTGTAAATATGTGTGTCTCCTTTGAGGTATGATATTGAAACCCGGCAGCACGGGCAAATCACCTCATTGATTAGGAGCACACATGAGCACCGCTAGGTGTAAGGCGACACCATGTGTATAATGGACTGAAAAGATTGTATTACCACCAACTAAAATTGACAAGATAATTCGACCGAACCTTTACAGCCTTCAAGTGTTCAGTTAGTGAATTCAAAGTGTTTGCATTGTGTTTTATTTCTGTGAGTTCTCTCCACACATTTATATGCCTCGTAGTGCATAAATCCTCCTTGATATTGTGCTTATATACGATCCTCTTGAAATGGGAGCTAACTAGTTGGGGGGGTTTATTTGGACTCCACAATATATCATTAAATCCTTCAAAGAGATTGTCTTCAGAGGTCCCTTCACTTCCTGGACCTCCCTGGACTCATGACCCTCTTGTGTCCAGGCACACTCACTTTGGGGATGGTCAACCACTGGCCAACCCCTTCCTCTCTTCTCCACTTACCAAGGAAGACCTTCGCCTTGGTGAGTATGATTTAAGTTCATCAGCCTCAACTAATTCAAATCTATTTTTTGTTGAAGGTGACAAAGAAGTTTCACTCAAGATGCTTCCCAAGAAGGAAGATGATGAGGAAGAACATCGTGACGACCCTTTCTAGATGATACTTGCTAGGTTGTTTTCATTTGAGCAGTAACATGCCCTACCTAGATATCAGATATGACAATTAAAATGTTGGGATCAATGCACCCATGGATGCGTCATACAACCCGGAATAATACAGAGTGCAAAATTACCTGAGTCCCGTAAAGCTAGAAATAGAATATGAGTTAAGCTACCATTTCTGAATTTGTTGCCACGTTTCAATGGAAATGCCATAGAGGAACCCTATGCATTCCTGAGGGACTTTGAACTCATATGTGTCAACCTACATCACCCTAGGGCTAGTCATGATTATATCAGGCTCACTACCCTTCCATTTGCCTTGGGGGATAAGGCTGATTACTGGGTTAAGCATTTAGGTGTGACTGTGACCACCTATGCCCAGTTCAAGGACATGTTCTTGAAGAAGTTCTACCCTCTGAGTAGAACTAACGAGATGAGGACACGCAATGATTTTTTCCCATATGCCTAATGAACATTTCTATGATACCTAGGATCGATTTAAGGACATACTACAGAAGTGTCCTCGTAATGGATTGGATGATAACATCCTGGTATAATCTCTATTCATTGGTCTCAACCCTGAGATGCAAGGTCTAGTGAGCACTTCATGTGGAGGAAGTTATACATCACGTGGAGCGGATACCATCGGGAGGGTATTCGAGCAGATGGCTGACACTAGCCGTGCATAGATGATAGTAGAGCATACATTGAATCCCCAGTTGCATTCATATCAAAAGGGGGAAAGATCGTGGGCGATCTTGTAGAGGACCTTGTCTCCACCATGGGGATTTTTGCAGAAAAAATGACATTTGTCAAGCAGATCGATGAGAGGATGAATGAGCTTGAAAGCTTAACCATGCTCCCAAAGCAGGTGGAGGAGTTATTAGATAGGGTATCCAAGATTAAGATACATGTCATGACTGCACCGACTGCTCCTGTTTTCCATGTCCACCTTGTATAGGAGCAGCTGATGTTAAGGAAATACTAGCCATGGGTAGAAGACTATTCTTATACCCAATCCTTCCAGTAGCGGGTACCACCCGTTGAGATGGTTCAGGAGGAACCTCCCTGGTATGGAAGGTGAATGGTCTATGGTATAACCATGACCCTGTTCGCTAGGAAAGTACGGGGGAAAGACAATCCAACCAGTATCCCTCGACCTTCTACAACACCACGTTCACCTCTACACCACGTCCTACCCCATAGGACAACTCTAGTTCTTATCAGCCCCAATAGAGGCAACAACAACAACAATAGTACGGTCGCCAAGGCCAATACTAGTTGGGCCAACATGGCTCAAATTACAAGCATCACCCCCCAGCACTAGCAGTACTAGCAGCAATATTAGGGCCATCAGGGCCAGTCCTCTCAACCGAACACCTCTTCTTCAACACCCACTGACTTTCAGTTCCAAATTATTGATTAACTTCATTCCTACTAGAACATCAATAGCATGTCCCAATGGCAAGATGAGCAGACGTATCCACATACCTCCATTCCCACCCAAGTTCAGGCTAACCCCAATACCTTGAACAAGTCTCGGTCACAACAGCACATGGGTCAAGTATACTACTCAGACACTCTTAGATCTTGGCATGAGATTCTTTCATGTTATGATGTTTATCATATGTCACTCACGAGCGGAATGATTGTGGTTGTACCTGACCGGGCTAGGGATACATAGAGGGTCACCTCTAGAGCTTGACCTGAGGAGTCTTTAGAGGGCGAGGAGGAGAGCATAACATTCAGCTGCCTCTCAGTAGCATACGAAGTTACCTACTCATGAGATAGAGAGGAGGAAGAGGACACAAGGATCACAACATCTTGGACACACTTTGGAGTCTACGAAAGACCTTGCACCTCTAATTGTGGAGATTCACTGACATAATCTATTCCACATTATGTTGTCGACAATTTTACTGCTAATTCCAAGTTGTATAAAAACAATCCATCTTTGAAGAAGTATGCTTCTCATATACAATGAATGATGTTTTCTATTCAGATTCTTCTTATGTATCACTTGCCTCTATCCCTTTCCCCCTACTTTTACGACGTGAAAGTGCATCAAAAAAATCATGTCCCAGACATGGCATGTTTTTGTAAGGAAAATATCATGGTTAAAGTGCCACTTGAGGATTATGTGGCTAACAATCCAGCATTTCAGAAGTCCCTAAAGGTGAGATGCACACCTACTAGGGATAGCATGAAGAAACCAGATCATTATGTAAAGACTCATGTCTTATCAATAGCCACTACCTACTGTCTCAAGAATCAGAAACTACAAGGAAATGAAAGACATGGGTGCTCACTACGTGGAGAGTCATATCAATAGCATTGTGTTTGCACGCACTCTCCTAGATATTGATTTTTCAATTAACCATTTGCCCTTAGCACTTTATGAGAAATTGGAGTTAGAGCCACTCCAAAAATCACGAGCATTACTCCAACTCGCTGACAAGTCAATGAAGAGAGCTAAGAGAGAAGTGAAGAATGTGGTTATCTCGATTGAGGGACAAGACTACAAGGTGGACTTCACGATCCTTGATATAGAAATCCCCAATCATTAGAGAGAATCTCAAATCATTCTTGAGCGGCCATTCCTATGGATTGCAGGTGTAGCATTTGATTATCAGACGGGAATGATGAAGTTTCATTCTCCAAGCGAAGAAGTGAACTTGAAGATGAAGCAAACAAAGTGGAAGTGACCTGATTTCGAGACCACCGCATAGTACTTATCTTCATAGGCATATTGCAAGATGATCAACACAGTCTGGATTTGGAGATAGACCCCAGTAGGTAGAGAAAGAACCTCTCATCTGGAGAGGATTTAGTGCACAATGTAGCTTGCCAAGTGTTGACTGATTTCTTGAGAGATGCATCCCCCTATTCCTTTGATGACTCAAAGATCCCTTTGGATCTATCAGTTCCACCTCCTTCAGAACAATCAAGGGACATAGATGATGAGTCGGTCGTGTCTTTGGCCAAATTACCAGGTTTCTTTGGTGATCCGACTCTCGATACAGAATAGTTGGTGGCAAGTACATGACATATAGATCCATATTCATACAGCACTCAGCTAGATGCAGATGCAATTTAACTAGATTTGATTTATGACAAGGTATTGCCAAAGCTTAAACCGCTCCCTCCTATACTGAAATATGCCTTTCTTGCGGTATCCAAAGAGAGATATCATGTGATAATTAGTGTTGACCTTACCTTAGAGAAAGAGTCTAGGCTTTTAGATGTCTTAGAGTGGAACCTAGAGTGATTGATTGGTTGGATTTCATGGGGATTAACCCGCTCTCTACTCACACCACATATTTGTTGATGATAATGTGAGACCTTCCCATGAATTCTAGAGGAGTCTTAATCAAAATCTGCGGCAAGTAATTAAGGACGAGGTTGAGAAATGGTGTAAAGAAAGATTTATATACCTCATTTCTGATTCCAAGTGGGTGGCCCTACTCCATGCTGTCCCGAAGAAGTCGAGAATTCAGATGGTCACCAATGAGGAAGGTGTAGAGATCACGGCATGAGTATCCATGTCGTGGCATGTCTATATCGATTATAAGGTCCTGAATGCTGCGACCAAGAAAGATCACTTTCCCTTACCATCTATTGATGATATTTTAGAGAGACTAGCAGGAAAAACGTTCTTCTATTTTCTTGATGGGTACTCGGGTTACAATTAAGTAGCCATCACTTTAGAGGACTAGGAAAAGACCATAATCACATGTCCATTCGACACATACACGTTCAGGCACATGCCATTCGGGCTCTGCAATGCCACGGTTACATTTTAGCGATGCATGATCGCTGTATTTGGCGAGATGGTGGGATATTTCCTGGAGGTTTTCGTGGATGACTTCTCGGTCCATGGTGATTCATTTCATACATGTTTGGCACACTTAGACCGTGTCCTCGAGAGGTGTAGAGAGGTGAATATGGTACTCTCCTGGGAAAAAAGCCATTTCATGGTGATGGAGGGTATTGTGTTGGGGCACGACATCTCCAAGAAGGGAATGGAAGGTGACCATGCCAAGGTGGATGTGATCAAGAAACTCGATCCGTCAACCAACATGAAGTCAGTGATGTCTTTCTTAGGGCATGTTGGATTCTATCAGAGATTTATTTAGGATTTTTCAAAGATCGCCTACCCACTAACTGAGCTCTTAGGAAAAGACATAGAGTTCATTGTAGATCACAAGTGTCTAGAGACCTTTGAGCTTTTGAAGAGGAAGATTTGTGACTCATCGATCCTATAAGCTCCTAACTGGTCTCTTCCCTTCAAGATCATGACTGACACTTTAGGTTTTGCTATAGGATTGTGTTAGGACAGAGGCATGATGGGATTTCATATGCTATACACTATGCAAGCAAAGTGTTGGAACCTGCACAAAAGAATTATATCATGACTGAAAAGGAAATGCTTGCATTAGTATGGGCCCTCGAAAAGTTCAGATATTATGGTTTAGGCTCTAAGGTGATAATTTTCACATATCACACAACCATTCGGTACTTAATGGAAAAGAAGGATGTGAAGACGCATCTTCGTAGGTGGACTTTACTACTCCATGAGTTTGATTTGGTGATTAAGGATAAACCTGGAGTGAAGAATGTAGTAACTGATCATTTATCCCGAATTGAGTTGAAGGAATCCCCTGAGTTTGAGCAGATTGGAGAGACCTTCCCAAACAAGTCAATCTGTGCTATTGACTCACTCCTATGGTATGCCAACATGGTGAACTTCCTTGTCTCCAAGCAAGTTCTCCATGGTTGGACTAGGAACAGCATTGACCGATTGAAGTCGGATTCATGGAGGTACTACTAGAATGATCTGTTCCTTTTATTTGAAGGAACTGATTGTGTCTGGAGAAGATGTATTCCTCAAGAGGAATATTAGAGTGTCCTCACACATTGTCATTCACTTGAGTATGAAGGACACCATTCAGGAAAGAGAACTACGCATAAGGTACTCCAATGTGGATTTTACTGGTCAACCTTGTTTAGAGATGCCTTGGATTTCATACGGTCGTGCCTGATCTATCAGAGGATGGGAGGGACTATTAGATACAAAGATGAGATGCACATGCATCTGATGATTTTCTGCGATGTTTTTGACGCATGGGGTATAGATTTTATGGGGCCCTTTCCCAACAATAATGGACATAAGTACATCTTATTTGTGGTTGACTGCTTGTCTAGGTGGGTGGAGGCTATCCCAACTTGAGCCATAGATAGAAAAAATGTCTGCAAGTTTTTGAAAGACCGTTCATTACAAGGTTTGGGGTTCCCAAGGTTTTTATTTCTAATGGACGTAGCCACTTTATGAATCAAAATGTCAGATCATTAGATAAGGACTATGGATTTTAGCATAGAGTGGCTAGTCCTTACCACCTGCAGTCTACATCATGGCAGAGGTTTCAAATTGAGAGGTGAAGAGCATTCTTCAGAAGTTGGTCCATCCCTATAGAAAGAACTGGTCCCAGCTCTTGGACTAAGTTCTGTGGGCCTATAGGACAGCCTACAAGACCCTACTCGGTACCTCACCTTTTCGAATGATCTATGGCAAGACATGTATTTTCCTGTAGAGTTAATTCACAAATCAGAATGGGCAATCAAGAAAGTGAATTAGAGTTTTCACCTAGGAAAGCTTTGCCTTGACTTGAACTTGAACTATCTCATGGAGATCAGACATCGATCGTATGAGAATAGCTTGATTTATAAGGACAAGGTTAAGAAGCGGCATGGTTGGCACATTAGGTGCAAGAATTTTGTCCCAGACAAAAGGTATGGTTGCTTAACGCTAAGTTAAAGATTTTCCATGGGAAGCTCAAATCTAAATAAATGATTCCCTATTTGTTACGGAAGTCCACGACAATGGAAGGGTAGAGATAGCAGATCTCATAGATGGTGCATATCCCTTTCCAGTTAATGGACAACTGTTGAAGTACATTGTAGATTCTAAAGAGCAGTTGGTCCAAGTTGAGGTCATCCCCTTTATGTAGAGCAAATACAATGCAGATGCATCAGATCACTCTTCATGAAGATGCATCATCAAGATTCAGCAGCAAGAAGATTCACTCATTCTTTCCCACTAACACACACATGATGTGTTCATTATTTTAGAGCCTAGGTTCCCTCTCTTGTTGATACCCACTCATGCTTAGGCTATCTTAAGCCTAACTATAGGGGGAACCCCCGCTCTTTTCTGTACATCTTTGTCAACATCGTTCCTTTATATTCTTCACTCAGTGATCCCTCTTCTTGGTCCTCTTCTTATACTTAGGTTATTTTTAACCAAAGTATAGGGGGAGACCCGAGTAAATTCCCATATATCCTTTTATATTAAGCATGAGCTATGGCTTCATATCACTTAGTGGTATGAGGACATAGAACAAGCTAAGTATAGGGGGTATACCATATATATTTCACATATACTCTATCCATGGCTCATATTTTCATTTAAAAAAATTTGGAGCTAGGGTAAAGTATCTTTTGAACTTATTTTTGTAAAAATATTTGTAAATGCTTTGAATTTTTCTCTTACTATGTGACATTGTTTTGAAAAATGTTTGACAATGGTTTAAAAAATAGGATTTTACTTGTTTTGAAACCATTTTGAAAATGTTTTGAAAATCTTTATATTATGTGACATGGTTTGGATTTTTTTCAAAATTCAAAATAAGGGATTAATGGAGACTACTTATGTTTGTAATTACTTCTAACCTTTTTTTCAAAAAAAATGAAAACAAAATAAATAGAAAAACCTTTTCAAAAAAAATATTCTTTTTCTCCTCTTACTTAAAAAAACAAAACAAAAAAATCAATCAAATTGAAAGCCTTTCAAAAAATGAAAACCAACAAATCTCTTTTTCTTAAAAAAATTAACTAACTAATGAGTTGGAGATATCCCTGACACTTACACATTCACACAAGACTTATGTAGTTCAATAATACTTGGTCTATGAGGTCTTATAATTCGGAGTTAATCAGCCTTAATCGTTAGTGTCTATGACTTAATTATTCACACTTCCCTAGTTTGAAGGATTTGTGTGCTATATTACATACTTATTCTCTACCTTAAAGAATATGATCAACACCTTACTTGCATGACTACAGTTGTGATGAGATGAATTGATGATTTACTTGAGGAACTGGGATGAGGGATTTGAGTCTGGACCTAATTTTATGATATCTGGGGATGGGATAAAATCGATAAAGGCTTCATGAAACCTGAGAGTCAGCAACCTTAAGCCGGTATGAGAACAAGTTCTTGTACTAATCTCTTGATATTGACCTATGTGCTAGGGTGTGATGAAATTAATAAATTTGTTGATCAGTGTGCGCCAACTTGGTAAAAGCAGCTAGCCAAAAAAAGAAAAGAAAAAAAAGAATGATGAAAGAAAAGCTCTCATTACAAAGTCAAAATACAAAATGCTTACACCAAAGGCGAGCGCTCGAAACCATTTCAAAGTTCCACTTGGACCAAAGCTAATTAGGCCAAATGAGTTGGGATAGTATCTCAAAAAGGGCTCTGTATCGTAAGCGATACAAGTATGGGTGTAAGTATATTATATACTTAAAAGAGACACACTCAAGTGTTACTGCCAGGAAAACAAGTACAAGCGACTCAAAAACTCTTGACGGATACTCAAAAAATATATGTGATGAGTTAGTAAGGAACTTGAGACGATCCTTGTTCCAGTGAGAGGGAGAGATGAAAAGACACCATCCTATGCCCTCCATCAACTGGCCTTCCATATTCACTTTTAAGACTAACAACTAAAGAGATAGTGAATTTGATGCAAGAAATTATTTATTCCCTGGTAAGGATTGGGTTCTTAAGAGAGTCTCTTGGACTGGAACATTGGGTGACGCATTGAATCTACTCTTGTAACTACGGTCCACACTTAATATCATATCCTTATGCAATATTTTTACGAAGAGTCTCACGATTAGGGAAGTTGAATACCTTTTGATTAGATCTTGGTTCAACTTAGAATTTTAGGACCACTAAAACTGAGAGTTCTTCAACGAATCAAGTCTTGTACATTCACATGCACAGTCATTGATTAACCTAACTTATTCATTCTTTATTTGCTCGAGGACTAGCAAAGTATAAGTATAGAGGGTGATGAATATGTGATTCATCACCTTAATGCATTGATCTTAGCTTAACTCTTTGAATAAATTACCAAATAATTGCTCCTAAATTAAATAAATTAACAAATATAACTCCCATTGAAATGGACTAATTATCTTGAAAATAAGTTCATAAAATATTTCAAAATAAAAATCACAAAAATATATAAAATAAAGTGTTGAAAATGTTAGTAAATAATCCCCTGTAAATATCCCAAATTCCTTGATTTTTATAAATTCATGCTAACACCTTTTGACTTGATTCTTTTAAAATTTGTATATAAAAATATTCCAATTTCATGGCTAAATTCCCGCTTCATGTGAACCCCAAATTCACCAAACTCATTTTTAAAGCTAAATTTGTAAAATATCCAATTAAAGTAATTTCATTAAAATCGGTGCTCATTTGTAAAATATCGATTTTGGGACCTAATTGTATATTCTGTAGATACTTTATTTTATTGATCTTATTTCACCTTTTTCTTAATTATTAAAAATACAAAAAACTAGATTAATGTGTATTTATTTATTTTATATTGTGTCTAATTTTATATTGATTTTATCTTATTTAAAAATTACAAAATCACAAAATACAAAAATAGGGTATTTTATTATCTATAGAATACCTTCAAAAGTATTTTTGTACAGATGACCTTTTTTGATTTTGGGTCCTTCACAAAAATTGTAGATCTATCGAGACAAACAACTTTCATGTTGACGGCTTTTTAATTAAGTTTCATTTACTATTTTTTATGTTTTTCTTATTTTATTTTATTTTATTTTATTTGATCCTTAATTTTATTTTATTTATTATTTTACTTTTTTATTATTTTTAAATTTTTATTCTACTTTTTGTTTTTTCCTTTCTCCCCTCTCTCCTTTCTCTCTCCTCTCTCTTCTCTTTCTCTCTCACGCGCACAACACGTGACCAGACATACCTTCCCTTTCCCCTTCCTGCAACGGCTGACCATCTCAGCCATCCGCCTCCCTTAACGGTCCTCCACCTCCTCCGAACATTATGTCCCTCGACCCACCACCTCCTTCCTAAAAAATGCACCCCCGTCAATCTCCATTTCCATTCGCCTCTCTTCGAGCCTTAAGACCTAAACGAGAGAGAGAGAGAGAGAGAGAGAGAGTTCGATGATGTGGTTGGTGACAACAGATCCACCTTGCACCTCCTTCTACCTCGATGAGATCCAGCTGTCTGCGCGACTACTGTGAGCCTTGCAGCTCACCTGAGCTCAACCCTTACGCAAGGGCTTCGAGCGAAAACCCATATAGATATATTCTCTTTTTTCATCGTTTCTTCTTCCATTCTTTCTTCCTCCCATCGTCGTACACCTCCATACCTTCTTCTCCACCTCACCATCCATCTACCACCATTCCTCCCATTGTAACACACGTCCTCCCTTCACCTTCCACCTGCATCGATAAAACGCCCTTACCACCTCGCCAACTGAGCACCTTTCACTCGACGCTTTGCCGGGTCTGCTCTGTGCTACCTCGACTCTAGCCACCACCACCTGCCTTGGGTCGACCTCTGCTCCTCGCCTCCTCGACTCCAACCACCACCGCCCGCCTCAGGATGACAACCCACCGCATGGTCGCTGCCACCGCCACCCTCAACAACGGCCCACACAACACCATCGACCCCAGCCACCACACTGCTCGCCTCAGGAGTAGTGACTGTCATGCCCCACTCCCTGCCTCAGGAGGAACGTCGCCACCCGCTGCCCATCTCCCCCTCATGTGACGAGCACGTGGGGCAGGGGCAAATTCCAAATCCCCCAAAGGTTTTAGAGATCACAAGAAGACTCATTGCCTCATGTGACGTCAGCATCATGTGTTGTGCACATAAGCTTTGGGCAAACTATAAGAACCTCCTAGGGGTTTTGGGTTATCTCCTCTGAGTCCCCATAATCATTTTTATTTTATTTTTATTTCTATTTTGCATAAAGAACCACGTGTTTGCACGTTTATTTGAACTATCATTAATCATCCATTTTTAGTTCTAAAAATAGCACATTGTAGAAGAACTTATTCTCTACCCTGTGGTCATTCAATGGTATTCTTATGGCATTTGCTTGATTTATTTTAATTAAATTCATGTAAATTATCATATTTTACGCACTATGTGCTCATTAATTTGTATTAGATTATTCTGTGCTCTAAAAATTGCTAAAAAACCACATTAGATAGATTTAATTGTTCTCTATCACATACCCAAAAATAGTCACATACATGCATATCTAGGTCAAAATAAATTATTCATGATTTGAGTGTTTGGTTTTTAATTAACTGTACACTTAGTGTTTTAAGGAAATAAAAGTTATTTTGGATGCATCTCACATAGACCTATTTAGGATAATTTAATTTCTGAGAAATAATTAGGTTTGAAATTTAGTAAAATTAAATTACTTAAAAATCACATTCATGATAAATTCACTTTGCATCAGAAAATTCCAAAAAATATAAAATTTTAATTTTCATCATTTTTTACATTCTGGCCAAGTTTAGGATTTTTTAACCTTATTTGCTTGAATTTGCATTTTAGTCCTCGAACTTTACCAAAACAGCATTTTTATCATTAATTGCATAAAAAACCAAAAAAATCTTTCTTTGAAAATCGTGCACTAGCTTTTATAAATTGAGCTTTAAGTGAAGGATATGGGGAGATCCTTAAGCGCATCATGGAAGCGTAAGGATTGCATCGTATGCGATCGAGAGTGACTAGTCACACTAGTTGCTCGAGGCAGCAGAAATTAAAATTTTTTAATGCGATGAAACCACATGATCCAAGAACACTTCTCAGATCATTTCATCTAAACCACAAATAAGTATTAGGGTTACCTCTTGAAGCGTGGTTGCGATCGAGTCTCTAAACGAAGAGACCTCCTGTTTGAAGTCCGATCTGACAGAGGAGACGCTTGCGAGCATGTTGATAAAACACGTGCTCCTCGCAATCCATGTTGATGATCCAAGCGGCGAATCTTCTGATCTCGACACATGAGATCCGACATCTTCTTCACGAGTGAGGCGCACCGAAGGAGATAGAGATCCACTAGCAAATGATCCAGCAGCATAACGACGACACTACGGTGATGGAGACTCTCTCTAGGGCTTACATGGTGGACGACCATATGAGAGAGAGAGAGAGAGGGTGTGTAGAGAATGAGGGAGGGAGAGAGAACCTTATGTTTCATTTTGTGTAAAGAAGAGCAAAGGGGGTGCCTCTTCTTTTATAATATTTTGAGATCCATGGATCTCAATCCATGGATAACACAAATCCAATGGCTCACATTGATTTGTGTTTCTTTTAATGGCCATGATTTTGTTGTTAAAAAAACACAACAATAATTAATTTAATTAAATCAAATATATATTGAATATAATTTGATTTATATTAAATCAATCTTTATTAGAGAAATAGGAAGGAGGCAAGCCTCCTTCCATAAAAAGGGTGGACGACAACCACATTCCTTATAGGAATTGTGGCCGTCCACTCTTCCTATATGGAAGGTGGATCTCTCTTCCTTATTACATGAGATTACATTATCTCACGATTCTCTCCAATATTTGGAACAACTTTTGTTGCAAATTATTTCACAAATAAATCAAATTTATATTGTGAACATTGTAATCATGCCATTGGAAATTTGTGAATCACATTCACAATCCAAAATAAAATGTGAATTACATTTTCAATTTAATGTTCAATGTGATTCCAATTCACATTAACATTTAAGTAACAAATATAAATTACAAATAGCTCTCTCTTAAATATTATAAATCACATTTATAATATATATATGATTAATATGGATAGTGTTATCCACATTATTCATATCCATGATAATTAAATCACATTTATTCATCTTGGATATCTATTCTCATATGCTTAAATAATGTGAATCACATTCATATTATGCACATCTTTGATAATCAAATCACATTTACTTATCTAAGATAACTATCTTTATAATATGAATCAAACTCATATTATCTATGATAATTAAATCACATTTAATTATCCAAGAGAACTCTCCTTATAATATGAATCAAATCCATATTATTCATGACAATTAAATCGCATTTAATTATCCATTTTCTCATAGCTCGGATACATATATCAACAAGGAAATTATCCTCAACTTTTTCAAGGATAATGCGCTTTCTCCGCGGATACTCGGAGATAAGGACAGGGTGATTGTATTGTTCCACGTATAGTGACTTGGATATTGATATCACATTTCAAATCCAAATCCTACGTACCTCTCATAGATGCTTGATTAAATCAAGACCGCAAATCTAATCTTCTCATTGCATCTGAATCACATTCAGATCAATGTCCAACATTTGGACCAAGATCAGATTACTTCTCTACTGAGAGGAGTCACTAAAATCTAGACTCGTTTCATCACTCCCTAGTAATGGTTATACAATCGTTTATGATCACATCACCCTCAGGTATTCCTAATACATGTATATCCTGCATACTGGAAGACCCATATTAAACCCGAAGTATAAGATCAATTTTACATTGTCTACTTTAGGGATTTATCATTAGGTTTCTCATTTGACTATTGGGAGTTGATATTGATCATATACTTTCCAAAAGCATATATTATACCTAGATGTTGATCATATACTTTCCAAAAGTACATCAAACCTACAAATTCAGTCAAGCTTCCAAAGCAAGATGGATGTGCATGGAATTTGATTCTCCCCAATATCTCATGAGTGAGATCATGTCTTCCGGTCCATGAAATGAACATGTATGATCCCTTTGAGATATCGTAGTACTCATATGCCCTTGCATGCACACCAGCACACCGGTGTACAGACCTTGATTAGGTCATCAACCTATTGGTCTGTCAAATATACATACTCAGACATATAGTAACACATCTGTCTCTGGTCAGAGGATGCGTGCCTATATCGTGATAGTATACGACATAGGACTTTGATTATCTCGATCTTGTTAAGTCAACTCTTTTACTTAACTTATCTGACACCTCCGAATATCTATTCCTATGCAGAGGACCTACATCAAGAGGTCGGTTAGATATCAGCCTTTGAGAAAGGACTGTCATCTCCTGCTCAAGCTGAAGATCCTCTCTTAATAATCATTTGATGGTGCTTGATGAGTCCTCCATCTAACTCTTTAGACATTCATCATAGCACCAGTCTCTATGATTCAATAATTGAATCAACAACAGTATGATCATCAAGATGGCCATGGTACATAACCTTAGTTGTACTAAGGGACCTATTATGCAAATTATTTATTCTTCATTTTAGATCAGGGAATGATATTCTCAATAAATTTTTTTGCATAATGGCTCGTTGTGGGCTTGCATGTCCAACAATCTCTCACTAGCCCAAAGAGCCATTAATGGGCTAATCATTTAAACCCACACTCATGTGACAATCGTAGGATATTTAGAAAAATAGCTAGGTAAGCTGATCAATCACTCTGTTCCTAAGAGACTACGCCAAGTCCTTTTATGGCATTTGCATATCTCCTAGTGACAGTGTTCGCATCCAATGTGAATGTTGCATCTTATGCAACCAATACTCAATCATGTCAGTCATAGTGTCCTTGACACTATACCTCAATAATTATTATAACCATTATGTAATTTGTATTATCCTTATCAGAATACCCTTATTCCTGGAGACCTCTATCTTTTAAGGTATTCGTAGTTAAGACCTTTTAGATCTCCATCTATAAAGTCTTAAATTCTTGATGATAAGACTTAGATATCACTATCTGTAAAGTCTTGTCATCTTTGAAGATATTGTTATTACTGCAATCAAGTGTTTTATCTCCATAGTAGGATTAGTAACAGTTTATTGCTCTCACTGCATGGTAGACATTTGGCTTTTGTACACATCTAGCATATACTCGGCTTCTCGTAACTGATGCATAAGGGCACCTAGTTTTAGCATTCACTTCCTCAACCCTTTGTGGTGCCATCTAGCATATACTCTCTCTTTCTCTCTACATGCCCACTCTCTCTCTCATATGGTCGTCCACCATGGATGCCCTAGAGAGAGTCTCCATCACCGCAGCATTGTCCTTATGTTGCCCGATCGTTTGCTCGTGGATCTCCGTCTACTTCGATGCGCCTTGCTCGTGAAGAAGACATTGTACCTCATGTGTCGAGATCAGTAGATTTGTCCCTTGGATCATCAACATGGATTACGGGGAGCACTTGTTTCATCAACACGCTCACAAGCGTCTCCTCCTTCGGATCGGACTTGAGACAGGAGGTCTCTTCGTTTAGAGACTCGATAGCATCCACGCTTCAAGAGGTAATCCTAATACTTATTTGTGGTTTAGATGAAACGATCTGAGAAGTATTTTTGGATCATGTGGTTTCATCGCATGAAAAATTTTAAATTTTCGCTGCATTGAGCAACCAGTGCGACTAGTCGCTCATGATCGCATACGACGTGATCCTCACGCTTCCATGATATGTTTAAGGATCTCACCATATCCTTCAAGTGGTATCAGAGACTTAGATCGTAGGTTTCGGATACAATCCTTAAAACCTAGGACGACTTGGGTTCGCTAGGGTTTGCGAAAATTTTCTTGCATTTCATTTTCGCATCTCTATTTTATGATTATTTTCGAACCTGTTTAAATTGTTTAAACACGAAAATAAAACTTGAATTTTGTTCCCCATTAAATAAGGAAATCGTGGGATTTTAGTTTGCGTGATTTGGATTATGTTTGCTCAAGTTATGATCAAATTAGTGAACATGTATCCAATGTTTCGAGGACTGCGAATCTTGACGTAATTAAGAAGTTAATTACGATTTTGAAATGCTTATAAATACGTGAAAATCACTTAGGTTCTATTGTAAATCAAATTGGTAAACTTTGGAAACTTACTTTGCTTAATTTGGATTTAAATTGATTGAGATGTGCTAATTTTAGTAAGTGAGGGTCACTGCTGGAAATTACTTTCCTAATCAAGAAACTTGTGATTGTCATTTGATTAATTAGTGAAATTAAATGATTTAATTTTTTGGAATAATTATGGATAAATATTTGATGATAATTATTTCTTTAAATGACATTGCCTTAACCAATAATTGATTAGTTATAATCTAGATCACAATTGGTTACACAATCTACTTTCCAACAAACAAAGTTGCTTGAATAGGATTGGGGATTTGTTTAGCAAATATCCTTATAATGTTAATCAAAAATATTTTGATTATCATTATTTTATATGGTATAACTTCGGTTGAAAAACCGATTATAATCTCAAGTACACAATGATCAATTTGGCATTATCTTTTCCCGATGTGGATATGGTGTCTAGTCAGGGAGCGTTGGGGTAGCAGGTTGCACCGTGTACAGTCTATCCCACTAACGACGGTACTGGCCATGACAGCGGATAGGGTTGGTATAATGCTTAAGAAATCATGATATATTTATAATTATTAAAATTCGAAATAATATGTATTTGAGAGAATACCATAATTCAAGTAATAATAAAGAATGTTTGTTGGATATTAATTGGATCATTAATTTAATATGATTAAATTGATTGGAGACACTCTATTATAATAGATGTATTATTTCCCTTGGAAGAATTAATTATGTGAATATGATTCATGACAATTAATTAGAATTTGAATATGATATGGAGGATCACATAAGTGCCATCCATGGTCTCCTGTCAAGGCGAAGGGTTTCGTCGTCAGGGATTGTATGTAGGAGACGCATGTCCGAAGTGACAGCTCCTGTATACAAGCGCATCTGGATCGGATTCTTTACTTCTCGAAAGAGTAAGTACTTATGTGTAGTGACCCCAATATGGAATCCTCATATTATTGGGGCCATATTGGATTGCGCATAGCGAGTTGTATTCTTGTTGACGGTTGGTTCAATTAATGACGGGTCAACATCACTTTAGGGTGGTGGGCCCGGGTGTTACAAATTAGGGATGCAAGTTGGACTTGCAAGGCAGGATGTGTTCCCACTTCTTATTATCCGAGTTACAAGTTCTCATATTATTGGGATGTAACAAAGATAAGGAAGGAGATCCCATATCTTGCTTGAGATATAATGGTAAGTATATCTCTTACATTGAAAGTGATTAAGGGAATGAACTTTCAATGTTGACAAGGCAAGACAACTTTGATATAAAAATTCCTAAATGAAAGTAAAATATGTATATATAATATATATATACTTATGCAAATTTCTTATTTCAGATAATCCTTCATTAAACCCACTCAATGTTATACTCAATAATAACCAGTAAAATATCATGGATTGGATCCATGATTAAGATATTGTACTTACAGTTGGACACATATCGTATGTGGTTGCAATGTGCAAGTTTCCTCATAATAACGAGGAATGACAATTAAATAGATAATAGGACTACAACACTAGGGTTTGCATGTCTCTATAATCTTGATCTCTCATTGAATGTACTTCGGAAGTGACATGTCAATGATGATCATAATTGTCAAATAATCCTTATAAAATCTAAGATGATATTCTGGCATATATATGTGTTCTCGACATTTAATTATGAATGACATGGTTCTCTGCATCATGCAGAATGGTGGCTCTATAAGAGATGATGTACTCAAAATATTAGAGTACCTACCTGAACCAATGTTTTAAGAGTTTAGATGGATGTAGATACGATGAGTGTCATCATTCTGTTGTCTATACTCTGGCCATTCATGAAGCTTCATAATAATCATATTGTATGAATTGAATGAAGTATGTATAAATATTGAAATACTCTTATATTGAAATCTTTTGAATTCAACATAAGAGATTCTTTATCATAAGCAATGGTTGTTTATAGATAAAGGGAGTGCAGTGGAAGCATAGGTTGGACCCAAGTAAGAAGGAAAATCAAAGAGTTGAATGTACTTCTGTGACTTCCATATGACATCCAAATAGTTGGATGAATGCCAATATTGCAATAAGCCGATGTATTGATAGTGTGACTATCTTGTCTATCTAGGATCCTTAGAGAAGGATCCAGATGGTGCATCAGAATAATCTACATCTACATATAATCATTGAAATTGACTTTCTTAATTGATAAGATCAAAGTCTAATAATTGTATTTTATTCTTCTAATAATACTTGCAATTGGTTGCATATGTATTAGAAGACTATAAAATTTAGTTTTAAGGTTTAATAGTCATCCACATGGATATTGATGCAATTGTTGCAATAATCTCTATCGGATTGATAGACTTCATAATATCAGTGGGAGAGCCCTTAGTCTTAGACAATGTCTATATGACCTAGATATTAGAATGCACTCATTGTTTATTCCTAAATGTTGGAAATAAGCATGAATTCTGTAATGGACCTATCATAAAGAGTTATGATGGAGATATTTCAGATAGTAATCTAAAATATATTGGACTCTACTAAATTAGAAAATTAATGAGTGGTTCATTGACATTTCTAATACTGAAATTAAACCTTAAAAGATCAATAGGAAAATGAAGATCATTTGACAATGATCTGGCATCAAGCCTTGGGTATTTGTCTATTGATGTGATCAATGGACTAGTAAGAGATGAAACTTTATATTATCTAAAGGTTCAAATCTTACATATTTATGAATATTGTATTCAAAGTATAATATCCAATATACCCTTCTTTGAGAATGGTGTTACATGTCGAGGTATTCAAGATCACATACATACTGATGTATGTGATTCATCTATATCATGATAAACATTGATGATATGTGATATCATTGATGATTATTTGAGATATGAGATTTCTTTCCTTCACCTTAGAAAGATTTGAAATATTCAAATATTTCACAATTTTGATTTAGAACCAAAGTTTGAAGGAAGATGAAATGAATTGATCTAACCTAGGTAGCAAGTACCTATTACATGAATTCAAAGAATACCTTATGGAGATATGAATATCATTCCTATCTCGCTCCACCTAATATACCTAAACTCAAGAGAGTTGTAGGGAGATACAATCGGATCATATTTGACATGATTTGATCAATGATAAAAATTAGCATAATTACCTCTTAGTTTCCATGTATATATATGTGGTAGAGACTACATTATATATCCTTATAAGGTTCCATGCTAGTAAGCTGGAATCTAGCACCAGAGACTGCTACTTCATTAGGAAAATAAAGGATGGTATTGGATAGCTACTTTATGACCTTGAGACTCTTAAAAGATCTCATCTCTAAGGATATGATTCTCAGAGGATGACTCTCTTTAGAATCAAGATGAAAATGAAGTGAAGGAACTCATTTAATCTTGAGAAGTAAATAAGGCTCCTGAAATAGGAAACTAAAAGGATAATTAAAGATGAAACACTAATACCTCTTCAAATGAGTTTGAGGATGGATTCCATGTGTCAGAGAAATCTGACAATGATCAAACTTCATGTGATGAAGCTTTTGAAGATCATGTCATGGAAAGATGGATGTTAGCAATCAAATCTAAAGTAGAATTCATATACAAGTGTTGTATATGGACCCTCGAGGATCCACCTATATGGGTAAGACATGTTAAGGTGTAAATGGATCTTCACGAGAAAGAGGGAACATGATGAGAAGGTAGGAACCTTCAAAGCATGGCTCGTAGCCATGAGCTATGCACGGAATAGAAGACATCGCTTGCGATGAGACTTGCTCTCTAGTGACCATGCTTAAACTCATCAGATTATTGCTAACTATAGCTACACAACTTGACTTTGGCATTTTCAATATAGAAGTCAAGATTGCATTCCTCCACGAATATCTCTCTGAGGATATTCACATGAAGTAGCCCCAGGGCTTCATAGGTGAAGAAAGCAAACTGTGCAAGCTAAATAACTCCATCTGTGGACTCGAATAAGCTTCTTGTAGTTGGAACATAAGATTTGATGAAATTATAAATGTTATGATTTCAGATAGAATTTTGATGTACCATGTGAAGCATAGTGGGAGTGACATTGTGTTCATCGTGCTAAATGTAGATGATACCCTAATCATTCGGAATGATATAAGGATAATAATAAGTGTTTTATATACGGGCTATTCCATACCTTGAGATATGATCTCAAGGATACCTCTTAGATATTAGTTCTGATGATGTTCAGAAGCAAGGAGACGAGGGTATTGGGACTGTCACATTAGTAGTACATCTTGGACATGCTCCATTTTCTGGAAAATCCCAAGAAAGATTTCCTTCCCTTAAGATATGGTACATACATTTCTAAAGGGGTAGCACCTCGAGGAGTTGAGGATGTGAATGCTAGAACTACTTGCCCATGTGCATCAGTTACGAGAAGCCGAGTGTATGCTAGATGTGTACAAAAAGTAGATATCTGCCATGCAGTGGGAGTAGTAAATGTTACTAATCCTACTAAGGAGAAAAAACACTTGATTGCAGTGATAATAATATCTTTAAAGATGAAATATTTTTGAGATAGTGATGTCAAAATTCTTATCTTCAAAAACTTAAGACTTTATAGATAGTGATCTAAAAGGTCTTAACTTTGAATACCTTAGGAGATATAGATCTCCACGACTAAGGGTATTCTAATAAGGATAATAGAAATTACGTATTGTTTATAATAATTATTGAGGTGTAGTGTCAAGGACACTATGACTGATATGATTGAGTATTGTTTGCATAAAATGCAACATTCACATTGGATGCGAACACTGTTACTAGGAGATATACAAGTGTCGTAAAAGGACTTGGCATAGTCTCTTGGGAACAGAGTGATTGATCAGCTTACTTGACCATTTTTCTAAATAGCCTATGATTGTCACATGAGTGTGGGTTTAAATGATTAGCCCATTAATGGCTCTTTGGGCTAGTGGGAGATTGTTGGGCATACGAGCCCATGGCGAGCCATTATGCAATAAATGTTATTCCAAATATCATTATGTGATCTGAAATGAAGAATAACTAATTTGCATAATAGGTCCCTTAGTACAATTAGGGTTATGTAACATGGCCATCTTGATTATCATACAGTTGTTGATTCAAATATTGAATCATAGAGGTTGCTGCTTGGATGAACATCTAAAGAGTTAGATTGAGGACTCAATAAGCACCGTTAAATAATTGTTGAGAGATGATCTCCAGCCTGAGTAGAAGATGGCAATCCTTTATCATTTAGGTTGATGTCTGATTGACCTCTTGATGCTGGTCCTCTGCATGGGAATAGAGATTCGAAGGTGTCAGATTAGTTAGATCAAAGAGTTGATTTAACAAGATCGAGATAACTAAAGTCCTATGACGTATGATGTCACGATACAGCCACGCATCCTCTGACCGGAGACAAATGTGTTAATATATGTCTGAGTATGTACATTTGGCAGACCAATAGGTTGATGACCTAATCAAGGTCTATACACCGGCGCGCTGGTGTGCATACAAGGGCATATGAGTAATACGATCTCTCAAAGGGATCATACAGGTTCATTTACTGAACCGGAAGACATGAGCTCACTCATGAGATATTGGGAAGAATCAAATTCCGTGCACGATCGTCTCATTTTGGAAGCTTGACTGAATTTGTAGGTTTGATATATATTTTTGGAAAAGTATATGATCAACACCGTTGTATGATATATGCTTTTGGAAAGCATATGATCGATACCAACTCCCAATGATCGAATGAGAAACTCAATGATAAAACTCTGAAGTAGAAGTGTAAAATTGATCTTATACTTCGGGTTTTATTCTGGGTCTTCCAGCATGCAGGATGTACAGGTATTAGGAATACAAGAGGGTGACGTGATCATAAACGATTGTATAACCATGATGATTCCATTCCTAGGGAGTGATTAAACGGATCTGGATTTTAGTGACTCCTCTCAGTAGAGAAGTACTCTGATCTTGCTCCAAATGTTGGACATTGATCTGAATGTGATTCAGATACAATGAGAAGATTAGATTTGCGATCTTGATTTAATCAAGCACCTGTGGGAGGTCCGCAAGATCTAGATTTGAGATGTGATCTCAATATCCAAGTCACTATACGTGGAACAATACAATTGCCACGTCCTTATCTACAAGTATTCGCGGAGAAAGTGCATTATACTTGAAAGAGTTCATGGATAATTTTATTGTTGATATATGTATCTGAGCATTGAGAAAAACAGATAATTAAATGTGATTTAATTATCATGAATAATATGATTTTGATTTATATTATAAGGAGAGTTATCTTAGATAATTAAATATGATTTTTATCAAAGATGTAAATAATGTGAATGTGATTCACATTATTTGGGCACATGAGAATAGAGATCCAAGATGATTAAATGTGATTTAATTATCATGGATATGAATAATGTGGATATCACTATCCATATTAATCATATATATTATAAATGTGATTTATAATATATAAAAGAGAGCAATTTGTAATTTACATTCGTTAATTAAATGTTGATGTGAATTGAATTCACATTGGACAATTTATTGAAAATGTAATTCACATTTTTTTGGGTTGTGAATGTGATTCACAATTTTCCAATGTCAAGATTGCAATATTCACAAAATAATTATGAATTATTTTTTTTTGAATAATTTACAACAAGTGTTGTTGTAAATCTTGGAGATTTCCATGGAATAGTGTAATCTCATGAAATATCATGAGATTGCCACCAAATCCCATATTATGGAAGGATGCAATCTTCATTCCATAATCTCTATACTTGATTGATTTAATTTGGGATTAAATCATATCGATTTATCAATAAAAGTTTAATCAAAATTAAATTAATTATTGTTGGTTTTTTACCAACAAAATCTTAGCCATTAAAAGAAACACAAATCAATGTGAGCCATTGGATTTTTGTTGTCCATTCTTCAAGAGGTAATCCTAATACTTAATTGTGGTTTGGATGAAACGATCCGAGAAGTGTTCTCAGATAATGTGGTTTCATCGCATGAAAATTTTTTAATTGCCGCTGCCTTGAGCAACTAGTGCGACTAGTCGCTCACGATCGCATACGATGCAATCCTCACGCTTCCGTGATACGCTTAAGGATCTCATCATATCCTTCACTAGTCATTAGATATAATTAAAGTTATTTTTTATTAGATGAACAATGTCATCTCGCAAATACTAGATATAACTAGAGAGTTTGGGGCTTGCACTTTGTGTCCACACATTTTATATCGTATGCGACGAGTTCTTTGACCTTTGCGGTTGTTGAGAAAAATGACATCAACATACATACATGAATCAGATTATCAACATGTCTCCAGTTTAAATCAATGTATGTATGTATCCAGGTCAATAATGATAAGAAAAATATCCATTTAATGAATGTATGCATTTTAGAATAAGGGGAAGATCCGGAAACAACCATCATGACAAACAATGCGACAAAGAAAAAGAGAGAGTTATATATCATAACTGAAGTGTCATGTTATAGGACTCCTCTTAGAGAGACAATGTCCCCCACATTACCAGCGCACAGGACCTTAGTGTGCCGCTCCCACATCCGATGGTTCCACGCTCATCGACGATGCGCACCGTACTTGAGCGTCCTCGAAAGTCACCTTCGTAGACGAAGCCCGAGATCGTGAGAGGGAGAAGAGAGGCGATTCGAATGAGAACTCTGTATGTCCGTAAACCTCGCCCTCGACTTTTAGAGATACTTAAAGCTGTCAGGGCGATTACGAATCATGAGAGGATAAAGGGACACGTCCCTTGGATTTCAAATACGCGGTTATACAAAACTGACCCGGTCTTCATGTCACGCCGCAGCCACACCGCCCCCGAGCCCGTGCCCGTGCCCGACCCAGCCCGGCACGATGCAGGAGGGTGCACGTGTATGGTGGTCCAAAGTCCTCTCTAGTCTATTTCCAGACTGGTCTCAGGACTTCCCATATAAAAATCAAGTGTCAGTTCTGACTCTTCACAATGTAGGACTAAACAACACCCCACATGGTTGAAACATTGAATTCCAGAAATTGAGATACATTAACACAACTTGATATTGATTATCAAATTGCATCAAAATATCCCAATAAAGTTAATTCCAGCAATACCCCATGAATTCATTGTTGAAACACGAACAGCCAAAAATCTCGGGTTTCCACGCCCTGCTTTCAGTAAAGGTACCTTCCGATTGGAACCTTTACCTGAGTTATCTCCTTTCACCATCACATGAATAAAGTGAACTAAGTCTTGAACTTTAATCCTTTGATGTAATAGTATCGAGTGGTAACAACAAAGTGAAATCTATGGTAACAATCATCTGTTTTTGGTGCTATTAATGGTCATGCATGAAAGATATGATAAGATCCTTCAAGCGCATCACGGAAGCATGGGGATTGCATCGTATGCATCGGGAGCGACTAGTCGCACTAGTCGCTCGAGGCAGCGGAAATTAAAAAATTTCATGTGACGCATGATCCAAGAAAACTTCTCGAATCGTTTCGTCTAAACAACAAACAAGTAATAGGAATACCTCTTGAAGCATGGTTACGATCGGGTCTCTAAACGAAGAGACCACCTGTCTCAAGTACGATCCGATGGAAGAGACGCTTGCGAGCGTTTTGATGAAACACGTGTTTCTCACAATCCATGTTGACGATCCAAGCGTGAATCTTCAGATCTCGTCACACGAGATACGACATCATCACGTGCGAGGCGTACCGAAGGAGACCTAGATCCACGAGCAATTGATCCGGCAGTATCACGACGAAGCTGCGGCGATGTAGACTCTCTCTAGGGCATCCATGATGGATGGTCATATGAGAGAGAGAGAGAGTGGGTGTGTAGATAGAAAGAGAGAGAGAGAGAAAGAGAGACTTATGTTCTCATTAGCATATGAAGAGCAAGGGGTGCCCTTCTATTTATAATATTTTAGGATTCATGGATCTCAATCCATGGGCGACACAAATCCAATGGCTCTCATTGATTTGTATTTCTTTTAATGGCTATGATTTGTGTTGGTAAAAACCAACAACAATTTATTTAATTTATATTAAATGTATATTGATAAATCAATATGATTTAATCCCAAATTAAATCAATCAAGCTTGGAGATTATGGTATGAAGATTGCCTCCTTCTATAATATGGGATTTGGTGGCAATCTCATGTAAAATCACGATATCTCATGAGATTACATTATTCCATGGAAATCTTCAAGATTTACAACAACACTTGTTGTAAGTTATTCAACAAAAATAATTCATAATTATATTGTAAATATTGCAATCTTACCATTCGAAAATTGTGAATCACATTCACAATCCAAAATAAAAAGTAAATTACATTTTCAATTTAATATCCAATGTGAATCCAATTCACATCAACATTTACTTAACAAATGTAAATCACAAATAGCTCTCTCTTATATATTATAAATCACATTTATAATATATGATTAATATATATAGTGCTATCCACATTATTCATATCCATGATAATTAAATCACATTTAATCATCTTGGATCTCTATTCTCATGTTCCCAAATACATCTTTGATAATTAAATCACATTTAATTTTCTTAGATGACTCTCTTTATAATATGAATCGAATTTATATTAATCACGATAATTAAATCACATTTAATTATCAATTTACTCAATGTTCGGATATATAATATCAACAATGAAATTATCCCAGACTCTTTCACAGATAATGCGCTTTCTCCGCGGATACTTGGATATAAGGATAGAGTGATTGTATTGTTCCACATATAGTGACTTGGATATTGAGATTACATCTCAAATCCAGATCTCGAGCCTCCCATAGATGCTTGATTAAATCAAGACCGTAAATTTAATCTTCTCATATCATCTGAATCACATTCAGATCAATGTCCAACATTTGGACCAAGATCAGATCACTTCTCTACTGAGAGGAGACACTAAAATCCAGACCCGTTTCATCACTCCCTAGGAATGGAAGCGTCATGGTTATACAATTATTTATTTTTACATCACCATCAGGTATTCCTAATACATGTACATCCTGCATACTGGAAGACCCAGAATAAGCCCAAAGTATAAAATCAATTTTACACTGTCTACTTCAGGGTTTTAACATTTAGTTTCGCATTCTACTATTGGGAGTTGGTATCGATCATAACTTTCCAAAAGCATATATCATACCCATGTGTCGATCATATACTTTACAAAGGCATATATCAAACCTACAAATTTAGTCAAGCTTCCAAAGCGAGACGACCGTGCACGGAATTTGATTCTTCCCAATATCTCATGAGTGAGCTCATGTCTTTCGATTCAATAGTGAACATGTATGATCCCTTTGAGAGATCGTACTACTCATATGCCCTTATATGCACACCAGCATGCTGGTGTATAGACGTTGATTAGGTCATCAACCTATTGGTCTGCCAAATGTACATACTTAGACATATAGTAACACATCTGTCTCCGATCAAAGGATGCGTGCCTATATCGTGACAGCATACGACATAGGACTTTGGTTATCTCGATCTCATTAAGTCAACTCTTTGACCTAACTAATATGACACCTCTGAATCTCTATTCCCATGCAGAGGACCTGCATCAAGAGGTCGGTCATATATCTGCCTAAATGAGAAAAGATTGACGTCTCCTACTCAGGCTGGAGATCATCGCTCAACAATCATTTGACGGTGCTTGATGAGTCCTCAATCTAACTCTTTAGATGTTCATCCAAGCACCAGCCTCAATGATTCAATATTTAAATCAACAATTGTATGATCATCAAGATGGCCATGGTACATGACCCTAATTGTACTAAGGGACCTATTATGCAAATTAGTTATTCTTCATTTCAGAACAGGGAATGATATTTGCAATAACATTTATTGCATAATTGCTCACCGTGGGCTCTCATGTCCAACAATCTCCCACTAACCCAAAGAGCCATTAATGGGCTAATAATTTAAACCTACACTCATGTGACAATCACATGCTATTTAGAAAAATAGCTAGGTAAGCTGATAAGTCACTCTGTTCCTAAGAGACTATGCCAAGTGCTTTTACGGCACTTGCATATCTCCTAGTGACAGGGTTCGCATCCAATGCTAATGTTGCATCTCATGCAACCAATATTCAATCATGTCAGTCATAGTATCCTTGACACTACATCTCAATAATTATTATAATTATAACCAGTATGTAATTTCTATCATCCTTGTTAGAATACCCTTAATCCTAGAGATCCCTATCTCCTAAGGTATTCGTAGTTAAGACCTTTTAGATCTCCATCTATAAAGTCTTAATTACTTGAAGATAAGACTTAGAGATCACTATCTCTAAAGTCTTGTCGTCTTTGAAGATATTGTTGTTACTGCAACCAAGTGTTTTATTTCCATAGTAGGATTAGTAACAGTTTACTACTCCCACTACATGGCAGACATCTGGCTTTTGTACACATCTAGCATACACCAGGCTTCTTGGAGCTGATGCTTAAGGGCTAGAAGTTTTAGCATTCACAACCTCAACTCTTTGAGGTGCTATCCCTTTAGATAGGTTTGTACCATATCTTGTGGGAAATAAGCCTTTCTTGGAATTATCCAGAAAATGAAAATGGCCAAGGTGTATCATTAATGTGACGGTCCCAATACCCTCTTCTCTTTGCTTATGAACAACTTCAGAACTAAGATCTTAGAGGTATCATTGAGATCATATCTCAAGATATGGAACAACCAGTTATAAAACACTTATTATTATCCTTATATCATTCAAATGATTATGATATTATCTACATTTAGCACGATGAACACAATGGCACTCCCACTAAGCTTCGCATGGTTCATCAAGATTCTATCTGAAATCATAACATTTATAATTTCATCAAATCTTGTGTTCCAACTACAAGAAGCTTATTTGAGTCGATCGATGGAATTTCTCAGCTCGCGCGCCTTGCTTTCCTCATTCATGAAGCCATGGGGCTATTTCATGTGAATATCCTCAAAGAAGTATTCATAGAGGAATACAATCTTGACTCACATCTTGAAGATGCCATAGTCAAGTTGTGTAGCTAGGATTAGCAATATTTTGATGGGTTTAAGCATGGTCACTGAAGAGCAAGTCTCATCGCAAGCGATGTCTTCTCTTTGGTGTGTAGCTCATAGCTATGAATCGTGCTTTGAAGGTCTCTACCTTCTCATCAGGTTCCCTCTTTCTATTGAAGATACATTTACACCTTAATGGGTCTTACCCATATAGGTGGATCCTCGAGGGTCCATATACAATATTTGTATATGAAGTCTACTTTAGATTTTATTGCTAACATGCATATTTCCATGCTATGATCTTCAGAAGCTTCATCACATGAAGTCAGATCATTGTCAGATTCAACTGACACATGGAATCCATCTTCAAACTTATTTGAAGAGGTATTAGTGTTTCATCTTTAATTGTCCTTTTAGTTTCCAATTTTAGGAGCCTCATTATCTTCTCAAGACTAAATGAGTTCCTTTACGTCATTTTCATTCTGATTCTCAAGAGTCTCATCATCTAAGAATCACATTCCCCGATATGAAATCTTTTAAGAATCTCAAGGTCATAAAGTAGGTATCTAATACCATCCTTTATTTTCCTAATGAAGTAGCACTCTCTAGTGCTAGATTCAAGTTTACCAATATGGAACCTTATAAGGATATATATTGTAGTCTCTACTACATATATACCTTGAAAACTAAGAGGTAATTATGCTAAGAAACATCATTGATCAAATCATGTCACATATGATCCAATTGTATCTCTTTACAACCCTATTGAGTTAAGGTGCATTAGGAGGATTGAGATAGGAACGATATTCACATCTCCATAAGGTATTCCTTGAATTCATCTAATAGGTACAAGCTTGTAACGGAATGGGTCGCATCGACCGACGGAAGCATGCGATATTTGATCGTACGACCCCACCGTTACTAAAAAATGGCATACAATGAGCAGAGATAAATATCCATTCCATAAAATGTCCATTCAAACTAGAGTTCCATTATTACAACTCTAAACTGGAAAAAAAACTATTCTAGAAATTAAAATAGCATCTTGGTAGTTCTTGTGGGCATACAGATATCCACTTAATCTTCATAAGATAAATTGTACCACGTTAAAAATCTCAATGAGTCCGTAGCACGATCCAGGATATGCAATCAACCTTGTCTTCACCTTAAATTGACAAACATAAATCTGCATGAGCCTAATTCTCAGTGTGTATCGGGGTCCATGCATGGATATTCTAACGGTCCTTGATCCGTTATAAATCATATACTTGGATTTTCATGTGTACACAACATTTTGTGCCTAGATAATTCCCATGCATGTCTAACTTCGATCCCTACGAGGTATTATTTGGCTTCTTTCATAAACATGGATATGCATGTAAAGTAGGTAAATTGCATAAGTAGGTATGATAACCATTTATTTCTACTTGTTGGCATATTTCATAAAATACCAAGCAATTTACATACTTATAGAACATATAAACGACTTTACATATTAGCCCCCGTGACTTTGATGGTTTAACTTTCTTAAACCAATACTAGCATAACATGTGATGGTTCGTTATCTTATTAAACCATTTCTTGCATTTTTCATGATAGTTTTCCCTTATAAACCATTTTCTTGCATAACATCCATTTACGCATCTTGTTATACGTTTTCAATCGCAAGCACTTGCAGTCCATGGCATGACAGTGTAGCTACAATTGTAGAGGACTTAGCTTTTGCCTGTATGGTTCCTTGCAACCATACACTCCTTGCAGTGTTGCCCCTTGCGGCATTAACATGACCCCTTGCGATCGTCCATGTGACTCCTTATGAGTATGTGCCTTTATCTTGATTAACTCTTTTGGTAGTTGGGTTAAACCACTTGTTTTATGTCCTTTCTCAATCTTCGATGAACTATGGTTCAGATATGAGTTTGTCAACACATAGCAACTTATTATTACAACCAATCATTATTTCATTAAGCACATACTTATGGAAATATTGATAAAATATATTATGAGGATACCTCATATATTATGAACTTATTTCCAACGGATTTTGCATATCTATATCATATATATTGTTCATATTAGTTAGTGGCATATCTATATCATATATACACAATATCTCGCTTCCCTTTAAATACGTAATGACACCATTAACATATTATGAGAAAAATTAATACTAAGTGTGTAGTTTGTTATTGTTGTTGAAGGAAGGAAGTTGTTAAATGCATGCATGATAAGGCATTGGTGCATTCACTGCACATTATTCATAGTAATTACATTAATATATATGCGAACAATTAGCATGTCATAGACTGAAAAGTAACGGCACCATTTATGGATATCAAATAATTAAATGTCTTTTTTGTGACTATAATAGGAAAAATCTACATCTTTTTCCCTTAAGTAATCAACAACATAAATTATGAAAAAAATTACCTTCTTATTCCAATAATATCCCTGTAATGATTATCTCTAAATTTCATCAAGAAATAGCCACTAAAAACAAACAATCTGAATTTCGATTTCTTAAAATAACTTGCAAAAGAGATTAAGCGATGTTAATGGCGTGCTGCCATTGATACCTCTCATATACGATCATGGGTATACAATATAGATCTAGTTAATTACATGATCTAAGATTTACTAAATTATTAATTGTAATAAATAGTCAATATAGATTGGTACCTCGGTAGTAGATAAATAAAATTGAAAATCGGGGTTTAATCTAAAAACATTGAACACCAAATGATCATGATTCAATGGTTCTTGCATCTTTTACTAGTAATCTAACTAGAAAAAAACAACGATTAACTCTGTATTGATTCATATGTTCTATAATCAACCGAGTCAATAGTAGGATATGATTCGCCCATTTCTTTATGCTACAATTATCTTACGGGTTCAAGATCATAACTTTAAAAAAAACCATTTTAAGATACTGTGAACATGCATACGGATTATCTCCTAGATTTGATACATATACACTGAGTTCTTACTTCGAGTAGTATATTTATATATTATTCCATTGAATCCGTCATGGTACATATTTTATCTTAATCAAATCATTATGTATGCCAGTATACTACAAAATTGGCACATACATTTAAAGCTTGTATTTCGGATGTGATAAATATTCATGTGAAATCCTGAACTGATACATACGTTTAGAGGTCGATTATAAGTCACCGATACATACAATAAGAGATATATTTTAAAAGTTATCAATATTTACGAAAACCTAGACCAATACATACGTTTAGAAATCAAAATCCTAAAGCTAATACATAACTTGATCCAAAACTTATCTCTACCCGTCGTGGTCATCGTGCCTCCTTTTGGTCACGGATCCGTGTTCTCCTCCTCTTCGGATTCGACGTCGCCTTCTCCTACGACGAAGAGGGACGTTCGATAAGATAACCCTTCCTCCCTCTCTCTCTCTCTAACTCTCTCTAAAAAATGCAAGATAAGGTGACGTGAGGGGGAAAACCCTTGATGATTCAATATTTAAATCAACAATTGTATGATCATCAAGATGGCCATGGTACATGACCCTAATTGTACTAAGGGACCTATTATGCAAATTAGTTATTCTTCATTTCAGAACAGGGAATGATATTTGCAATAACATTTATTGCATAATTGCTCACCGTGGGCTCTCATGTCCAACAATCTCCCACTAACCCAAAGAGCCATTAATGGGCTAATAATTTAAACCTACACTCATGTGACAATCACATGCTATTTAGAAAAATAGCTAGGTAAGCTGATAAGTCACTCTGTTCCTAAGAGACTATGCCAAGTCCTTTTACGGCACTTGCATATCTCCTAGTGACAGGGTTCGCATCCAATGCTAATGTTGCATCTCATGCAACCAATATTCAATCATGTCAGTCATAGTATCCTTGACACTACATCTCAATAATTATTATAATTATAACCAGTATGTAATTTCTATCATCCTTGTTAGAATACCCTTAATCCTAGAGATCCCTATCTCCTAAGGTATTCGTAGTTAAGACCTTTTAGATCTCCATCTATAAAGTCTTAATTACTTGAAGATAAGACTTAGAGATCACTATCTCTAAAGTCTTGTCGTCTTTGAAGATATTGTTGTTACTGCAACCAAGTGTTTTATTTCCATAGTAGGATTAGTAACAGTTTACTACTCCCACTACATGGCAGACATCTGGCTTTTGTACACATCTAGCATACACCAGGCTTCTTGGAGCTGATGCTTAAGGGCTAGAAGTTTTAGCATTCACAACCTCAACTCTTTGAGGTGCTATCCCTTTAGATAGGTTTGTACCATATCTTGTGGGAAATAAGCCTTTCTTGGAATTATCCAGAAAATGAAAATGGCCAAGGTGTATCATTAATGTGACGGTCCCAATACCCTCTTCTCTTTGCTTATGAACAACTTCAGAACTAAGATCTTAGAGGTATCATTGAGATCATATCTCAAGATATGGAACAACCAGTTATAAAACACTTATTATTATCCTTATATCATTCAAATGATTATGATATTATCTACATTTAGCACGATGAACACAATGGCACTCCCACTAAGCTTCGCATGGTTCATCAAGATTCTATCTGAAATCATAACATTTATAATTTCATCAAATCTTGTGTTCCAACTACAAGAAGCTTATTTGAGTCGATCGATGGAATTTCTCAGCTCGCGCGCCTTGCTTTCCTCATTCATGAAGCCATGGGGCTATTTCATGTGAATATCCTCAAAGAAGTATTCATAGAGGAATACAATCTTGACTCACATCTTGAAGATGCCATAGTCAAGTTGTGTAGCTAGGATTAGCAATATTTTGATGGGTTTAAGCATGGTCACTGAAGAGCAAGTCTCATCGCAAGCGATGTCTTCTCTTTGGTGTGTAGCTCATAGCTATGAATCGTGCTTTGAAGGTCTCTACCTTCTCATCAGGTTCCCTCTTTCTATTGAAGATACATTTACACCTTAATGGGTCTTACCCATATAGGTGGATCCTCGAGGGTCCATATACAATATTTGTATATGAAGTCTACTTTAGATTTTATTGCTAACATGCATATTTCCATGCTATGATCTTCAGAAGCTTCATCACATGAAGTCAGATCATTGTCAGATTCAACTGACACATGGAATCCATCTTCAAACTTATTTGAAGAGGTATTAGTGTTTCATCTTTAATTGTCCTTTTAGTTTCCAATTTTAGGAGCCTCATTATCTTCTCAAGACTAAATGAGTTCCTTTACGTCATTTTCATTCTGATTCTCAAGAGTCTCATCATCTAAGAATCACATTCCCCGATATGAAATCTTTTAAGAATCTCAAGGTCATAAAGTAGGTATCTAATACCATCCTTTATTTTCCTAATGAAGTAGCACTCTCTAGTGCTAGATTCAAGTTTACCAATATGGAACCTTATAAGGATATATATTGTAGTCTCTACTACATATATACCTTGAAAACTAAGAGGTAATTATGATAAGAAACATCATTGATCAAATCATGTCACATATGATCCAATTGTATCTCTTTACAACCCTATTGAGTTAAGGTGCATTAGGAGGATTGAGATAGGAACGATATTCACATCTCCATAAGGTATTCCTTGAATTCATCTAATAGGTACAAGCTTGTAACGGAATGGGTCGCGTCGACCGACGGAAGCATGCGATATTTGATCGTACGACCCCACCGTTACTAAAAAATGGCATACAATGAGCAGAGATAAATATCCATTCCATAAAATGTCCATTCAAACTAGAGTTCCATTATTACAACTCTAAACTGGAAAAAAAACTATTCTAGAAATTAAAATAGCATCTTGGTAGTTCTTGTGGGCATACAGATATCCACTTAATCTTCATAAGATAAATTGTACCACGTTAAAAATCTCAATGAGTCCGTAGCACGATCCAGGATATGCAATCAACCTTGTCTTCACCTTAAATTGACAAACATAAATCTGCATGAGCCTAATTCTCAGTGTGTATCGGGGTCCATGCATGGATATTCTAACGGTCCTTGATCCGTTATAAATCATATACTTGGATTTTCATGTGTACACAACATTTTGTGCCTAGATAATTCCCATGCATGTCTAACTTCGATCCCTACGAGGTATTATTTGGCTTCTTTCATAAACATGGATATGCATGTAAAGTAGGTAAATTGCATAAGTAGGTATGATAACCATTTATTTCTACTTGTTGGCATATTTCATAAAATACCAAGCAATTTACATACTTATAGAACATATAAACGACTTTACATATTAGCCCCCGTGACTTTGATGGTTTAACTTTCTTAAACCAATACTAGCATAACATGTGATGGTTCGTTATCTTATTAAACCATTTCTTGCATTTTTCATGATAGTTTTCCCTTATAAACCATTTTCTTGCATAACATCCATTTACGCATCTTGTTATACGTTTTCAATCGCAAGCACTTGCAGTCCATGGCATGACAGTGTAGCTACAATTGTAGAGGACTTAGCTTTTGCCTGTATGGTTCCTTGCAACCATACACTCCTTGCAGTGTTGCCCCTTGCGGCATTAACATGACCCCTTGCGATCGTCCATGTGACTCCTTATGAGTATGTGCCTTTATCTTGATTAACTCTTTTGGTAGTTGGGTTAAACCACTTGTTTTATGTCCTTTCTCAATCTTCGATGAACTATGGTTCAGATATGAGTTTGTCAACACATAGCAACTTATTATTACAACCAATCATTATTTCATTAAGCACATACTTATGGAAATATTGATAAAATATATTATGAGGATACCTCATATATTATGAACTTATTTCCAACGGATTTTGCATATCTATATCATATATATTGTTCATATTAGTTAGTGGCATATCTATATCATATATACACAATATCTCGCTTCCCTTTAAATACGTAATGACACCATTAACATATTATGAGAAAAATTAATACTAAGTGTGTAGTTTGTTATTGTTGTTGAAGGAAGGAAGTTGTTAAATGCATGCATGATAAGGCATTGGTGCATTCACTGCACATTATTCATAGTAATTACATTAATATATATGCGAACAATTAGCATGTCATAGACTGAAAAGTAACGGCACCATTTATGGATATCAAATAATTAAATGTCTTTTTTGTGACTATAATAGGAAAAATCTACATCTTTTTCCCTTAAGTAATCAACAACATAAATTATGAAAAAAATTACCTTCTTATTCCAATAATATCCCTGTAATGATTATCTCTAAATTTCATCAAGAAATAGCCACTAAAAACAAACAATCTGAATTTCGATTTCTTAAAATAACTTGCAAAAGAGATTAAGCGATGTTAATGGCGTGCTGCCATTGATACCTCTCATATACGATCATGGGTATACAATATAGATCTAGTTAATTACATGATCTAAGATTTACTAAATTATTAATTGTAATAAATAGTCAATATAGATTGGTACCTCGGTAGTAGATAAATAAAATTGAAAATCGGGGTTTAATCTAAAAACATTGAACACCAAATGATCATGATTCAATGGTTCTTGCATCTTTTACTAGTAATCTAACTAGAAAAAAACAACGATTAACTCTGTATTGATTCATATGTTCTATAATCAACCGAGTCAATAGTAGGATATGATTCGCCCATTTCTTTATGCTACAATTATCTTACGGGTTCAAGATCATAACTTTAAAAAAAACCATTTTAAGATACTGTGAACATGCATACGGATTATCTCCTAGATTTGATACATATACACTGAGTTCTTACTTCGAGTAGTATATTTATATATTATTCCATTGAATCCGTCATGGTACATATTTTATCTTAATCAAATCATTATGTATGCCAGTATACTACAAAATTGGCACATACATTTAAAGCTTGTATTTCGGATGTGATAAATATTCATGTGAAATCCTGAACTGATACATACGTTTAGAGGTCGATTATAAGTCACCGATACATACAATAAGAGATATATTTTAAAAGTTATCAATATTTACGAAAACCTAGACCAATACATACGTTTAGAAATCAAAATCCTAAAGCTAATACATAACTTGATCCAAAACTTATCTCTACCCGTCGTGGTCATCGTGCCTCCTTTTGGTCACGGATCCGTGTTCTCCTCCTCTTCGGATTCGACGTCGCCTTCTCCTACGACGAAGAGGGACGTTCGATAAGATAACCCTTCCTCCCTCTCTCTCTCTAACTCTCTCTAAAAAATGCAAGATAAGGTGACGTGAGGGGGAAAACCCTTGTGGTTTTAAAGTTGATAATGAAGGGATTTAATGTATTAATTAAATCCATTTAATCTAAATCAATTCATTTGAATTTTATCTTCCTAAAAAATAGCATGCGGTTACAATCTACCACTCTTAAAAAAATTTCATCCTCAAAATTCCTTAGTTGAGGGGCATACCGAAAAGTTGCGGCTATTTCTCCTTTATTTCACTTTCCAACTCCCAAGTAGCCTCCTCCTTTTGGTGGTGTTGCCAAAGGACCTTGACCATCGGAACTATGCACCGACGAAGTTGATGATCTCTACAATCGACGATTCGTATGGGTTTCTCTTCAAAGGTCAAGTTTGGATGAATATCAATGACCTCATGCTCGATCACATGTGAAGGATCAGGAGTGTACTTCCTCATCGTAGACACATGAAATACATCGTGAAGTTTCGAGTATTGAGGTGGTAATGCAATACGATATGCTACCTCTCCGATCCGCTGCAGAATCTCAAAAGGTCCTATGTATCTGGGAGTGAGCTTCCCCTTTTTGCCAAATCGTAAGACGCCTTTGGTTGGAGAGATATTTAGGAACACATGCTCCCCAACTCTGAAACTCAACTCTCTTATGTGACGATCGGCATAAGATTTTTGCCTACTTTGTACTGCCAATAATCTTTTTCTGATTAGATCAACACCCTGCTTACTTGTCTAAACAAGTTCCGGTCCTAAGATGTGCTTCTCGCCAGCATCACTCCAGCATGAAGGTGATCTACAAGGTCTCCCATACAATGCTTCATAGGATGCCATCTTGATGCTCGAATGATAACTATTATTATAAGAAAACTCTACTAATGGAAGGTGTCTATCCCAGTTGCCCACAAAATCTAGAGCATGCGCTCTCAACATATCTTCTAGAGTATGGATGGTCCTTTCTAATTGACCATCAGTCTGTGGATGAAATGAAGTGTTGAACTTCAACTGAGTGCCCGTAGCATCCTGAAAACTCTTCCATAAACGAGAGGTAAATCGTGTGTCTCGATCAGACACAATTGATGCAGGAACACCATGTAGGCTGGCAATTTCATTCACATATAACTCAGCTAAACTATATGTCGATTGATCCAGGCAGATAGGTAGGAAATGTGTTGATTTGGTCAATCGATCAACATTCATCCATATGGTGTCATAACGATGTTTTGTGGTCTTGGGTAGACCGATGACGAAGGCCATCGTTATGTGCTCCCACTTCCATTCAGGTATCTCCAAGGGTTGAACATGTCATGCTGGTCTCTGATGTTCTATCTTGATCTGCTGACAAACCAGCATCTAGCAACAAATTCTATGATGTCATTCTTCATCTTCGTCCACCAAAAGTTTCGTTGTAGATCATTGTACATCTTCGTTGTACCTGGATGAATAGTATACATCGATCTGTGTGCTTCATCTAGAATCTCCTGCTTCAACTCAATATCACTTGGAATCCATAATCTGTTGCGGTACCTTATGGCTCCATCCATTCCGGTGGTGAAATCAGAACCTTCTTTCTGGGATGCTTCAATAAATTTAGGAAGATCAGCATCTACTTTTTGTGCAGTCAATATCTTTCCAATTATCTCTGGTTGAATTTTGAGTGCTGCAAAAGATATCTTTCTCGATTTGCTCAAGAAAAGCCTCCAATTTTCAAAATCCTTCATCATTTTCCACTAATGTTTTAAACTAGATATTTTACCTTCCTATTTTCTACTTAATGCATCCACTACGACAATTGCTTTTCCTGGATGATAATTTATGGTAAAGTCGTAATCTTTTAGGAATTCCAGCCAACGTCGTTGTCTCAAATTAAGTTCCTTCTGAGAGAAAATATATTTGAGGCCCTTATGGTCACTGAACACCTCAAACTGTTCACCGTAGAGGTAATGACACCAGATTTTTAGAGCAAAAACTATTGCTGCTAACTCCAAATTATGAGTTGAGTAGTTTCTCTATTACGGTTTTAGTTATCGTGAGGTATAGGCAATGACTTTCTCATTTTGCATAAGAACACACCCGAGTCAGGTACCTGATGCATCTGTATATACCAAAAAACCTCCACTACTTGATGGTAAAGCCAAGACTGGAGCTGTAGTCAATCTCTGCTTCAATTCTTGAAAGTTTTGTTCAAAATCCTCGGACCATATCTTCCGAGTGAGATTTATTAATGGTAATGATATCCTTGAGAAATTCTGAATAAATCGCCGATAATAACCAGCCAAGCCAAGAAAAATACGGATCTCAGTAACATTCTTGGGTTGACTCCAATTCATCACAGCTTCCACCTTAGTTGGATCTACCTCAATACCATCCTTAGATACCACATGACCAAGGAATGCGACTCTATTCAGCCAAAAATCACATTTAGAGAATTTTGCATAAAGCTGGTGTTGTCTTAAGATTTCAAATACAATATGTAAATGTACTCGATGTTGCTCCGGATCAAATGAATATATCAAGATATCATCCACAAACACGATGAGAAACTTATCAAGGTATTCTCGGAATACCCTATTTATTAGCTCCATAAAGGCTGCAGGAGAGTTAGTAAGACCAAATAGCATGACCAAGAATTCATAATGACCATACATTGTCCTGAAACCTATTTTTGGTATATCCTCCTCTTTTATCCGGAGTTGATGGTAACCCGTATGCAGATCAATTTTTGAGAAAACCATTGCTCCCTGCAACTGATCGAATAAGTCATCAATGCAAGGTAACGGATATCTATTCTTCATGATCACTTTTTTTAGACCTCGATAATCGATACAGAGTCTAAGAGACCCATCTTTCTTTTTCACAAAAAGAACGGGTGCTCCCCACGGAGAAACACTGGGACGTAAAATCCCTTATCCAGTTGTTCTTGTAATTGCTTCTTTAGCTCCTCAAATTCTACAGGTGCCATTCTGTATGGAGCTTTGGAAATCAGAGTCGTTCTTGGGATCACATCAATTGAGAAGTCAACCTCTCTATGAGAAGGTAGTCCAGGAAGATCGTCTGGGAAGATATCGGCAAACTCTCTGACCACATCTAAATCTTAAAGACGTGTGTGTGATGATCCAGTGCTAATTATACTAGCAAGGAATGCGATGCAACCTTCAGCTAGTAGTTGGCTTGCTTGTAAAGATGAGATAACCAACCTCCCACTCTTACATGTGTCGCGAATAACTATCTCCTCATGGTTTGGTCTACTCAAGATCACTTTCTTTTCTTGACAATAGACCATTGCATAATGCTCCCATAACCAATCCATTGCAAAGATGACATCATAGGTTGTGATGGGTAATAATATCAAATTGGAAGTGAAGGTGTCTTCTCTTATCAAAACATGTACATCCTTTAAGTACATACCCGTGGCAATAATATCACCCATTGGTGAAGAAACTGTAAGTACGTATGGAAGCTCAACAACATCCAAACTTAACTTTCTAGCAAAAGCATTCGAGATAAAGGAATGTGTGGTACCAGAATCAAAAAGAACATGACATAAATGGTTTTCAATTAGTAGAGTACCTTCTACTGTCGTGTTGGCACCTTCTGCATCCTCAGGAGTGATAGCAAAGACTCTTCTTGCTATCTTCTTTTTCTGATCGAATAGCTTCTTCTGATCCTTGACATCCTTCTTGCAATTTTTCATGAAGTGACCTTTTTCTCCGCACTTAAAGCAATTAGTGGTTAGCTTGTAACATTCTCCTGGATTCCTCCTATCACAATGCGGGCACACCTCATATGTGTACTTCATGTTTGTCGGTGTATCATCAGTCTTTGTCTTTTTGGCAGTCGTTGCAGTGTGATGCCTCTTGTCATTGAAGTTCGGCTTGTGAGAGCGCTTCCGAGGATTTGCTTGTTGTATCCTCCAGTATGATGCATCGATCTCCACTACTGCTGCAACCGCCTCAGATAAGGTTGTGGGACCTCTAGTAAGCACTTTAATGCTCAGTCCCGCATTCAGGCCTTCTATAAACTTTCTGGCTCATTTCTTTTCATTGGCACAGATACCCTTGTCATACTTCTCTAATTCTTAAAATTTTGATGCATATTCTTTGACTGTCATATTTCCTTGCTGAAGATTTATAAACTCTTAACACTTAGCATCCTTATCATGCTCAGGGATGTAACGCTCAGTGAAGTGCTCAACAAAATCATCCCACTTAATGATTGCAGCCTTCGAAAAGTGGATTCCCTTGCATGAAGACCACCACTCCTTTGTGTTGTCCTGCAGACGAAATGTCCCAAAGATAACTTTTTTTTCCTCAGGACAATCAGTTGCCTCAAAAGTCAGCTCCATCTCTCTAAGCCAATGTTCGGCTTTTTCTGGCTCATGCTCACCCTTGAAAGTGGGTGGATCATGCTGGATGAAGGTCTTTAGCGTCAGTCCATCAGAGTTAGATGCCTGACTCTTCTGCTGCTAGGCCATTAGTGTCATTAACTCCAGCATCTGCCTTTGCATACCCATAACGTCATCTTGGCTCATTGATGAGTCACGGTCCCCAATGGCTTCAATTGCACGACACGGAACCATCTGATTCAAAAATTGACAAGGTCAATGAGTTGTGATACTAAATCTCTCTATATAAAAACCTTAGATCACTAAGAATTGTGGATATCCTATGTCCAGAGGAACTCTAGCTCTGATGCCATTTGTAATGGAACGAGTCGCGTCGACCGGCGGAAGCATACGATAGTTGATCGCACGACCCAACCGTTACTAAAAAAATGGCATACAATGAGCAAAGATAAATATCCATTCCATAAAATGTCCATTCAAACTAGCGTTCCCTTATTACAACTCTAAACTAGAAAAAAACTATTCTAGAAATTAAAATAGCATCTTGGTAGTTCTTGTGGGCATAAAGATATCCACTTGATCTTCACAAGATAAATTGTACCACGTCAGAAATCTCAATGAGTCTGTAGCACGATCCAGAATATGCAATCAACCTTGTTCTTCACCTGAAATTGACAAACATAAATTTGCATGAGCCTGATGCTCAGTATGTATCGGGGTCCATGCATGGGTATTCTAACGGTCATTGATCCGTTATAAATCATATACTTGGATTTTCATGCATACACAACATTTCGTGCCTAGATAATTCCCATGCATGTCTAAATTTGATCCCTATGAGGTATTATTTAGCTTATTTCGTAAACATGGATGTGCATGTAAAGTAGGTAAATTGCATAAGTAGGTATGATAACCATTTATTTCTACTTGTGGGCATATTTCATAAAATACCAAGCAATTTACATACTTATAGAACATATAAACCACTTTACATATTAACCCCCATGACTTTGATGGTTTAACTTTCTTAAACAAATCCTAGCATAACATGTGATGGTTCATTCTCTTATTAAAATATTTCTTGTATTTTTCATGATGGTTGTCCCTTATAAACCATTTTCTTCCATAACATTCATTTACGTATCTTATTATACGTTTTCAACCGCAGGCACTTGCGGTCCATGGCATGACATGACAGTGTAGCTACAACTGTAGAGGACTTAGCTTTTGCCTCTATGGTTCCTTTCAACCATACGCCCCTTGCGGCGTTGCCCATTGCGGCATTAACACGATCCCTTGGGATCGTCCATGTGATTCCTTATGAGTCTATGCTTTAATCTTAATTAAATCTTTTGGTAATTGGGTTAAACCACATGTTTTATGTCCTTTCTCGATCTTCGATGAACTATGGTTCAGATATGAGTTTGTCAACACATATCAACTTATTATTACAACCAATCATTATTTCATTAAGCACATACTTATGAAAATATTGATAAAATATATTATGAGGATACCTCACATATTACGAACTTGTTTCCAACGGATTTTGCATAAACAAAAGTTATAGTTTATACACGATATCTATATCATATATATTGTTCATATTAGTTAGTGGCATATCTATATCATATATACACGATATCTCGCTTCCCTTTAAATACGTAACGACACCATTAACATACTATGAGAAAAATTAATACTAAGTGTGTAGTTTGTTGTTGTTGTTGAAGGAAGGAAGTTGTTAAATGTGTGCATGATAAGGCATTGGTGCATTCACTGCACATTATTCATAGTAATTACATTAATATATATGCGAACAATTAGCATGTCAAAGATTAAAAAGTAACGGCGCCATTTACGGATATAAAATAATTGAATATGTCTTTTTTGTGACAATAATAGGAAAAATCTGCATTTTTTCCTTACGTAATCAACAACATAAAATATGAAAAAAAGTACCTTCTTATTCCATTAATATCCCTGTAATGATTATCTCTAAATTTTATCAAGAGAGAGAGCCACTAAAAAACACAACAATCTCAAATTGGAATTCTTAAAATAACTTGCAAAAGAGACTAAGCGATGTTAATGGTGTGCATGCCATTGATACCTCTCATATACGATCATGGGCACACAATATAGATCTAGTTAATAACATGATCTAAGATTCAGTAAATTATTAGTTGTAATAAAGAGTCAATATAGATTGGTATCTCGGTAGTAGATAAATAAAATTGAAAATCGAGGTTTAATCTAAAAACGTTGAACATCAAATGGTCATGATTCAATGGTTCTTGCGTCTTTTACTAGTAATCTAACTAGAAAAAAACAATGATTAACTCTGTATTGATTCATATGTTCTATAATCAACCGAGTCAATAGTGGGATATGGCTCGCCCATTTCTGCATGCTACAATTATCTTACGGGTTCAAGATCATAAGTTTTAAAAAAAACCATTTTAAGATATTGTGAACATGCATATGGATTATCTCCTAGATTAGATACATATACATTGAGGTCTTACTTCGAGTAGTATATTATTTATATATTATTCCATCGAATTCGTCATGGTACATATTTTATCTTGATCAAATCATTATGTATGCTAGTATACTACAAAACCGACACATACATTTAAAAGCTTGTATTTCAGATGTGATCAATATTCATGTGAGATCCTAAACCGATACATACGTTTAGAGATCGATTATAAGTCGCCAATACATACAATAAGAGATATATTTTAAAAGTGATCAATATTTATGAAAACCTAGACCGATACATACATTTAGAAATCGAAATCTTAAAGCCGATACATACCTTGATCCAAAGCTTATCTCTACATGTCACGGTCGTCGTGCCTCCTTTTGGTCACGGATCCGTGTTCTCCTCCTCTTTGGATTCGACGCTGCCTTCTCCTACGACGAAGAAGGACGTTCGGTAAGATATCCCTTCCTCCCTCTCTCTCTCTAACTCTCTCTAAAAAATGCAAGATAAGGTGACGTGAGGGGGAAAACCCTTGTGGTTTTAAAGTCGATAATGAAGGGATTTAATGTATTAATTAAATCCATTTAATCTAAATCAATTCATTTGAATTTTATCTTCCTAAAGAATAGCATGCGATTACAAAGCTACCTCGGTTAGATCAAATTCATATTATCTCCTTCAAACTTTGGTTCTAAATCAAAATTGTGAAATCTTTGAACATTTCAAAGGTTTCTTAGGTGAAGAGATGAAATCTCATATCATACTGATGAATCTCCATTTCATCACCATTATTCTATCATTTTGGCCTTAAAACCCTAGTAAATGCATGTAAATAGCATCAATTTGTACATAATAGCATTCATGGTTTATTGTATTTATTGTACATAGAACAAGGTTTTTAATGCCAAAATTATAGAATAAAGAGAAGAAAAGAAAAAGGAATAAAATATTGCAAATATTTTATGACCCTAACCCCGAGACCAAGTCCAGAATGGAATTGGTCAACAAGGAATAAAGTAGGGGGAGATAAGGGCCAATAATACAATAAATACCTCATTTATTTAATTATTCACTTATGCATTTTGACACCTATTTTGTATATAATTATTTGTTCATCAAACAAAAATATTTTGTACATGAAAGTTGTAGATAATAATGTAAATAAAAATACAAAATTGAGTTTGTGTAAAAATAATACTCAATGTACATTTTATACGCAGAATAAAAAGTTAAAATCTCAACTTCACAGAGCCATATCTTGCAAATAAAAACTCCAAATCACCCAAACTCACCTTTAATTGTATATAGCTTTCCAAGAACTATTTAATAAAATTGGTTTATTAATTTTTGGAGTCCATCTGCAAAAGTTAGGTTTTTGGCCTTCATTGTACAATCTACCAGAATAAAATATTCAACTTATTCTTCATTGATTATTTCTATAAAATTATATTTTTAGAAATTTGTAAATAATGTACACAATACATGAACATATTAAAATTACAAGAAAACGAAAGAGAATTTGTAAAATAAAATAAGCTTATGCAATACATAGGCAAAATACCTATGTTGAGTATGTATATAAATAAAAAGGGACTTTATTCTTTTATTCTTTATTCATTTATATTCTTATAATAATGTAAATATTACAGATAACTTATTAAAAATACAAATCCAAAATAAAAACAAAATAAAATACATTAAATAAATAAAGTATATATATAATATATAGGTAGAATACCTATACGTATAACTACATAGACCTATACCTATTTATTTAAAAATGTAAATAAACTTGTAAAAATTGAATAAAAATAAATTTATACTCACAAAACTAAGTTATAAATTTATAAAATAAGAAAATAAAATAATAAAATAAAAATAAACAAAATAAAAATAAATACATATAAATATACTTATAAATACATTATTAAAATAAAACCAAAATAAAATATATCAAAAAAATAAATAAAAATCATAAATAAATACTACATTATTTAATAAACATTTTTATTTAATAAACAAAATCTAATTAAATCATTTATTATGTCTAATAATTGGGTCAAGATCGGGCTGATGTGGGCCAATCAGAGGCCAGGGACTGTTGACCTCTGGTCAACTCCCCCCTGCGCCTCTGACTCCCGTCAGAACCGTCAAGTCCCCCGTTTTCCTCCTTTTTTCCCGCTCGTCTCTTCCATCCATCGCCCTCGAATCCTTCATGAAAAACACTCTCTGATCATCCGCGATTCTCGCCGAGATTCTGGAGCCCTTGTACATATCGTCGATTCGCCGCTACGGCCCGGTCAAATAAGGGTGCTACTTTGTTCATAAATAAGAACCTCCGCCATTTCTCCAAGTTTGGTCAGCCTCTCCCCATTTTCTTCCTTGCATTCGGTCCTGGATGTGATCCTCATGACAGGAGGACGCCGCCGGCACCTTGAATCGGCTGGATATGGTGGTGGTTCCACCCACGGCGGTGCTCCGGCAATCGTCCTGCTCCTTGGCCCTCCGGCCAAGTCGAGCTGCGCATTTACGTTTTTTTAGGTAGGTTTTCGTTCCAGCATTTTATTCCTGTCTTTTATTTTGCATTTAGATTTTTAGAATAGCGTAGATCAGTTAAATCGAAGTTCGCCGGAGCTCAGCTCCGGCGACTTCGCCACTGTGACCCTCGTTGTCTTCCGACCACCCTTCCACCGTCATTTCGTTCCCTACCGTCTTCTCCACGCCCAGACCACTCTGTCCACCCGGATCCCTCCCTGGATCCGCGAATCGAAGCTTCAGCTCCGCCGCTCGTCGGAAGCTTCACCACCTCGCCCATTTTCGTGCTAATGGCTTCAATTTCAGGTCGAGGTGAATCCCTCGAGCCATGTGGTCTTCCTGTGCAGGTTAGGTGCATTAAAAAGCACCAGGAGACGAATCATCAACTGACGGAGGTACCTGGAGCTCCGTTTCTTCTCTGAGCTCGTGGCGGCGCTCCAGCGTGCCTCCGGCCAATCCAAGCCCTCCAGCAGATAGAGCAACCTTCCAGGAAGCTTTCGGGACCTTCAGGTGCGGCAAAGACCGGCGGAGGAGCGAGATCTGGTCAGAAGAAGTTCGCCCCGGCGAGCTTGCTTCCCTGTTCTTCCACGTCAGCTCCCCGCCGTTGGATGAAGACGAAGGCCAGGTCGAAGATCAGTCGTCCGATCCCCCAGTGCTCAGACCGTCAGATCATATTGGAGATCTAATCCTCGCCGTGGATCGTGAAGCGTCATCGGCTCACGTGGAGGCGCCACGTGGATAAGTGAACGAAGACCAGCCGTTAGATCTAGCGCCTGTTGGGGTAAATTGCAAAACCAACCCCCGTACTTTTTGTATTTAATTTTTAATTCTGTAAATAAGTTTGAACGTTGTAAATAAATTGTGATATTTGCAGTAGGACCCCCATGTTTCTGAAAATTACTATTTGGTCCTTCCTCGCCTCACGTGCAGTCCCACATGAGGCGCGTGAAAATTACACTCTAACCCTGGCGGTTTTTGTAAATTGTAAAACAGCCCTAAAAGTTTAAATAAATGTTTATTTCTGTAGGTATTTTCGCACAGAGCCCCCTGATAGTTATTTTATTTGCAAAAATGCCCCTGCTAGGCTGTATTATTTTTGTGTCTTTTATCCATTTATTAAAAATACCAATGGTGCTCCTAAAATTTTAGAAAAATTAGGATAGATGCTTCAGTGATGATCTTTCACGCCCATATTTTATTTCGCATTTTTTTGCATTTTTCCTGATTATTAAAAATGAAAGAAGAGCCCTTTTGTATTATTTAAATTAGAAAATACAAAAAAGAATTATAAAATGTTTTTGAAAAATTACAAAAAAATTATATATAGTATATTTATATATATATTGAGTCCAAAATTTGAAAAACCCTAACAATAAGAAAAAGAGAAATAAAAAATCAGAAAGCTCCAAAATCCAACAAAAAAATAGAAAAACCCTTAAAAAATTCCAAAAATATATTTTTCTCTTTTATAATTATCTATATATTATCAGTAATGTAGTAAAATTAATTTGGGTAATTTTGGGAATTATTTCATATTTTTAAAACCCAAACTAAATTCGGTTGGATAATTAGTCCATATTGTGGACAATTTTAAAATTACAAATACATAAAAATAAGAAACATTCCTGAAAAATAAAAAAATTAGAAAAAAAATATCAAAAGCAAAAAAAATATTATATCTATATATTTTAAGCATTTATATATATATATATATATCCCTATATTATGTTACTTCTCTCTCTCTCTCTGATATATATATATATATTCTTATATATATATATATATGTCTACATATCTATAATATATAATTAAAAATATAAAAAGAAAAGAAAATTATCAAATATAAAAAAAATAAAATTTAAATATATATATATATATATATATATATAATTAAAAAACCCACAAAAACAATAAGGATTGGACATGAACCAAGAATTGAATAATTATACAACACATACATCCTTTCGCCTCCCAGTGTTCGACCTCTACTTGTGCTTCCACCTACACACATTTGCATGTAGAGTTATAATAAATTTTAACTCCACACTTTTGGATATTCATTGCATATATTTCATTATGGGTTAGTTGTTGATTGATCTAGGATATTGTGAGCGGTCACCTCAGCGACATTGTGATCCCTCCTTGTGTGGATTACTCTAGACCCTCGCAAGATCCCAGTCATCAAATGGCGCCGTTGCCGGGGAGGCAACGGATTTTGTATGAATTTTGTGTGGTTTTTAATTCATTTATTTAATTCTTGATCATGTCCATTATTCATTTGTTTATTTGATCTTTATTGAGATTATTGATTGGTTGTTCTGACCCATCTCCTTTATTTATCTTTGATGCGAGGGATCGCCAAGCGGGGGAGGACCTCCTAGGAGGACCTATTCACCCAAGCAAGGCGGAGTTGGCTTTTCTACGCCAGCCAACAGGAGAGAGCATCAAGGACAGATGGAGGAGAATTTTTGGAAGATAGTCCACACATTTTATGCATTTTATTTTAATATGTATATTTATATGAGAGAGTGACACTTGGATTGTAATCAAACAGGACTCTCACAGGTACACTTCAACTCCCGAGGTCCAGTGCCCGAGGGATTATTCCCTTGGGGGCCTCGATGGTTTTGACGCTTTTCCGTTCCTTATTTTATTTTTATTATTTTGTGTGAATGAGCCTTAGCTATAGGAGTTGCTTGCTCATAGAGTTAGGTCCAAACAACATAATATATAATTGCATGTACCTATAGTTCGCTTTGGACCTAGATCAAACTCTAAACAATCGCCTCGCCATCTCTTAGCCCTTGTGCCGCAGCGAGCCCCACAAAGCGCTATCTCCTAAACTCAAGTGTGTTGAGCAGAGGAGGGGTGAGCCAAGACCGGACTTTTTTTAGGCTAAAGATTGGCGAGCGACTTATGGTGCTTCACGATAATAGCAATTTTTGAACCTAGGGTGATTTCTTCGGTTTACATTTGCATATAGCATAGGTTTCAAATTCTGTTATGCATCCCGCATGGAGAGAGCTGGGAGGCACTGTAAGTCTTCTTACTTGGCATGCATCATCGTTTTCCGACTTGCATGGCTTTTTCGATCTTCTCCCTCTGTTTTTGCCAACCTAGGATGCTTAATGGAAATTGGAATCTCGATAGGCACGTGCATTGAAAATACCCAAAAAAGGTGATAACTTAAATAAAATCGGGACTGTTAACTCTATTTGACCTAAAACAAAAAAATGGACTTCCTTGTCTTGGGGAGAGCAACCCCCCCCCCCCATTGTATGCGTTTTAAATTGCTCACGTACACACTAAGGAGTAAAGCCCAAATCCCATCCCATCAAGCCTCCTAAGTGTTTGTACAACTTTGTGATTCTCACCTCACTCTAAAACTGAAAAGATAAATGACCGTCATTTGACGGTCTTCACTGTGTTGAGTAGGTGAATTGGGGGTTTGTCTTGTGTCTTGATTGTGACTTGGAGTCCATTGTGCTTTTCTTTCATTCATTAGAGTAGTAGGTCCCGTCCGTGTGAGTCATGCATTTCTTATCTTTGAGTCTCTCTACCTCTCTTATACATATACCTCTTCATTTGCATTGAGTCGTGATATTGGCGCTTGAGCTCAATCATTTCTTCGCCAAGTCCTGTGTTTCCCTCTTCTTCATCACTTTCCTCGTATTCTCCATACCATCTTCATCTTCTCCGGTTCGAAGAAAGCATGCTCTTCGGACCACCATTTTGACGAAGTTCCCGCTTTGTATGGAACCCCCAATTTTGTATATGTCCCGATCTTCTCGCCCGCCCTCCTCGTTCCCTCTATATCACCCTTCTACCTCCCATGGTATTGGCACGCACGCTCAATCAGCTTCTCCACTTCATTGTGTTACCCTTCGTATATATCCTCCTTGTGTCCCCCGTATCACCTATCCCTTCACTCGGGAATGCTGTGCATATTGATGAGGCCCGCATCGAGGATTACGTATACATATTATCTGTGTAAGTCGGGATTGATTTGGTGGATGTTGAGGATGCTGAGATTGATTTGGTGGATTTGACTACATGCATACGAGCGTATTGAGGATTTTTGATGATGCATAGAGAAAAGGTGTGATGCACTATTGAGGATTTAGTTCTCGCACACCGGATTGATGATGTGATATGATGCGAGAATTTGATGAAGATTTCTTGAGTATTGATTGATCTATCTTTCTTGAGGTTCCAGCCATTTTGATTTTGAGGATTGACTGCTTATTCTGATACGGATTGCCTGATAAAGGTGTGTGGATCATGCATGATCTCTCATCTTCCTGATTAAACCCTCCTTGATCTCCTAACTCTTCGATCACCCTCTGGCACTTTAAGGATTCCTGATTATCTTTCATGCCATCTCAGCTGATTGGATTGACCCGAGGGATGTTTTATAATTGGCCTGATAATTTTCTCCCTCACATGATCTTATGCCCTCCGAATGATTGAAGGATTGAATGCTTTTGAGGACCTGAGATGACTTGCCAGCATTCCCTAGACCTACATTGCTATAGCTCGCATTCCTTCACGAGGACTATCTGCGGGAGAATGCGACAATTTCTAGGACTATGGTTTCATCCATTGCTTGGGTCGCCATTGTGATGGGACCCGGAACCGAGTCAGACAATATGCTCGATTGGCCTCACCCTGTGATTGTTTACCCGACCTGTCGGTACCCGAGGCCAGCTGTCTGATTACTCTCCTTGACGGTCCTCGCAAGGACGAGCCTTTATATTACAATTATTCATTGCCTAGCTCATAGCTCTTCGAGGGTTATCTGCGAGAAGCTATGATACATTATAGCTATGATGGTCTCCTCTACTGGTAGGCTGTCTGCCGCCTACCATGACCATATTCTCTGTGGATCCATCTGATGGATCCTGCTCCTTTGAGCCTTCTCTCTCCTTGACAACCCTCTCAAGGACGAGATGTACTCTGATTATTCACTCTGTAGCTCACATCACTTCCCGAGGACTATCTGCGGAAGGATGTGACACTTTCTTTACGATCGGCTTCTCTCACTTCTAGTGCCCTGATCTGTAGGGCACGAAGTCGATTCGTCTGATATAGGCAGTTGGTCTCCCTTTCTGATTATGCACTCGATCTATTGGGGCATGAGACCGACTTGCTCAGGGTCTTTTGAGTCCGCTCTCCTTGACGGTCCTCGCAAGGATGAGCTCTTTTCTGATTATTCCTTGACTAGCTCGTAGCTCCCCGAGGGTTATCTGCGGGAGACTATGACATATTTCCGAACTGATTGGGTCTCTTCTGCTGGTAACCGATTTGTCGATTACTGAGACCACTATGTGGGTCCGTCTGATGGACCCGGCTCCTTCGAGCCCTTTTCTTTCCTTGACGAACCTCGCAAGGTAGAGACATATTCTGACTATTCCCTGCCTAGATTGCAGTACTCTCCGAGGACTATCTGCAGGAGACTGCGACACTCTCTTTACGCTCGGTTTCCCCTGCTGACTGTGTCTCCGATCTGCGGAGCACGAAATCGAGTCGTTCGATATATTTGATTTTGGTCCCATCCTGAGTTGCATATCCGATCTGTAGATCATGGGACCCATCTGATTAGACTCCTTTGAGTCCGCTCGCCTTGACGGTCCTCGCAAGGTTGAGCTTCTGATATTTGCTATTTTCATACCTAGCTGGCAGCACGTTCCCCGAGGGTTATCTGCGGGACGCTGCCACACTTTCTTGATTTTTCGGTCTCTTCCGCTGGTAGCCGTTATATCGCCTACCGAGACCGTACCTGATGATCCGTCTGATGGATCAGGCTCCTTTGATCCCACTCACCTTGACAACCCTCGCAGGGGTGAGCTTCTGTTCTGATTATTCATTGCCTAGCATGTACTACTCCTCGAGGGTTATCTGCGGGAAATTACATCATTTTCTAGGTACTCGGCTTCATTTCTGGTGTCTCCCATTTGGTGGAGCACGAAGCCAGGTCTTCTGACTTGTATACTCAGTCTCCTCCCTGGTTGTGTCTCCTGTCTGTTGGAGCACGGAGTCGAGTCTTCTGATTATTCTCTGATTCTGCTCACCTTGAGGACCCTCGCAAGAGTGAGCCACATATTGTGTTGTTTGGTGTATTCTTGTGACTTTCAGATTATATCACCACCGTGCATCACACAGTCTCATAGGCTTTATTTCCGATCTATCTGAGACTCTTATTAACTATGAGGAGTATGTACTGCTCTTTCTTCCTCCCTGTCCTATAGTATCGGCTCCAGTCCCTCATGCTGACCTTCTGAGCCAATTGACTGCTTTCTGTTACCGGACCGGACCACTTTACTTTCTGATCTTTGTGTCCACGGTAGCTGACACCCACTTGACTGTATATCAGGGTGTCTTTTTAACTTCTGACTGCGTCCTCGTTCTCACAGGGAGACGACGACGAGAGTACGGTATACACTTGTCAGATATCGTCTTGTACTTCACCAGTTTTTCACCGCTTGTATATATGTGTGCATTTTTCATTCTTTCTCCCGTATGTTAAGTGTGCCCTAGATCTATCATCATATCTTTGTGTCTACACTTCGGACGTACCTTGTCCTAAGTATAGGGGGTACACACCGCGTTGTTCTTTCGTTGTTCAGTTTTGTCACTCCTGTTGTTGCCTATACTTAGGATTATTTGATCCTAAGTATAGGGGGAGTGATGCGTATATTCTCCACAATCGTTTCATCTATCTGTATATATCTCTCTTCTTTTATTCTTTTCTTCTTTTTCTTTTCTATCTTCTGTATCTAAATAAAAGGTGTCGCCCCTTTGTGTCAGTATTCTGTACTTAGGACGTACTTTGTCCTAAGTATAGGGGGTACACCCCTGATTTGTTAATTCTTTCATCTACTTATTCCCACCCTTGACCCTCCCTGTTTTGTGTACAGTCTGCTATACTTAGGATTACTCGATCCTAAGTATAGGGGGGAAGGTCAAATTCTATTTTCTTCATCTCTTATTCGTTTTTTTTCTTTCTTTAGACTTGTCTATACTCAGTACAAGTTATGTATTCTCTTTCTCTTTTCCGATCTATGAGGACATAGCTCAAGCTAAGTATAGGGGGGGTCGTATATACTCTGTATATACTCTAGCCATAACTCGTACTTTCTTATTCTTTTAATAATATGGCTAATAATTCTTTAAAATTCTTTAAAAATCTTAATAAAAAGACGTGATTATTCCTCAGATTCTTTTTGTATATACTGATTAATAAATCAGGTTAAAAATATTTTTGCAAAATGATTTGAAAAATGGTGTGAACTGTTTGGAAAACTTTTTGTGAAGTATTTTCAACCTTTGTAAAATATTTTGATTGCAAAAATTCTTTTATTTGTGTGAAATAAAGGATTTGAAAATCTATTTGCAAATGGTTTTGAAAACATTTTGTAAAAATATTTTGAAAAATGTATATATAGTGTTTGCAAAATGGCTTTCAAATATTTGTAAATATTTGCAAAAATTATTTTGTACTATAGTTTTCAAAATGTTTTCTAAATAAATTTGAGGAATAAAAGCATCTTAATAAATAAAATAAAATAAAATACATAAAATTCTTTATTAATTGTATATACACCTAAGTAAATCACCTTGTTAAAACCTGTAAATTCTTTAAAATTCTTTAAGACCTGTAAAAATAAAGCGGCAAGCCCGTGTAAATAGTTGTACATATTTTCTTCTTCAAAAATTCTTTGTGTGAAATTTCTCTCTTTATTGTCAAATTCTTTGGAAAATTGCATTATTCTTTGTATATTTGTAAATAGCATTTGCATTGCATTTATATTCTTTGATTGAGTATTGATGATTGAACTAGTCCAATAAAGTCGAAGATTGGAGCTTGGTTGGACCTTACTGCACCTAACTGCACTGGAACCTTATGGGAACTAGGTTTAAGGTACCTCAGGTCTATTCAGACTTAATTCTTTGAGAAATCAGGGCTAGGTTCAAGTTACCTCAGTGGACTAACTAGAACTTTTATAAACACACGTATGACTCTTGTCGACCGTGACCTAACTTGGACACTTGCACCTTTCACTTGGCTCAACTAAGTTGGAGTGGTGAGGGGGTTGGATTTGCCAGTCTGAGACGCATACGGATGGAAACATTCGTCCTCGTCTAGGGAGGGAAGTGCACCCCAACCTGGTCCAGTAGTCATGAGGTCTAACGACAGGAGAGTGTGGGTTGCAATAAAGCTTCAAAAGAGGGATAGTCTTCTGTCTCAAGAGGAAAAACTCCTTATGTAAATGCTGTTGTATATAGTATGTTGAAAAAAAAACTCCAAAAAAGTGGACAGGCTTGAAAATAAAATAAAGTGCCTGCCGGAGAATGTATATATGTTGTATAGAAGATAAGCAAGCTTGAGCATCAAAGTTACACCATGTGAGCCTGCAGCTGGATGACTTGACTACACTGGTCTTGCATCCCAGGATAGGTAGCTATACTGGCTACCGTCCATTCTTTTCTCTACTTCCTCCTCTTGAGTTGGATGCCACTTGAACTTAGAAGGGAATACCCGCTCCTCGAGGAAAGAGCTGTTGGATTGGGGAATCATTGGGTTGTCATTCTGGAGAAGCTAGTCTCTTTGTCATTTCAGTTGGGGAGAGCCACTACCACTTACACTGTACAAGTCAGCTTCATAGTCATAAGGGTTTGCGTATGAGGTAGGCTAGTTCTGACCTGGCTATTGAGGTGATTTGAACCAAGTTCTGTGACTCTTGAAGGCTGTTGTGTTTTAAATTTGGTTCCCGATTAGGTTCCGCACACATTTTCACACCAAGGTCTAACCTGAGCTCCAAACTTAGATTTTGTACAGATGAGTTTAATAATCATGATCAATTCAATTTATTCTTTAAATTCTTTATTTTTGCTTTTTCTTTTCTTTTTATTCTTTGTTCTTTTTGTACTTATTGCATAAGTGTTTGCTAGGGACTAGCAAAGGCAAGTATAGGGGGTGATGAATCTCCATTTCATCACCTTTGTTCTATCATTTTGGCCTTAAAAACCCTAGCAAATGTATGTAAATAGCATCAATTTGTACATAATAGCATTCATGGATTATTGTATTTATTGTACATAGAACAAGGTTTTTAATGCCAAAATTATAGAATAAAGAGAAGAAAAGAAAAAGGAATAAAAGCAAATATTTTATGACCCTAACCCCGAGACCAAGTCCAGAATGGAATTGGTCGACAAGGAATAAAGTAGAGGGAGATAAGGGCCAATAATACAATAATTACCTCATTTATTTAATCATTCATTTATGCATTTTTGACACCTATTTTGTATATAATTATTTCTTCATCAAACAAAAATATTTTGTACATGAAAGTTGTAGATAATAATGTAAATAAAAATACAAAATTGAGTTTGTGTAAAAATAATACTCAATGTACATTTTATACACAGAATAAAAAGCCAAAATCTCAACTTCACAGACCCATATCTTGCAAATAAAAACTCCAAATCACCTAAACTCACCTTTAATTGTATATAACTTTCCAAGAACTATTTAATAAAATTGGTTTCATAATTTTTAGAGTCCATCTGCAAAAGTTAGGTTTTTGGCCTTCATTGTACAATCTACCCGAATAAAATATTCAACTTATTCTTCATTCATTATTTCTATAAAATTATATTTTTAGAAATTTGTAAATAATGTACACAATACATGAACATATTAAAATTACAATAAAACTAAAGAGAATTTGTAAAATAAAATAAGCTTGTGCAATACATAGGCAAAATACCTATGTTGAGTATGTATATAAATAAAAAGGGACTTTATTCTTTTATTCTTTATTCATCTATATTCTTATAATAATGTAAATATTACAGATAACTTATTAAAAATACAAATCCAAAATAAAAACAAAATAAATCACATTAAATAAATAAAGTATATATAATGTATAGGTAGAATACCTATAAGTATAACTACATATACCTATACCTATTTATTTAAAAATGTAAATAAACTTGTAAAAATTGAATAAAAATATATTTATACTCACAAAACTAAATTATAAATTTATAAAATAAAAAAATAAAATAATAAAATAAAAATAAACAAAATAAAAATAAATACATATAAATATACTTATAAATACATTATTAAAATAAAACCATAATAAAATATATCAAAAAATAAATAAAAATCATAAATAAATACTACATTATTTAATAAACATTTTTTATTTAATAAACAAAATCTAATTAAATCATTTATTATGTCTAATAATTGGGTCAAGATCGGGCTGATGTGGGCCAATCAGAGGCCAGGGACTGTTGACCTCTGGTAAACTCCCCCCCCGCGCCTCTGACTCCCGTCAGAACCGTCAAGTCCCCCGTTTTCCTCCTTTTTTCCCGCTCGTCTCTTCCATCCATCGCCCTCGAATCCTTTATGAAAAAACACTCTCTGATCATCCGCGATTCTCGCCGAGATTCTGGAGCCCTTGTACATATCGTCGATTCGCCGCTATGGCCCGGTCAAATAAGGGTGCTACTTTGTTCATAAATAAAGAACCTCCGCCATTTCTCCAAGTTTGGTCAGCCTCTCCCCATTTTCTTCCTTGCATTCGGTCCTGGATGTGCTCCTCGTGACAGGAGTACGTCGCCGGCACCTTGAATCGGCTGGAGATGGTGGTGGTTGCACCCACGGCGGTGCTCCGGCAGTCGTCCTGCTCCTTGGCCCTCCGGCCAAGTCGAGCTGCGCATTTACATTTTTTTAGGTAGGTTTTCGTTCCTGCATTTTATTCCTGTCTTTTATTTTGCATTCAGATTATTAGAATAGCAGAGATTAGTTAAATCGAAGTTCGCCGGAGCTGCCATGTGACCCTCGTTGTTTTCCAACCACCCTTCCACAGTCATTTCGTTCCCTACTGTCTTCTCCACGCCCAGACCACTCTGTCCACCCGGATCCCTCCCTGGATCCGCGAATCGAAGCTTCAGCTCCGCCGCTCGTCGGAAGCTTCGCCACCTCGCCCATTTTCGTGCTAACAGCTTCAATTTCAGGTCGAGGGTGAAGCCCTCGAGCCATGTGGTCTTCCTGTGCAGGTTAGGTGCATTAAAAAGCACCAGGAGACGAATCATCAACTGGCGGAGGTACCTGGAGCTCCGTTTCTTCTCCGAGCTCGTGGCGGCGCTCCAACGTGCCTCCGGCCAATCCAAGCCCTCCAGCAGATAGAGCAACCTTCCCGGAAGCTTTCGCGACCTACAGGTGCGGCAAAGACCGGCAGAGGAGCAAGATCTGGTCGGAAGAAGTTCGCCCCGGCGAGCTTGCTTCCCTGTTCTTCCATGTCAGCTCCCCGCCGTTGGATGAAGACGAAGGCCCAGATCGAAGATCAGTCGTCCGATCCCCTAGTGCTCAGACCGTCAGATCATTTTGGAGATCTAATCCTCGCCGTGGATCGTGAAGCATCATCGGCTCACGTGGAGGCGCCACGTGGATAAGTGAACGAAGACCAGCCGTTAGATCTAGCGCCTGTTGGGGTAAATTGCAAAACCAACCCCCGTACTTTTTGTATTTAATTTTTAATTCTGTAAATAAGTTTGAACGTTGTAAATAAATTGTGATATTTGCAGTAGGACCCCCATGTTTCTGAAAATTACTATTTGGTCCTTCCGTGCCTCACGTGCAGTCCCACGTGAGGCACGTGAAAATTACACTCTAACCCTGGAGGTTTTTGTAAATTGTAGAACAGCCCCAAAAGTTTAAATAAATGTTTTTTTCTGTAGGTATTTTTGCACAGAGCCCCTGATAGTTATTTTATTTGCAAAAATGCCCCTGCCAGGCTGTATTATTTTTGTGTCTTTTATCTATTTATTAAAAATACCTATGGTGCTCCTAAAATTTCAGAAAAATTAGGATAGATGCTTCATGTGATGATCTTTCACGCCCATATTTTATTTTGCATTTTTTTGCATTTTTTCTGATTATTAAAAATGAAAGAAGAGCCCTTTTGTACTGTTTAAATTAGAAAATACAAAAAAAATTATAAAATGTTTTTGAAAAATTACAAAATATATATATAGTATATTTATATATATATTGAGTCAAGAAATTGAAAAACCCTAAAAATAAGAAAAAAAGAAATAAAAAAATCAGAAAGCTCCAAAATCCAACAAAAATAGAAAACCCCTTAAAAAATTCCAAATATATATTTTTCTCCTTTATAATTATCCATATATTATCAGTAATGTAGTAAAATTAATTTGGGTAATTTTGGGAATTATTTCATATTTTTAAAACCCAAATTAAATTTGGCTGGATAATTAGTCCATATTGTGGACATTTTTGAAATTACAAATACATAAAAATTAGAAACATTCCTGAAAAATAACAAAAAATTAGAAAAAAAATATCAAAAGCAAAAAAAATATTATATCTATATATTTTAAGCATTTAATTATATATATATATATATTTATATCCCTATATTATGTTACTTCTCTCTCTTATGATATATATATATCTCTTCTTATATATATATATGTCTACATATCTATATTATATAATTAAAAATATAAAAAGAGAAGAAAATTATCAAATATAAAACAAAATAAAAATTAATATATATATATATATAATTAAAAAACCCACAAAAACAATAAGGATTGGACATGAACCAAGAATTGAATAATTATACAACACATACATCCTTTCGCCTCCCAGTGTTCAACCTCTACTTGTGCTTCCACCTACACACACTTGCATGTAGAGTTATAATAAATTTTAACTCCACACTTTTGGATATTCATTGCATATATTTCATTGTGGGTTAGTTGTTGATTGATCTGGGATATTGTGAGCGGTCGCCTCAACGACATTGTGATCCCGCCTTGTGTGGATTACTTTAGACCCTCGCAAGATCCCAGTCATCACATACATAATCATTAATAGATATCACATATCCATAATGTTTACTATGATATAGATGATTCACATACATCAATATGTATGAGATTCTGAATACCTTGACATCTTACACCTTTCCCAAAGAAGGGTGTATTGGATGTTTTACTTTGAATACAATATTCATAGGTATGCAAGTTTTGAAATTTTAAACATTCTAAAGTTTCATCTCTTACTTGTCTATTGATCTCATCAACAGACATATGTCCAAAACATGATGCCAGATCATTGTCAAATGATCTTCATCCTCCTATTGATCTTTAAAAGTTTAATTTTCAGTAATAAACCATTCATTAATTTTCTAATTTAGTAGAGTCCACTAGATGTTAGATTACTATCTGAAATATATCAATCATAACTCTCTATGATAGGTTTATTCCAGAATTCATTTTTATTTCCAACATTTAGAAATAAACTGTGAGTGTATTCTAATATCCAGGTCACAGAGACATTCTCTAAGAATAAGAGCTCCCACTGAAAATATGAAGTCTATTGATCCGGTGGAAATTATTGCTACAATTGCATCAATTCCAACATGGATGACCATTAAACCTTAAGATCAAAATTGTAGTCTTCTAATACATATGCAACCAATTGCAAGTGTTATTAGAATAATAAGATACAATTATTAGACTTTGACCTTATCAAATAAGAAAGTCAATTTCAGTGACTATATGTAGATGTAAATTATTCTGGTGCATCATCTGGATCTTTCTCTAAGGATCCTAGATAGACAAGATAGTCACACTATCAATACATCAGCTTATTGCAGTATTGACATTCATCCAACTATTTGGATGTCATATGGAAGTCATAGAAGTACAATCAACTCTTTTACTTTCCTTCTTACTTGGGTCCAACCCATGCTTCCATTGCGCTCCCTTTATCTATAAACAATCATTGCTTGAGACGAAGGATCTCTTATGTTGAATTCAAAAGATTTCAATATAAGATCATTTCAACATTTGTACATGCTTCATTCAATTCATACAATATGAATATTCTGAAGCTTCATGAATGACTAGAGTATAGATAATAGAATGATGACACTCATCGTATCTACATCTATCTATACTCTTAAAATATTGGTTCAGGTAGGTACTCAAACAATTTGAATACAACATTTATTATAGAGCCACCATTCTGCATGATGCAGAGAATCATGTCATTCATGATTAAATGTCGAGAGCACATATGCATGCCAAAATATCTTCTTAGATTTTATAAGGATTATTCGACAATTACGAGCATCATCGACATGTCACTTCCAAAGTACATTCGATGAGAGATCAAGACTATAGAGGCATACAAACCATAGGGTTATAGTCCTATTGTCTATTTAATTGTTACTCTTCATTATTATGAGGAAACTTGCGCATCGCAACCACATACAATATGTGTCCAACTGTACAAAATATTTTAATCATGGATCCAATCCATGATATTTTACTGGTTATTATTGAGTATAATATTGAGTGGATTTAATGAAGAATTATCTGAAATAAGAAATTTGCATAAGTGTGTATATTTATATATATACATATTTTAATTCGATTTAGGAATTTTTATATCAAAGTTGTCTTGCCTTGTCAACAATGAAAGTTCATTCCCTTAATCACTTTCAATGTAAGAGATATACTTACCAATATATCTCAAGCAAGATCTGGGATCCCCTTCCTTATCTTTGTCACATCCCAATAATATGAGAACCCGTAACTCGGATAAAAAGAAGCGGGAACACATTCCACCTTGCAAGTCCAACTTGCATCTCCCAATTCAGTCTTTAACACCTGGACCCACCACCCCTAAGGTGATGTTGACCTATCATTAATTGAACCAACCTTCAACATGAATACAACTCTCTTTGCGCAATCCAATATCGCCCCAATAATATGAGGACCCGATATTGGGGTCACTACACATACGTCCTTATTCTTTCGAGAAGCGAAGAGCTCGATCCAGATGTGATTGCATACAGGAGCTATCACTTCGGACAGGCGTCTCCTAGATACTACAATCCCTGGCGACGGAACCCTCCGCTTTGACGGGAGACCATGAATGTCACTTATGTGATCCTTCATATCATATTCAAATTCTAATTAATCATCATGGATCATATTCATTATGATTAATTCTTCCAAGGAAAATAACATCTCTATTCATAATAGAGTGTTTTAATTTTAATTGGATTTCAATTAATCTAATCATATTAAATTAATGATCTAATTAATATCCAACAAACAATCTTTATTGTTACTTGAATTATGGTATTATCTCAAATACGTATTATTCTGAATTTTAATAATTAGAAAAATATATCATGATCTCTCCTGCATTATCAAGTCCCTACCCGCTGTCATGGCCAGTACCGACAGGAGTGGGACAGACTGCACGTGGTACAACCTGCTACTCCAACGCTCCCCAACTAGACACCATATCCGCCTCAGGAAAAGATAATGCCAAATTGATCATTGTGTATTTGAGATTATAATCGCTCTTTCAACCGAAGTTATACCATATAATAATTATCAAAATAATTTTGATTAATATTATAATGAGATTTGCTAAACAAATCCCAAATCCTATTCAAGCAACATGTTTGTTGGAAAGTGGATTGTGTAACCATTTGTTATCTAGATCACATCTAATCAAATATTGGTTAAGGCAATGTCATTTAAGGAAATAATTATCATCATATATTGCACAAATATTTATCCATAATTATTCCAGGAAATTAAACCATTTAATTTCAATAATTAATTAAATGACAATCAAAAGATTCTTGATTAGGAAAGTAATTTCCAGCAGTGACCCTCACTTACTTAAATTAGCATATCTCAATCAATTTAAATCCAAATTAAGCAAAGTAAGTTTCCAAAGTTTGCTAATTTGATTTCCAACAGAACCTAAGTGATTTTTACGCATTTCTAAGCATTTCAAATCAGTAATTAACTCCTTAATTACGTCATGATTTGCAGTCCCCGAAACAGTGGAGACATGCTCACTAATTTAGTCATAACTTGAGCAAATGGATTCGAAATCACTCAAACTCAGATCCTACGGTTTCCTTATTTAATAGGGAACAAAATCCATGTTTTGTTTTCATATTTAAATAATTTAAACAGGGCCGAAGATAATCACAAAACAGAGATGCGAAAATGAAATGCGATAAAACTTTCGCAACCCCAACGAACCCAAGTCGGCTTAGGTTTATGGATCGTATCTGAAACCTTCGACCTAAGACTCTGATACCACTTGAAGGATATGATAAGATCCTTCAAGCAGATCACGGAAGCGTGAGGATCGCATCGTATGCGATCGGGAGCGACTAGTTGCACTAGTAGCTCGAGGCAGCGGAATTTAAAAATTTTCATGTGACGAAACCACATTATCCAAGAACACTTCTCAGATCGTTTCGTTTAAATCACAAATAATTAATAGGATTACCTCTTGAAGCGCGGTTGCGATCAAGTCTCTAAATGAAGAGACCTGCTGTCTCAAGTCTGATCCGATGGAGGAGATGCTTGTGAGCGTGTTGATGAAACACGTGCTTCTCGCAATCCATGTTGACGATCCAAGCGTGAATCTTCAGATCTCGTAGAGATACGTCATCTTCTTCATGAGCAAGGCGTACCAAAGGAGACGGAGATCCACGAGCAATTGATAAGGGAGCATAAAGATGACGCTGCGAGATGGAGACTCTCTCTAGGGCATCCATAGTGGACGGCCATATGAGAGAGAAAGAGAGTGGGCGTGTAGAGAGAAAGAGAGAGAGACTTATGTTCTCATTAGCATATGAAGAGCAAGGGGTGCCCTTCTATTTATAATATATTGGGATCCATGGATCTCAATTAAGGGGCAATACAAATCCAATAGCTCTCATTGATTTGTGTTTCTTTTATTGGCTAAGATTTGTGTTGGTAAAAATCAATAAAAATTAATTTACTTTAGATTAAATGTATATTGATAAATCAATATGATTTAATCCCAAATTAAATCAATCAAGTATGAAGATTATGGAATGAAGATTACCTCCTTCCATAACATGGGATTTGGTGGCAATCTCATGTAATCTCATGATATCTCATGAGATTACATTATTCCATGGAAATCTCCAAGATTTACAACAACACTTGTTGTAAATTATTCAACAAAAAAATTCATAATTATCTTGTGAATATTGCAATCTTGCCATTGGAAAATTGTGAATTACATTCACAATCCAAAATAAAAAGTAAATTACATTTTCAATTTAATGTCCAATATGAATCCAATTCACATCAACATTTAATTAACAAATGTAAATTATAAATAGCTCTCTCTTATATATTATAAATCACATTTATAATATATATGATTAATATGGATAGTGATATCCACATTATTCATATCCATGATAATTAAATCACATTTAATCATCTGGGATCTCTATTCTCATGTTCCCAAATACATCTTTGATAATTAAATCACATTTAATTTTCTTAGATAAATTTCTTTATAATATGAATCGAATTCATATTAATCATGATAATTAAATCACATTTAATTATCAATTTACTCAATGCTCGGATATATAATATCAGCAATGAAATTATCCCGAACTCTTTCAACGATAATGCGCTTTCTCCGCGGATACTTGGAGATAAGGACAGGGCGATTGTATTGTTCCACATATAGTGACTTGGATATTGAGATTACATCTCAAATCCAGATCTCGGGCCTTCCATAGATGCTTGATTAAATCAAGACCGTAAATCTAATCTTTCTCATTGCATCTGAATCACATTCAGATGAATGTCCAATATTTGGACCAAGATCAGATCACTTCTCTACTAAGAGGAGCCACTAAAATCTAGACCCGTTTCATCACTCTTTAGGAATGGAAGCGTCATAGTTATACAATCGTTTACGATCACATCACCCTCAGGTAATCCCAATACCTATACATCCTGCATACTGGAAGACCCATAATAAACCCAAAGTATAAGATCAATTTTACACTGTCTACTTCAAGGTTTTATCATTAGGTTTCTCATTCGACTATTGGGAGTTGGTATCGATCATATACTTTCCAAAAGCATATATCATACCCAGGTGTTGATCATATACTTTACAAAAGCATATATCAAACCTACAAATTCAGTCAAGCTTCCAAAGCGAGATGACCGTGTACGGAATTTGATTCTTCCCAATATCTCGTGAGTGAGCTCAAGTCTTCTGGTTCAGTAACGAACCTATATGATCCCTTTGAGAGATCGTATTACTCATATGCCCTTATATGCACACCAGAGCGTCTGTGTATAGACCTTGATTAGGTCATCAACCTATTGGTCTGCCAAATGCACATACTCAGACATATAGTAACACATCTGTCTCCGGTCAGAGGATGTGTGCCTATATCATGACAGCATACGACATAGGACTTTCGTTATCTCAATCTCATTAAGTCAACTATTTGACCTAACTAATCTGACACCTCTGAATCTCTATTCCCATGTAGAGGACCTGCATCAAGAGGTCGGTCAGATATCAGCCTAAATGAGAAAAGATTGTCGTCCCCTACTCAGGCTGGAGATCATCTCTCAACAATCATTTGACGTTGCTTGATGAGTCCTCAATCTAACTCTTTAGATGTTCATCCAAGCACCGACCTCTATGATTCAATATTTGAATCAACAGTTGTATGATCATCAAGATGGTCATGGTACATAACCCTAATTGTACTAAGGGACCTATTATGCAAATTAGTTGTTCTTCATTTCAGATCAGAGAATGATATTTGCAATAACATTTATTGCATAATGGCTTACCGTGGGCTCTCATGTCCAACAATGCACCCTACCAAGTTTCATGAGTATATTAAGGATAAACCCTCATCCTTTATCTGCGGCCCACAGAAATACTCATATAGGTGGCATTCTCCAAGGATGCACTGCTCACATCCTGCTTATAAAAGCTTGAATCAATTAAGAGCATAATGCTCAACCTTTTCTTGCGGTTTTCATGTACTCGACTTTTCAGGGATAGGACTCACATGCAAAGTATTGCATAATGAGTGACAATCAGTTTCCCATGCAGCTTGTTTTCCCATTGAACATATTTTGTGGGATCTCCACTCATTTAGGTTGGGTTGTTGTTGCGGTTAAACTCTCAGTAGGTTTCAACCCCATTCCAAGTCTGGATTTTTAGACTAAAGATCTATCAAGTCCCTTTGTCAGTGGATCTGTCGCGTTATCTTTGGTACCAACAAATTCCACAACAATCACTTCAGAAGACACCAAATCCCTAATAGACTTAAGTCTAACTTGGATATATCTTCTAGTTTTCTGATTGTACTTTGAACTCTTTACCTTTGCAATAGTAATCATGCTATCACAATGTAAAGAAATTGTTGGTATCGGCTTATCCACCATGGGCATCTCAGAGAGAAGCTTCCTAAGCCATTCAGCCTCTATACTTGTTGTGCCCAAAGCACACAACTCAGCCTCAAAAGTAGATCGAGCCAAGATGGTCTGTTTCACAGACCTCCAGGAGACTGCACCGCCTCCAAGGGTAAATACATACCCAGTTACACTGTTACTCCCGGAGTCCTCCATTTGACAGATCCAACTTGCATCACTATATCCTTATAAGACAAGAGGATATTTACCATAATGCAGTCCAAGAAGTGCAGTACCCTTAAGGTACTTCAACACTCAATCCAAGGGCTCCCAATGACTACGGTCAAGACAACTCGTATACCTACTCAACTTTGCGACCGTGAATGAAATATCAGGTCGAGTACAGTTCACAAGATACATCAAGCTTCCTATAATCTGGGAATATTGTAGTTGTGCTACAGGTACTCCACTCTTGTTCTTGCAGAGGGGTTTGGATGAATCATAAGGAGTACATACAGATTTACAGCTCTGATAGCCAAATTTTTTCAAGAACTTTCTCAGTATAATGTGACTGAGACACAACTATCCCATTAGTAGATCTAATTAGTTTGAGCCTCAAAATCACATTTGCAACTCTTAAGTCCTTCATCTCAAACTTATTGATCAAGAACCTCTTGATTTCTTCCACTATCCTTATGTTTGATCCAAATATCAAAATATCATCGACATATAGGCGCAAGACAACAAACATATCACCTTTAACCATAGAGTACACACATTTATAGGATTCATGAACAATAAAGCCATAAAACTGGATAGTCTTATCAAACTTGTCATGCCACTGTTTCGGAGCTTGTTTTAGTCCATAAAGAGATTTTACAAGCTTGCAGGCCTTTCTTTCATTACCAGATGCTATGAATCCCTCAGGTTGATCCATAAAGATCTCCTCCTCAAGATCGTCATTAAAAAAACAGTCTTCACATCCATTTGTGAATTGTGAGGTCATATATGGAGGCCAACACAATGAGCATCCGAATCGTAGTCATCCTAGTAACAGGAAAATACGTATCAAAATAATCAATACCCTCTTTCTGTTTGAAACCTTTGGCTACAAGTCTTGCATTATATTTTTCTATGGATCCTTCCGGTCTAAGTTTCCTTCTGAATACCCATTTGCTTCCTATGGTGGAACACCCTGGAGGTAGATCGACCAATTCTCACGTGCCATTTGAAAGATGACAGGCCGTATTCAAAGCTTCCCCCACAAGTAAGATGGTAGCTTGGAACTTTATAAAAGTGCATTGATCATATCAGTTAGGGGCATATTCTTTCGTTCTGCTATTCCATTAGACTGCAAAGAATATGGTGCAGTGACCTCATGAACTATGCCAAATAATTTGCGTTGTTCATCAAATATCTTAGATGTGTATTCATCACCCCTATCTGACCTTAGACGTTTAAATATTTTACCGACTTCTGTTTCTATTTCATTCTTAAAGATAAGAAACTTTTCGAAGGCTTCATCCTTAGTTTTAAGCAGATAAACATAACAGTATCTACTGCTATCATCTATGAAGGTGATAAAATATCTTTTGTTATCTCTAGTCATCACGCCACCAAACTCACAAATATCAGAATGTACTGAGTTTAGAATTTTAGTTTCCCTCTTCACAGAATGAAAAGGCTTTATAGGCAACTTAGCTTGAGCATATATTTCACATTTAGTGAGTTTGTTTTAGTATGATCAGGAATTATGTCAAGCTTCATCATTCTTTTCATAGAATTGAGATTCACATGTCCTAGCCTAGCATGCCATAAATCAGTAGATTCAATATTTAAAACAAAACAAGTACAGGAATCAAAATCAAAAATATTATTAACTGAACTATCAATGTCACATCTTATTTTAAATAAAAGATCATGATCAGGCAAATATCCTTTGCCATAGAAAAACACCATGTCTCAGAAAAACTACTTTATTACATTGAAAGTATAATTGGACACTCTCTCTAACTAATAAAAACAAGACAAGAAACTCTTCTTGATATCAGGAACATGCAGCACCCTACGCAAAGTCTAAACTCGTCCAGTTGAAAATCTCAGCTCGACTTGTCCAGACCCAAGCACCTTGGCTGCAGATATGTTCCCCATCATTACTAATCCACCGGCTGAAGACTGATAAGACATAAAAAAGGTTATGTCAGTACAAATGTGTACATTTGCACCAGTATCAACAAGCCACTCATTAGGCTCGTTTACTATATAGAATTCAGGGTTCACTGAGACATACCCTTCACCAGGCCCACCTCCCTCAGTCAGCGCAAGCCTGAGGAACGACATCCGTAGACTTATGTTGGGCTTTTAGAGAAGGGCAATCCTTCTTCTAATGTCCAACATGTCCACACTGCCAGCAAGGTTTGTTCTTTCATTTTTTTTTTTTGAATTTTTCTCTTCGCTTTCAGTTTTTTATTTTTCCCTTTAGCATTATATCACATTGACCTTAGAAATCACGTCAACAGGCATCACAGGTTTTTGTTTTCTATTCTCCTCTTCAATAGCTATTGAGACCGTTAAATCATTCAAAGAAAATTTTCCTTTCATGTGCTTTAGGGACATCCCAAAATCTTCCCAGGACTTGGGAAATTTATCAATTATTGACATGACCTGAAACTTTTTAGGAAGTTTCATTCCTGCCCCGGCTAATCCATGGAGCAATAACATTAACTCATGAGCATGTTCAAAAACAGATTTGCTCCCAGTCATCTGAAATTTTAGCAACTTGGAGACTGAGTATTTTTCAATACCCAGATCCTCCGTATTGTATTTCTTATCCAGTTCCCCTAATATATCCTAAACAGTCTTGGTGGATGCGCCACAGACATCGAATAGAACTTTCGATAGTGCAATAAGAATGCACCCATGATACAGACGGTCATGTTCTTTCCACGCATCCGTCATCTTAATCGCATCTGGATCTGGATTCTATTCAGATAACTTAGGACATTCGGTTTCCAGAATCAAAATCAGGCCAATCGTTGTCAACCATATTTTCATGGGTTGTTGCCAACGCTTGAAATTCTGACCTCTGAATTTCTCTGGCATACCAGTGAAATCTACATGAGACCAAAACCTCAAATCCGACATTTTTCTTATCTCGTTAAAGGTTTGTCTCTCTAAGATTATTGAGAAAAATGACATCAACATACATACATGAATCAAATTATCAACATGTTTCCAGTTTAAATCAATGTATGTATGTATCCATATCATTAATGACAAGAAAAGTATCCATTTAATGAATGTATGCATTTTAGAATAAAGGAAAAATCCGGAAACAACCACCATGACAAATAATGCGACAGAAAAAGAGAGAGTTAGAGATCACAACCGAAGCATCATGTTGTAGGACTCCCCTTAAAGAGACGGTGCCCCCCACTTTACCGGCGCACAGGGCCTTGACGTGCCGCTCACAGGGTCCTATGGTTCCACGCTCGTCGACAGTGCGCACCATACTTGAGTGTCCTCGAAAGTCACCTCCATAGACAAAGCCCGAGATCGTGAGAAGGAGAAGAGAGGCGGTGGGAATGAGAACTCTGTATGTTCGTAACCCTCGCCCTCGACTTTGAGAGATACTTAAAGTCATCAGGGCGGTTACGCATCGTGAAAGGATAAAGGAACACATCCCTTAGAATTCAAACAGGCGGTTACACAAAATTGACCCGATCTTCACGCCGCAGTCGCGCCCGTGCCCGTGCCCGGCGCGCGTGCGTGGGTGTGCATGTTTGGTGGTCCAAAGTCCTTTCTAGTCTGTTTCCAGACTAGTCTCAGGACTTCTCATATAAAAATCAAGTGCCAGTTTCGACTCTCCACGATGTGGGACTAAACAGTACCACAGAGGGTTGAAATATTGAATTCCAGGAATTGAGATACATTAATACAACTTGATATTGACCATCAAATTGCATCAAAATATCCCAATAAAGTTAATTCCAATAGTGATTGCCTGATTCAATTATTCAAGTACTAAGATCAAATGAAAAATCAAATAGAAGATGCTAACACCTTAAATAAATGTTAGGTCGGGATGGCGGTAGAATGTATTGGAAGAACACATCAAACATATGGTTTTTTGAGAAGTTAAAGAGTTTAGTGCCAGCCATGATAGGATGCGGCCACCTAACTGAGAATGTGGGAGACCAAGGTGTCTGGATCCTTGAGTTCACAGAACAAACTTACCAATCCAAATGCTTTACCTTTGGAAGTTCATTATCTCCAGTTTTTCCTCACCTTCAATATTAAAGGGCCTTGGTTCCAAAAGCTAAAGATCCCATGAAAAATATTTGGTCACACACAAACACAATCCATACTCCTTCAGTTGGTACAGTCCATAACTAGACTGTTTTGTTCATGTTATATGCAAGAAGGAATTTTCATAGCAGCTTTCACACTGAGAATCAGATCCAAGCACCAGCAAAATACCCGTTTTCACTGTCTTAAGAGTTTGCAGGGGTGAAGTTGGGTATGAGTTTAATGTTTTTTTGAAATCATACAGCAACTAGTATGCCAAACTTCATAGCGACAGCTCAGTTCGCCCGCTCCCTGAGCACTTCAATGTCCATCTCAGCAGAGTCAGTCGCCTGAATCTCATAGTGGATTCCTTCAAACTCTCGCCTGAACCTCTCCTTCGATGTTGCATACAACATCTTTGCACGGATTCGAGATACTGAAGGGGACCTGCAGCAGGAAAGTGATTCAGAAATTGATAATCAACTAGCTGAATAATAAACAAGTAGAAGAGAGGGCAATCTGAGCATAAAAATTGGCAAGGACATCTTATGCGCCTTGTGGAATGCAAACGAAAGAATATATACAAACAAGAAACAAGAAAAATAGACATGTGCCAGGCGGTGTCTCATTATTCGTGGGAGGGTTTGTCGTCAAAGCATGTGATACCTGCCATTAGCCTCTAATTTCCATCATTGGGCTTTGGAAGAAAAAAAGTAGCAGCAAAGAACCAACCGTTTAATTTTCTCACAGATGTCTGGAAAGATGCTATAGTAACAGGTACCATTCATCGAACCATATCATGCACGAAACCAAAAACATTGAAAATTTTATTGATTATTTGAAGAGAATTTAATATGCTGCACTAAATTAGAAGCTAACGTTGTTCCATTAAAACTTGGATCAGTTATCTCTAGAATGTAAGATCGTACTTTGGAAAGAGAATAATGAATTTTCATTGATAATGAGGCCCTTCTCAAATAAAGAGAGGGAAAACATGTTTGGCAAATTATATAGTACTGACAGAAAGAAAAGAAAAATACATAAAAACAGGAAAAGATAAGATAACTCTCAGCACTCCCCCTCAAGATGAAGCATAGATGTCTGTAGAGATATTTATATGCTTATATATACCTTTTTGATTATTTTATTTCTTTATGTCTATCTTATATAATTTACCCATAAGTCTCTCCTCTATAGAAGAGAGCCTAAGGTTCTTGGAATAAACATCTCTGTCATTTTTCCCAACATGGTATCAGAGCGGCGACCCTTGATCGGAGCTCTCATATCCAAAACCCTGACCCTACCTTCAGCCCCTCTCCCTTCGCGCGTCGCCCGTGCGCCACCCGCGCGCCTTCCGCGATCGCGAGCCACCAGCCCATGCGGCACAGGTTCTCGTGCGCCCGCTAGTGCACGCCGCCCTTTCGCACGCCGTCTCCAGCGCACCACCCCACTGCACGCCCCAGTCCTGCGCACCGTCTTCTCGCGCGCAACGTCTCTGTGTGTTGCGCCTCCACGCACCGGCGTCGATCCCTTCAATTGGTTGATGGATTTGGGTGCATAAGTCTACATATGCATTCAAATCCACGTATGTCTGTGTAGACATTCAATCTTTGGTCTAAAAAACCCTAGTCTTCTACATCCGGCAATATGTCTGAGAACAAAGTCGATGTACCCACCAAAAGCGTTTTCAGAGGTCACGGGATAAATTTTGAGCTATGAGCAATGCAGTTCATGAGACTTATGAAGTCAAATGGTAAGGAACACATTCTTACCGAGGAAGAGCCGGTGGAGAAAACTGGGGTAAACGCCTCAGGGAAGGCGGACGATGCATATGCCAAGGTTTGGCTTTCTGGTACATTGACGATTGAGATCGCCAATGATGTGTTACATCAGCCTACTGCTAAGGCAATGTGGGATATCCTCGCAGCAACATATTCTCATGCGAGGAATGAGACGAAGATCCTCCAACTCCAGCATGATATATTCACTTTCAAGCAGAATGGAAGGCCCTTGCATTCTCTGTATACATCATTGCGAGGGATGTTTGAGAAGCTACACAACTTCATGCCTCTCACAGCTACTCCTGAGCAACAGAAGACGTATAGGAATGCTACCGTGGTCGGTGTATTCCTAGCTGCCCTTGATCCTAAATATGATGTTGCCCGCTCCCAGATCCTCGCAGATGCTACAATTCCTCCCATGGAGGAGGCCTTCCACCGACTTAGCAGGATTATTGTTCCATCCACCACTAGTAGTCAGACTTCTTCGGCGATGGCAGCCTCCCGAAGTAGAGGAGGCTCGTCTACCTTTCGTGGATGTGGACCCAGTTGTAGAGGGGGTCGAATCCGTCAGCCCTGCATGTTTTGTCATCGCCATGGCCATTCAGAGGATACATGTTATTCCAATCATGGCTTTCCTCCATCGGCCCAAGTAGCGGAACAAGTTGAATCTCCAGCGGGACCTACCTCATATCAGAGGTTTGATGACCTCGTAGCCATACTGAGGGATATTATGCCTCCTTCACCATCTCCAGGAGGCTATTCAGATGTGGTAGCTTCCGCTTCCGCTAGCACCCCTGCTACAGCTAGCACCTCAGCTAGTACTTATGCTTTTACATCATGTCATGTATCTGAGATTACAGAGTGGATTATGGACTCCGGGGCGACACATCATTTATGTGGAGATAGACATCAGCTTGCATCCTATATACAGGTTCCTCTAAGGAGAACGGTTGTAATAGCCGATGGGACTCATTCCCCAATAACAGGACAAGGGGAGATCACTTTAACACCCTCGACGTGTCTATAGAATGTGCTGCATGCTCCTGATTTTTCGATGAATTTGCTATCTATTAGTCAGATTATAAAGGATTTGCACTGTCGGGCTATTTTTGACCCATCATCTCTTGTTTTTCAGGACATTCTTATGGGCAGAGTGATTGGTTGTGGCATGAGCAGTATGGCCTTTATCGCCTGGTTCGGACTCCCTACGCTAGCGTGTCCTCTCATTAATCCAGATCAGTCTCTCCGTTCACTTGGCACCTACATTTTGGTCACCTACCACTTCAGAAGATGTGTCACATGCTGCCGTAGATTTCATCAAGGTCTTCTTTCCAGTGCGAGACATGTCAGTTGGGAAAGCATCATCATTCTGCTTTTCCTAGTCGTCAAAGTCGAGCACTAGCTCCCTTTTTGAGTTATTTCATATCGATATTTGGGGTCCGAGTCGTGTTCCTAATCACCAGGGACACTTGTTTTATCTTGTTGCTGTGGATGATTTTTCTCGTTTGTCATGGGTGTTTCTTTTGAAAAATAAATCTGAAGCAGGGGATATGATCAAAACTTTTATCAATGAAGTGCACAATGTTTTCTCTATCTCTGCGAAATTTATGCGTATTGATAATGCTTTGGAATTCTGTACTTGTGCTCTATCTCATTTTCTTTCATCCCGTGGAATTATTCATCAAACGTCATGTGCTTACACTTGTCAACAGAATGGTGTTGCAGAGAGAAAGCACCGTCATTTACTTGATGTCACTCGGACTCTTCTCATTCAGAGTCGTGTCCCACATTCGTTTTGAGGTGATGTTGTTCTTATGGCATGCTACTTGGTGATCGCATGCCATCTCCTGTCTTCGGTGAGAAGATTCCTTTCTCTATAGCTTTCCCTAAGGACTTGTTCTCACTCACTCCTTGTGTGTTTGACTCGGTTGCTTTTGTCCACTAGTTGACTCCAGGTCTTGACAAGCTCTCTCCTAGAGCAATCAAATGTGTGTTTGTTAGGCACTCAAGGACCCAGAAGCGATACAGATGTTATGATCATTACGCAGGAAATATTTTATCAGTGCGGATGTCACATTTTTTGAGTCTGTGGTGTATCTCTCCTACAAGTGACATGTTGGCTTCATCAGACCCAGATGATGAGGTTTACATGCCACCTCCTCCTACGAGTCAAACATCTCCTCCTCATGTGTCTGTACTCCCACTACCATCGCCGCCACCACCTCCTCCACTCCCTCCTACGACCCGATCGCATGTGCGTATTGTTCCACCATTACCTAAGTTTTATACCCGTCGGACTGCTTATGGTCATCGCCCATCATCCAGTATTCCCCAGGTTTGTTTTGATAACATGATTTCTAATGATGGGTCTGGAAATATATCTGTATAGGAATCTTTGTAGGAGAATGGCCAACAGATGGAGGAGGTTACCAATGACATGAATATTCCTACAACTGATAATGCCTCTACAAACTATGTCATACGTAATCTTGTTGATCATTTTGCTTAAAAGGGCACTTTGTTGTTGGATGGTAAATTTTTCCGTGTCCGTTGTTGGGCACATATATTAAATCTCATTGTCCAAGATAGATTCTCTGAAATAAGGACATAACTTGTAAAACCAGGAATCTTGTTAATATATGTTAAGTAATCGACGAGAAGATTTCAGGATTTTGTTGAAATTGCTCAACATGAACATGTTCAGATGACAAAAGGATTGAGATTGGATGTAAGCACACGGTGGAATTCCACTTATTTGATGCTTGAATCAGCTATATTTTATCAAAAAGTCTTCAATCATTCTAAAGGGCATGATTTTCAATTGTGTGATACACCATCTGCAGAGGAATGGAAAAAAATTGAGATGATTTGTGGAATTTTGGAGAATTTTTATGATGTCACAAAGGTTTTTTCAGGATAGAAGTACTCAACTACAAACTTGTTTTTTAGTTTACTTTTCGATATAGAGAAGGAATTGCATTCTCTCATGAGGCATGAGGATTCCTCTGTTAGAAGTATGGATGTGAAGATGTTTGACAAGTTTGATAAGTACTGAAGAGAAAAAGATGCCATGCTTTCATTGGCGATCGCAACATCTTTAGGTTGAAGTTGAAGTTGAAGAGTACATCAAACTTGTCCAAGGTACCCTATGCAAAATCTTCGATGAATACTCTTACAAGTACAAGGCAGAATTTCCTACATAGAATTTTGCGTCTTGTGGCGTTGACCGTGAAAATATGTATCCATCAAAGAGAAAGGAAGATATCCAAACTCCAAAGTAAATTCTTCAAGAAAAAGAGGAAGTTGGTTCCTTTAAAGCTAGAAAATCTGAGATTGAAATGTATTTACAAGATAATTCTACAGACAATGAAGATGATCAGAAGTTTGATATTTTGAAATGGTGGGATGTGAACTCCAACAAGTATCGAGTCTTATCAATCATGGTATGAAATATTCTGGTGATTCATGTAACTACCGTAGCTTCTGAAAGTGCATTTAGCATTGGGGCTTGAGTTGTAGATCCGTATCACAGTAGACTTCATCTAAAAACGGTGGAGGCATCGGTTAGTGTTTGGGGATTGGATTCGTAATAATGAGCAAAAGGATATCAATTTCAAGGATGGAGATGAAGAGGAAGAGATGAAGGAAAATGAGAAGTTATTCGGTAAGGTTAAATAATCAAATCTAATGCTTATCATCAAATGATTCAAATCCCATGCTCATAGTACATATCTAAATTTAATGTTAGCCTAATTTAAATTTTACCTTCTTTAAAGATCAAAGACGCCGCCAAGCATAATCTTCAATTGTCATGGTGGAATGCTGGAATGTGTCAAACACTCAGGGGGGTAAATCTATTTCATATCTCAATTTAAATCTGTAGTGGATTTGAATTAGGTATGGGGTTATCTTTATATTAATTATATGATTTCATTTCTCGTGTACATGAACAGTAACTGCACTTGTTGACGGATGGGATGTTATTGTTGCACCTTCATTAGCTTTCAATAGCTTGGAAATGATTTTGCACGTTCATGAAAAAAAATGCTCCAATTTTTGCTCCTTTCGCAATTATGCTATGTGTCCTTTTTAACATACTTTTGAGTTTGAAAGTTGAACCATGATGAATTTTCATAGCCATGGTAACCTCATGTAACAATAGGTTTTATTGTTTTAAGGTATGAGTTATCTTAATTATGTAGACATCTTTAAACTTACCAAGTGATGCTCTGCAATACTTCCATCATTTGTTTTGTCTGTCCTTTGTGTTTTTTTTGTGATCATGTGGTGTTTGAAATGTGAAGAGTGTTTCACATGTGTACATGTACTGATATACACATGCATAGCATATTTGTTTCTATTTTTCAAGATCTGCTTTGTAGATACCATTTGTATATTCGTTAAAAGTATTGGACCGCGGACTGATGAACATCTTGATATTGATCGTGTTGTTTTTCTTTCCACGAGTTTCTGCATTCCTTCCAAGAATGATATCTATCCAGGACCTTCTTTCCAAGGTATGCTACTATATTAATATTATATGTTATAAGTAACACATGCATGCGTTAAAATGTCCTATTTGATAGGAAGATGATGGTTCACTTATTCTATCAACAACTCTGATTATTTAGTGAGCATGTGATAGATGATGGCATATACCTTCTCGAAAACGGGGATGATGGTGTAATTTTCTTAACATTACGAGATTCAATCATCCAACTGTAGCCTAGTCTGTAACTTACTTAATTTGAATACTAATGCTAATATGTTTGCTTACTAGCTTATTATCATTAATGTAGATATATATGTGTATTTCCGTATTGTTTCTCTATTTTCTTTATGTCTATCTTATGCAATTTACTCATAGGTCTCTCCCCTATATAAGAGAGCCTAGGGTTAATAGAATAGACTACTTTTCATTCTTACCCAATATGGTATCAGAGCGATGGTCCTAGGTCGGAGCTCTCGTACCCTAACCTTGTCCCTCCTCTCTTTTAGGCGTTGTCGCCACCCTCCCTCTCCCGGGCAGTCGTTGTCAGTCCCTTATCCGGGTATCGCCGCAGCCGCCCTCTCTCTCCCGGGCAGCCACCGCCAGCCCCTCATCCAGGTGTCGTCGCCCCCTCATCTGGGCACCGCCATCCTCCCGCTGTCGACCTCTCTCCTTCTTGGGCACGGCCACCGCTATCATCGGTCGTTGCCCTCGCCGACGGATCTCTCTACGGCCCTCCGTGCTCGTATAGAGGTACGCTCATGTCTATGGATTTGATTGCATAAGTCTACACATGCAATCAAATCCTCATATGTCTGTGTAGACACTTGTCTATTGGTCAACAAAACCATAGCTTTCTTTATCTGACAATATGTCAGAGAGGAAGCTAGATATCCCTGCCACAGGCGCTTTCAGAGGTCCAATGTCAATTGTCAAGATAGATGGGATGAACTACGAGCTCTGGACCATGCAGTTCATGAGCCTTACGAAGTCTACGGGTAAGAAACATAGTCTTACTAAGGAAGAGTCGGTTGAGAAAACAGGGGTTAACGCCTCGTGGGAGGCAGATGATGCGTATGCCAAGGTTTGGCTTTCTGGTACATTGACAATATAGATCGCCAATGATGTGTTACATCCGCCCACCGTCAAGGCGATGTGGGATATCCTCGCAGCTACTTATTCTCAGCCGGGGAATGAGATAAAGATTCTGCAGCTTCAACATGATATTTTTACCATCAAGCAGAACGAACGACTCCTCCATTCTTTATATACATCCTTGCGTGGGATCTTTAAGAAGCTCCACAGTTTCATGCCCCCCACGTCTACTCCCGAGCAGCAGAATACATATAGGAATGCCACCATGGTTGGTGTATTCCTTGCAGCCCTTGATCCTGAGTATGAGGCTGCTCGTTCACAAATTTTGGTGGATGCTATGATTCCTCCCATGGAGGAAGCTTTCCGCCGACTCAGCAGGATATGTTGGAGGATAAATGAACTTGAAATATCATTATTGAAACCCAAGGGCTCTCTTATATAGGAGAAAATCCATGAGTAAATAACAAGAGGTACATGAAAGAAAGAGAAACAAGAAATAAATATAAAGAAATATAAATATCTCAACACTCCCCTTAAGCTGGAGCATATATGTCTATCAAGCTCAGCTTGGAACATCATCTCTGAAAAGGGCCTCTATCAAGGGCCTTGGTGAAGATATCAGTTGTCTGATCTCCAGTAGAAACATGGAAGTGGATATGAGACCCTTCTGGATCATGTCTCTAGTATAGTGGCAATCGACCTCTATATGTTTGGTTCGCTCATGAAATGCAAGATTATTGGCAATAAAAAGAGTTGCTTCATTGTCACATAAAAGTTGCATGGAAAGAGGAACCTCAATAGCAAGATCAGTCAAGACCTATCTAACCCACATCATCTATTTGTTCCCCCGTGCCATGGCCTTGTACTCAGATTCTGCACTCGATATAGAAACCACGGTATGCTTCTTGCTTTTCCATGACACGAGTAAGCTCCCAACGAAAATAGTAATGCCAGAAGTGGACTTCTTGTCTCTAGGGCATTATGCATAATCTGCATCTGCACAAGCTGTCACCTCAAGCGATGTACATCGTAATATAAGACCAGTACTAGGTGAAGTCTTCAAATATATATCTCAAAATCATATAGAGCGCATCCATATGAACCTTCTTGGGTTGATCCATGAACTGGCTCACCTTGCTTACGACAAACGATATGTCCGACATGGTGATGGTAGCATATAGGATCTTCCCAACAAGCTCCTTGTATCTCTACTTATCTACCTCCTCAGTGTCATCATCATATAATCTCATGCTTGGATCCATAGGAGTAGTAGTAGGCTTAAACCTGTTATACATGTCTCTAGTAGATGATCAGTAACAAACTTCTTCTGGGCTGGTTCCTGGATCCAAGAATAGCAACAATACCTCTCTATGTCTTATGAACAAAAAGCGAGTGATCCGTAGTGGACTGAGCAAATCCCTGGTGCTCTATCAACTCTGAAAGCTTATGGTACCAAGCTCTCGAACTCTGCTTTAGGCCATAAATCGCCTTGTGGAGCCTACAAACCTTCTGAGACTCCCCCTCAGTTGCAAACCCTGGTGGTTGATGCATATAAACCTCCTCCTCTAGATCTCCATATAGAAACGCATTCTTCACAACAAGTTGCTAAAGAGGCTAGTCCCGTGAAACAACAACTGATAGAAGAATGCGTAATGTCGAGTGTTTGGCCACTAGAGAGAAGGTATCCTGATAATCCATCCCATAAGTCTGGGTGAATCCACATGCTACAAGCCTTGCCTTGTAGCGATCCACACTGCCATCTGCCTACTGTTTCACCGTAAAAATCCATTTGCACCCCACAACAGAGGCACCTGGAGGGGCAGAAACAACACTCCAAGTACTACGAGACTGCAAAGCGGCCATCTCCTCCTCTATGGCAAGTCGCCAACTGTTATCCTGTATGGCCTCCTAATATGTTCATAGTATAGTAATAGCTGAGAGTCCCATAACAAACCTCATGTACTCCTCATGCGCATCTAGAGGATACGTGGCACGGTTACGACGCGACTTCCTCAAGGCAACAAGTACATCAAGGTCATCAGCCTCTTTGTTTTCTAGTATCAACTCCTCCTGTATAGCATCATGGAGAACAAGCATATCACCAGTACCATCAGTAGAAACAATGTGTTCATTACATACCTGAGATGTGCTAGATGACGGGAAAGGCGCATAAGCAAAGGAGCGAGTAGAGGACCTACGAATGTAAAACCGTGGTAGGAACTGTGTCAGGGTAGACGGAGGTGGAGGTGGTGGAGGAGGTGGAGTTGGAGGTGACTAAGACTTGACATGGGGAATTGTTGGTGGAGATAACAGAGGTGTTGGAACAAAGACATCCTTGTCAGAGTCAGCATTAGACAACATGTCACCCGTAGGAGAAAAATACATAATAGACTCAAAAAATATGGCATCATCACTCACATAATATTTTCTCCCAACAAGATCACAACATCTATACCCTTTTTGGGTATGAGAATAACCAACGAACGCACATTTAACAGATCTACAAGAGAGTTTGTCACGACCAGGAGTAAAATTATGGACAAATGCCACAGACCTAAAGACCCTTGGAGTAAGGGATAATAGGTCCTTCTTGGAAAACACAATCAAGAAAGGAATCTTTTTTCCAAGGATAGTAGACGACATGTGGTTCATCAAGTAACATGTAGTAAGAACCGCATCACCCAAAAACGAATGAAGAGCTTGACTATGAACCAAAAGAGTCCTCGTGACATCCAAAAGATGACGGTGTTTGCATTCAGCAACACCATTCTGCTGCGAAGTGTAAGAATAAGAAGTCTGATGAACAATACCAATAGATCTGAGAAAGTCATACAACTGTAAAGTAGAAAACTCCAAGGCATTGTCAGTGCGAATAAACTTCACATTAGCAGAAAAATATTCTTAATCTCAATAAGAAAAGATTTAATAACAGGACCAGCTTCAGTTCTTTAACAAGAAAACCGAAGATAATATAGACAAATCATCCACAGTAACCATATAGAATCGATGTCCCTGGTGATCGAGAACACAACTAGGACCTTAGATATCAAAATGAACCAACTCAAACAACTGACTAATGTGACGACTCTGGCGACTCGGAAAAGAAGAACGATGGTGCTTCCCAAGATGGCATGCCTCATACTCCAAGGCAGTACGAGTAGAGATCTGAGGGAGAACATGACACGACTTCTGCAGAGAAAGGTGTCCAAAGCAAAGATGCCACATGAAAGGAGAAACATATCCAGATGGAATAGTAGCTGCACCAGCACACGAAGGTTGGACTAGTCTGTACAGCCCTCTGTTCACGTCCACATCCAATCACCCTACCTGTGAGTATATCCTGAAACAAAGAGAAGAAGGATCAAATATGCACGACAATGTAAATCTTTTGTAATCTGATTAATAGACAAAAGGTTCATCTGAAATACTGGAGCATGTAAGACATTCTGCAGATGCACCGATGGAGCTAAAACAATCTCCCCCTGACTAACAATGGGTAGATTAACCCCATTAGCAATCACCATTGATCTACCAAGAGGGATAGTTGTACGAAGTAAACTGAGTCTGATCTCCACACATATGATGAGAAGCTCCGGAGTCCACGATCCAATCATTCAAATCTGAACTTCTACAACTGGTAAGAGCATAAGCAATACCTGACGAACTCGTAGAGGCTCTGACAACAACTGCAGCATCTGAAGATCCTCATGCTGGGGCGGAAGGTGTAGTCATCATCTCTCTCAATCTAGAGACAATATCATCAAACCTTGCATCATGAGAAGGAGCTGGAGTAGTCTATGCAATGTTCAGGAAGGCGGTATGCGGTATTCAGTCGGAGGGGTCACTGCATAGAGAGTATGCGGTATGCGGGAGAGTATGCGGGGAGTATACGGTTTGGTATTTTTTATTATTAAAAATATAAATAAATATTTAATATTATGTTAATATCCTCTAAATATTATATCTCTTGAGTATAATAATAAGGAATTGAAGTTACTAAAACAAAACTATTGGGATAACTTCAGGATTTGGTTGAGAGGCCATTGCCTGCCATAATGATCACATATTAAAAATAAATCAAACTTTTTTATATAAATTAAATGACAAACTCTCAGCTCTGTAACATTTACAAAAGAAATCAAAAAAGGTTTTCACCATCACTGGAATTGAGCAACAGAATGCATCCATCCATAAACACATAAATTTCATAACCTTGTGAATTAGGCTGGTATGAATTTGATCATTTTCACATGATTTATTCTACTTTCTATCTGCATTAAAATTGATTTAAAAAAGAAAACAAACTGGACAAATAATACTCGCCTAAGAAGTCATCACAGCATCCACTTTTAGTCCTAGATCTAAAGAACACAAACCAGAAATAGCAGGATCATGACATATGCTGACAGGCCAGATTGTCGGAACGGCTCATATATATATGATTAGATCCTTATAAAATGCCTAAATGCAGATTAATATAAAAAGTATAGGTACTCAGGCAACTGCATCTTGGGTACGACTTTAACACACCAATCAAAAATTGACTTCCTAATTAAAAAATCAAACTCATGCAAACAAATTGTGCCAAGATAATAACAGACAGACTCTGCTAACCCCAAAGAAAAAACACACAAGTAGCAAATAACAATTAGAACTTCTCTAGGAGAGGTTAAAAAATGTTATGGCGATTTGCAGAAAGAAGTGTATATGCAGCAGTCACCAGGGGTTGTTGCTGAGGGGAAGTCCAGTATGGAGTGTAAACTCCACAATGGTAGTAGACAGAGTAGTGATCCTGCTCAGCCTCTTGTAAACCTCCTCCGTTGGAGGTATCGTCTCTCCTGTAAGTTGTTGAGTACGTACTGCATCGTACTCTGAGTCAAGAGATGACAGAAAGACTCGTGTCATAGTGGCATTCTCGTGTGTATGTTGTAGCTCCGTGCTAGTAGTGGGCTTAAAACTACGGAGACGCTCAAACATGCCTCGAAGATGCTAGAAGTGGACATGAAGAGGCCGACCATTCTGCGTGGTCGAGAAAATGTCATATTGCAACTGGAGCATTTTGCTCTCATTCTTTGCTTTCTCATATGTGTCAGCAAGAATATCCCCCATGGCCTTAGTTGTGGGTTGATTGACGATAGCATTGGCAATCTCCAAAGTGAGCATCTCGGAGAGCCAAATCCGTACATAGGCATCATCTTGCTTTCATGAAGTGTTAGCCCCAGTTTTGTCTGCCAAATCAGTCGAAACGTACACCTTGTTATGGCACTGCATAAAGGTATGAAACAGCATGGGCCACAACTCATACTTGGTCCCATCCATCTTCACGATAGGAGCCGGGCCCTTGAAGGCACCGGACGACAAAAACGTCACCCTTGTTCTCTGACATGATGGATTAATCGCCGAAAATCCGGAACGAAACTGGGAAGTAGACTTATTTGAGCAAGTCTATATAATCATATGAAGGAATGGTTGTACGTGTAGACTCATACAACCATCCACACGCCCGAACAACAGAATATGGGGTGTGCGGTGGTTGGTGCGGCCGGCGGCTAACAGGGGAGATTGGGCGAAGACTAAGGGGCGATCTGTTAGGGCTACAGGGTCGGGGGGAACGGCCGCTGGGGGCGGCCAGATGTGCCGTCAGAGGGGCTGGACCTACTGGCCGGAGGGGCCGGATGGCAAAGGCGGCCGGACCTGCTGGCCAGCGGCGGGAGGGGGTGTTAGGATTAGGGTTTATTGAGATATGGGAACCCTGGTCTAGGACATTGCTCTGATACCATGTTGGAGGAAAAATGAACCTGAGATATCATTATTGAGACCCTAGGGCTCTCTTATATAGGAGAAAAGCCATGGGTAAATAACATGAGAGGTACATGAAAGAAAGAGAAATAAGAAATAAATATAAAGAAATATAAATATCTCAACGGGATCATTATCCAATCTACTGCCTCTAGACAAACTTCTTCGACGATGGCAGCTTCCCGAGGTATAGGAGGCTCCTCTCAATTTCGTGGGCGTGGACCTCATGGTAGAGATCGTATCCGTCAGCCCTGCACTTACTATCATCGTCACGGACATACAGAGGATGCATGATACTCCAAGCATGGTTTTCCTGCATTGGCCCAAGTAGCTGAGCAAGTTGACTCTCTGGTTTCTCCCTCTTCGGATCAAAGGTTTGATGATATTGTAGAACGATTGAGGGACATTATTCCTCTTATCAGTCCCACTGCTTCTTCATCTACCTCGAGAGGTCACTCAGATGTTGTTGCTTCGGTATCATCCAGTACCTTAGGGATTACCTATGTACTTACCAGTTGTAATGTATCTGATGTTACAAGATGGATTATGGACTCCGAGGCTACACATCACTTGTGTGGAAACAGGGATCAGCTTACAGAGTACGTATAATTTCCTCTAAGGAGAACTGTGGTTATAACAGACAGGACTCATTCCCTGATCACAGGACAAGGGGAGATCGATTTGACGTCTTACATGCAAATGCAGAATGTGTTGCATGCACTTGATTTTTCTATGAATTTATTATCTATTAGTTAGATTACAAAGGATCTACATTGTCGATCCATTTTTAACCCATCGTCTCGTGTATTTCAGAACATCCTTACAGGCAGATTGATTGGCGGTGGCCGTGAGCAGGGCAATCTCTATCAATTGGTTTGAACCCCTTATGCAGGTATTTCCTCTCAATCTGCTGGACCAGTCTCTCCCTTTATGTGGCACCTGTGTTTTGGTCACCATCCACTCCGAAAAATGTGTCGTGTTCTGCCTCAGATTTCACCACCCTCATCCTTCCAATGCGAGGCGTGTCAATTACGAAAGCATCAACGATCTACTTTCCCTAGCCGTCAGAGTCGGAGCACTAGCTTCATTTTTTAGTTATTTCATATTGATATTTAGGGTCCAAGTCGTGTTCCCGATCAGCAGGGATATAGGTTTTATCTGGTTACTGTGGATGATTTTTTCTGTTTGTCATGGATTTTTTTATTAAAGAATAAGTCAAAAGCAGGAGATGTTATCAAAATGTTTATCAATGAAGTGCATAATGCGTTTTCTTCTTCTGTGAAATTTGTGAGAACTGATAATGATTTGGAATTCGGTACTCGTGCTCTCTCCACATTATTTCAAATAGGGGTATTATTCATCAAACATCGTGTGCCTACACTTCCCAGGAAAATGGTGTTGCAGAGAGGAAGCATCGCCATTTACTTGATGTAACCAGAACACTCCTCATTCAGAGTTTTGCCCTTCATTCTTTTTGGGGTGATGTTGTTCTTACGACATGCTATCTTGTGAATCGCATGCCCTTATTTGTCTTGGGTGAGAAAAATCATTTTTCTCTTGCATTTTCAGAGAAAGAATTGTTCTCAGTTACGTGTGTTTTTGGCTCGATTGCTTTTGTTCACCAGTTGTCCCTAGGTCTTGACAAGCTTTCTTCTAGATTTGTCAAATGTGTCTCTGTTGGGTACTCCATGACTCAAAAAGGTTATAGATGCTATGATCCGCTGCGTAGGAAATATTATGTTAGCGTTGATGTCATATTTTTCAAGTCGGTGATGTATTTTTCTCCTACATGTGATAGGTTGACTTCGTCAGAATCCGATGATGAAATCTACATGCCATCGCCTCCACCACTACCTCTAACGGATCCATCATCACCTTCACTCATGCCATCTCCATCACCTCCTCCTATACTGCCACCTCTCATTATCCCTGTCCCACCATTTCCGCATTACTATACTCACCGGCTTGCTCCTGCTCATGGCCATTGCTCATCATCCAGCACGTCTCATGTATGTTCTGAATACATTCTTCCTAACGATGGGTTTGGTGATATGTCTAAGCAGGGATCATTACATGGGACAGACATACATGTTGAGGAGATTCCACATGATCTGAACATACCTATTGCGCATCGAAAGTAGAAGCATAACTGTGCATCATATCATCTCGCATCTCAGGTCTCCTTTGATCGCTTGACTGGGGAATTCATGAGATTTGCAGGTGCACTATCTACTGTGGAAATTCCCTGTAATTATCAATAGACCTTGAAGGACAACAATGGTGCCTAACTATGGAAGAAGAGATGGATGTCATACAGTCGTGTGGTACCTGGAGCTTGGTTCATGCTCCCAAAGGAGCATCTGTTGTCAGTTGCAAATGGATATTTAATGTTACACACATGGGAGTCTAGATCGCTACAAAGTCAGATTGGTTACACGTGGCTTTACTCAGATCTATGGAGTGTATTGTCTGGACACGTTCTCACATGCTGCTCGTTATTGTACTCTACGTATTCTTCTTTCCGTTGTGGTATGCGATTGACCTCTCTTTCAGTTTGATGTTAAAAATGCCTTCCTGTATGGCAACCTACAGGAAGAGGTTTACATGCACCAGCCTCCGGGACTTTGTTGCTGAGGGGGAGTATCCGCAAGTATGCATATTTAATAAGGCAATGTATGGCCTTAAACAGAGTTTAAGGGCATGGTTTCATAAGCTCTTGGATCTAATTGAGAAGCAAGGATTCCAAAGGTCAAATGCGGATCATTCCATGTTTGTACAAAGAACTCCTAGAGGTACAATTGCTATTATGGTCTATGATGATGACATATTGGTTACATGTGATGATTGCAAGAAATAAAAAGGACAGGAATTTCTGAGCTGACGGTTTGTTACCAAGGATCTTGGCACACTGCGGTACTTTTTAAGGATATAATTTATCAGGAATCAGCAACATCTTGTGATGATCCAAAGGAAGTATGTGATAGACATGCTAGTTGAGACGAGCATGATTGAATATCGACCCACTACCACTCCTAGGGATCCTAGTATGAAGTTATATGATGATGATATGGAGGAGGTGGATAGGAGAAGGTACAGAGAAATAGTGAGAAAGCCTCTCTATGTCACTATAACTAGGTCGGATATCTCATTTGCAGTTAGTTGAGTGAGTCAATTCATAGAGTAACCCCGACAGGTACACATAGATGTTGTATATATGATATTGAGGTATCTAAAGTCTTCTCCAGATGCAACACTATTATTCAGAAAAGGGGAAATGCTTACTATTTATGCATGTGCAGATGCAGACTATGCAGGATGTCCAAATGATAGAAAGTCCACTTTGGGTTTTGCTTTGTTTGTTGGTGGTTCTCTCGTTTCTTGGAAGAGTAAGAAGCAAATTTTTGTTGCTAGGTCAAGCGTTGAACCAAAATACAAAGCTATGGCACAATCTAGCATAGCAATGATGTGGGTTTGAGCAGTACTAGCATATTTACATATAGATGTACCTCTTCCTATGCAATCTGATGATCTGACAATCTCATTTAGCTTGTTGCATAGGCAGCCTAGCCCCGACCAATTATCGCTTACAATATGATAACCAAGCCTCCCTATTCATTGCAAAAAATCTTGCATTTCATGAGAGAACAAAGCATATTGAAGTGGATTGCTACTATACACAGGACATGATTCGGAAAGGTTTTATCTCTACCTCTCATGTCAGCTCTGAAGATCAAACGGCAGATATCTTCACCAAGGCTTTGCTCAGAGGACCGTTTCAGAAGTATTCATCCAATTTAGCATGATTGACATCTATGCTCCATCTTGAGGGGGAGTGTAGGGATATATTTGTGTTTCTGTATTGTTTCTCTATTTTCTTTCTTATGTCTATCTTATGTAATTTATCCAAAGGTCTCTCCCCTATATAAGAGAGCCTAGGGTTCATGGAATAGACTACTTTTCAATAAATATAAATAATTTTTCTTATGCAGGTTTATGTCCACCCATTGCAAGTAAACCAACAGATATTATCTTGGTCCAACTCCACTAGCAGACATGGGCTTAACATAAACTGTATATTCAAGTTCGAAAAGGCACTATTTGACAGAGGTAGGATCCAATCCTTACTTTTTATTCAAAGATTATTCAAATTTGCTTTCATATGTTCAATCAACCTAGAATTTTTCCAACAAAGTTCGCACTACCCATTGGAGATTTACTCTCAGTTCATGCCGATTCTTGGATATCCGTAATTGTTTGCAATCAAAAAATATCATATGAGTTTCCTGAAACATAAGATTAGGATTAATTACAAGTATCAAATCCCTGAGTCTCTACATGTTGATTGCCTTTCCTTGCTTGATCTTTACAACAATTATAGAATATTAAAAGGCATGAGCCTTCTTATTGTCACAGTAAGATATACATCAACAAAAATGGATGGAACATATGTTCATATGGGCCAGCCAACCCAAGCTCAGTCCATAAGAATTGGGATGGGCATGGGGCTTGGGCCGACCAAACAAAAAAGTGGGCCTCGAGCAGACTCATCCCTTGGTGGTGGAGGTGGTGGTGTAGGTACTAGAGGTGGTGCAACCATAAGAGGCATGTGTATATCCTCATATCGGTTAGATGGGGTCAACCTATCACTTGTAGGAGAGAAATACATATAAACTCAAAGAATGTGGCGTCTGCACTGACAAAGTATTTCTGTGGAAACGGATCAAAACAGTGGTACCCCACAAGATTAGCCAATAAAGACACACTTGACAGCTCCAGGGGAAAGCTTGTCACGACCAGGTGTCAGATTGTCAACAAAGGCCACGCAATCAAACACTCAGAGTGTAAGGGAGAATAGGTCCTCGAAAAACATAGTTGAGAAAGGAATTTTTTCTCCTAAAACAGAAGATGGCATACAATGCACCAAGTAGCTAGCTGTGAGGACAACATCACTTCAGTAAGAATGAGGAGCACAACTCTGAATCTAAAGGATTCGGGTCACATCGAGTAATGATGGTGTACATTCAACAACACCGTTCTACTTAGATGTGTAGGCATACGAGGTCTGGCGTACGAGGCCAAGAGACTTGAGGAACTCGGATAGCTGTAAAAGTGCGGAACTCTAAGGCATTATCAGATCGTAAATATTTAACAATAGCAAAGAAAATGTTTTATTTCAGTAATAAAGGATTTAATGACAGACCCAACCTCGAACTTATTCTTTAACAAAAAGACCCAAGAAAGTTTGGAATAGTCATCTATACTAACAAGATAAAAAATGGTGTCCCTGGTGATCAAGAATACGACTCAGACCCCAAATATCTAAGTGAATAAACTCAAATAACAGAAAACTTCTCTGACTCTGATGAGATGGAAAAGAGGATCGGCGATGCTTCCCAACCTGGCAAGCTTTAAACTGGAAGGAAGATCGCATCAAGATCTGTGGAGGACATGACACAACTTCTGGAGAGGAAGGTGGTCAAAACAAAGATGCCACAAGTACAGTGAGACCGGTCCAGTTGGGATAGTAGAGGCACCAGCATGAGGAGGTTGGACCAGTCTATAGAGTCCTCGCTGCTCACGACCACGTCAAATCACCCTGCCTATGAGTGTGTCCTGAAGCACAAGAGAAGAGGGGTCAAAATGGCACGAAATGCAGATCCTTCACGATCTGACAAATATAAAGCAAGTTCATCTGAAATACAGGAGTAGATAAAACATTATGTAGGCGCATGGATGGCATTAAATGACCTCCCATTGTCCTGTGATGGGTAAGTAAACCTCATTCTTAATGGCAACCCATCTACAAGGGGGTATTGAACTGTAAGAATCGAACTGGGCTTTTTCACCATGGTGGGAAGTACCAGAGTCCATGATCCACTCTGTCATATCTACCCTGCTACAACTGATAAATGCATATGTGATACATGAGGAGCTCGAAGAGGCTCTAGCAGCAGCTGCAACATCTGATGAACATGTAGTGGTGGCGCCGGCAACATGAGTCATGACCTCCCGTACATGACAGACGATGTCATCAAGGTGGGGATCTGCCTGAGGAGTCGAAGTGTCTGGAGGCTCAATCTGCTCTGCCACTCGAGAAGATGCAAGGTATCCATTCTTCTGATATCATGTGTCCTCAGAATGTCCTGGACAATAATAATTGGGGCAGGGACCAAGTTGATGTCCACCTCCTCTACCACGAGGATCATGCCCTCGAAACTGTGTAGAGCCCCCCCTTCTGGCGCAAGATGTAGCCATCAATGAAGAGGTCTATGTGGTGGCAGCAGGTGGGATAAGAAGCATGTTGAGGTGACTGTAAGCATCCTTCATAAGATGTACAGTCTCCCACGTAAGGAGTTGTGCGCGTGTTGCCTCATACTCTGGATCGAGTACTCCCAGGAAAACTCCAACCATCGTGGAGTTCATGTAGGCCATCTGTTGCTCCGTGGAAGCAGTGACAAACATGAAGTTGTAAAGTTTCTCAAACATGCCTCGAAGTGCATAGTAGAAAGTACGCGGTGAACGATCATTCTGCTTGGCCTGGTATATGTCAAACTGAAGCTGAAGAATCTTGGCATCGTTATTCAATTGGGCATAAGTGGCTGCTAGAATATCCCACATTGCATTGGTGGTGGGTTGGTTTACAATATCGTTGGCAATCTCTATGGTGAGCGTCCCAGAGAGCCAAACACGCTCATACGCATCATCTTGCATCCACGAAGCATTGTCTCCAGTCTTGTCCGTTGGCTCAGGCTTTGTCAGAATGTGCTCCTTGTTATTGCACTGCATAAGGGTCAAAAATTACATGGAACATAACTCGTAGTTGGTCTCATCCATCTCCACAATGGGATTCGGGCCCTTGAAGGCACCTAACGATGAGAATACATCACCCTTGTTAATTGACATGATGAATGAAAGACGAAAATAGAACTCGATTGGGGAAGTAGACCGATTCGAGCGAGTCTGGTTGTATGTGTAGACTCCTACAACCATCCTTGTCACTCTTCGATCTGTGCTAGGGACGGAAAACGTGCTTTATAAGTTTAAAATCATCTTTTTCAGTCAAAATCAGATTATTTTAGAATGCAATTTTACGACGGAGAGGAGAGAAGTCAACATGGATGTCGTAGGAGGCGTTACGATAGTGTGTGGCTGCGATCGGAAAGGGACCACACAGGTCCGGTGGAGGAAGGGAGGACCTACACGGGTCCGATGATAACTAGGCAAGCCACTAGGGGGGTCCCAGCAGCATCTAATGGCACGGGGATCTCTGACGATGACTGGAGATGTTGCCGGCAGTTGGTTGCAGCCCTCTTAGGGGTGGGAGGCGACTGTTGGAAGCCACGCAAGCCTCCCCTCGATGGCAGTGCTTGCTTCGAGAAAGGGATAGGGCACAATGGTGGGGCTAGAGTGTGGTGGGGCACGAGAACTCCGATCTAGGACCGTTGCTCTGATACCATGTTGAGGGAATTTGCTTATTCACGAGGACCTAGGGTTCTCTTATATAGGAGAGCAACATCTTGGGAAAATTGCATAGAGAAGACAACAAGGATAAATACATAAAAGACATAAAGGATAACTAATATCTCAACAATAACGAATCCATGAACCGAACCCACTTTGGTACCATGTAGAAGATGACAATGCAGAAGTGTAATCAGAGCTAAAGAATATAGTACAACGAAGAATACTGGGATTTTAAGTGGAATCCTATTCCATAAGGAACGAGATGAAAGAGGGGTGAATCATGTGCAGGATAGCTCGGGAGGGTGGACGAGATGGAGGGCGGTGGGAGGCGACGGTGTGCCTCTTCCAGGGTCCATGGGAGGTCGATTGAAGGGGTTTGCTCGGTTTCCGGGAACGATGCCTCCGGTGTGGAGGATGGCCGACGGCAGCTTGCTGGGACCATGTTCGATGTTTTGGGCACGGAGGAAGCGTGCATCGCAGTTTTCGATGCCCGAGGAGGTCTTTGAGAGGTGCAGAGGTGGTTAGTAGCGGTGGGAAAGGGGAGAAAGGTGGTCAGATCTTGTTAGGGGTCTGTTGGAGGGATAAGAGAAGTCTAACCGATGCGATGGAGGATATAGGAGGAGCGGTGGGTTGCGGTTTCGAGGGGATGTGGTCCTCCTCGATGACTCGTTGGTGTGTGTATGTGGCCTCTCGTTGGAGGCTGGGAAGCTGATTCATCTATCGCATAGGACGGAGGACTTGGTGCACTGGAGGGCCCCCTATCGTGGGATGGAGGTTGCGACTCTCGGCAGCTAGAGAGGGTTTTTTCGGTAAAAGGAGTTCCTCTCTTGGGGAGGAACATAGAGGCAGTCAGAGGGGTTTTGGTGCCGCTGGTGAAGGTCACAGGTATTGTCGCTGATGGCCTCCGATGTGGTCAGTTGTCGTGGATGCTGGTGAAGGGGTGTGGTGTGGTGCGATCTTCACCTGTGTTTCTCAAGGCACAGTTTAATGGTGGCACATTTTTCTTGGAGGTGCGCAACGAGGGGTCGTTGGGCGGAGTTGGCCAGTGTCAGAGGGTGCGTCATCGAGATGGAAGAAAAAGGAAGGGGAAGGGTATTCTTTTGAGAAATTTCAAATGGGTCAGCCATTTACGAAAAGTGGGATGAGTTGTAATGCAAGGCAAGGTTGAAATTCGAGGTGAGCAGCTTCAGGGGGCGGGCCTCTTTTGTAGAAGTGGTTCCCGGTTTGGCAAACCGGGTCGATGGGTGAGGCGGATCCCCGAATGGGGCTCTCGGGTCTAGGATGGTGGGGTTCGCTTCTTCAAGCGCAGGCGAACCGGATTGGCTCCCGGATCTGGGTGACGGTATGGCGGTGTATCTATTGGTTGCAATTATCTCGGGAGATCTGGATCCGGATGTGCAGGCGGACCCAGCTGCCAGTGGAGCTTCGATTCATCTAGAGGAGCAAGACCCAATCCGGCTAACTGGTGAGTGCTCCTGGCTGGAGCACGGGGGCTCGATTGGTTTCGAAAAATCTCATAAGGAGGGGCATGCAGCTTCAGGGGCACCTATTGGGGCTTCTCTGACTTAGGGGGAGGAGGTCCAGGAGCGAGGGCAGAGCTGCTCTAACAATTTGATGAGTCCCGCGAGGACGATCGAGCGGGCTTCTCCAAAAGTGGGGCGGGGCGGCGAGGCGGAGGTGTCGAGGCGATTTGGGCGGTCGATATGTACGTTATAGCTTGAAGGAGAAGAGGAGGAAGCATCAGGTTGTGATTTTACATGAAGCTTAAAGGTCTCTGTGGGGATGTGTTACATGAAGGTGGGAGGGAGCAGGTCAGCAAGAGGAAGGGGGGAGGTATTGCGGGGGCAGCAAGGATTGCTAGGTAGGGGGCACATGAGGCGCACGGGGGTACAAGTGGAGGCGGTTTTAGGGAGGAGGAGTGTGTTGGGGGCATGGAGGCAGATAAGGGGGCAGAAGGGGTATACGGGGGGACCTGGAAAGGGAGGTGATGAGATGCCTCAACGTTGTACCGCCAAAGGGGGTATCAGTTGGTTACCAATGAATGTGGTCTCTTGGAACATGAGGGTTTGGGGCAGACAGAGAAGAGGATGGCATTGAGAAATTTATTGATGGAGTAAAGGGTGAGCGTGGCAAAGTTGCAAGAAACTAAAATCACATGAGAGTTGGAGGGGCTATGAAACGAGGTTAGGGGAAGCAAACTTAGGGGGTTCAAAGCGATTGCCTCGGTGGGGCCGTAGGATGTTTGGTGACAGGATGAGATGGAGAAAAATATGAGATGGAGGAGAAAAAGGTGTGGGGACAGCATTCACTTCCATTCTATTGTGGGTGTAAGGCGGATGGAGCAAGGTTCGTGGCTACTAATGTGTACGGCTCATGTGGTGGGTTTAACACTGTCACTTTGGTGGACGGGTTGGTTTTGGCTAGGGTTGGGTTCCCGAATGTGGTGTAGGTCATTGGTGGTGGCTTCAAATGATCTGACCCGAAGGACCGGTTTGGGGCTCGTAAAGGGAGAGATGACGGCTCTGCGGACTTGGTTAGGATGGTGACGGAGCTTAGGCTCTAGGTGATTGACGTTGTGGGATGCCAGTACACGTAGCGGAACTCGAGAACTAGGTCATGTCTTGACAGATTTATGATGTCCACAGAGGCGCTTCTGTTGTTTCCTTTGGCTAGGGTTCGGGCATTGCCCAGGGCGCACTCGGATTACACGCCTCTGTTGTGGAACTCAGGGGAGGGTGATCACCCTCACGCTTTCTTCAGGTTCGAGAGGCCTTTACTGTTGAAGGAGGGGTTCCGGGAGGCTGTGGTAGAGTTTTGGGACACTTGTCGACGAGGGGTTCGGTGATGTTCGGATTTGCGTGCAAGGTGGCTAAGCTTAGGAGATTTTTTATGGCCTTTAAGAAGGCGGACCGAATTAAGTGTCGGGAGAAAAGAATCAGGGTGCAAGAGGAGGTTGGCAGGTTGGACAAGCTTGAGGATGAACGGGCGTTGATGGTGGAGTAGTTGCTGGAGAGAAGCAAGCACCTGGGCGAGATTCTTTGCGAGGACAAAGAATTGTCTTGGAGGCAACGATCCAAGCAGCGGCGGGTGAGGGAGGGAGATGCGAACTCGATTTTTTCACGTCGTGGCCAGTGAGTGGAGGCATAGGAATTCCATACACTCGATCGTGGTTCGCGATGAGGTTACGGAGGGAAATTGGGAGGTGGGGCAGCTCTGCGATCACATTTCCAGGCCTTTGGGAGGTGGAGAAGTCGGGAGGGGTAGGGTTGGCGAGGAAAGGGAGAGACAGATCTCCAACAAAGAGGCATGTGGTTTAGTGAGAGAATTTACTGAGGCAGAGGCAAAGAGGACATTTTTCTAGTTGAATGCAGATGGTGTACCGGGTCCGGATGGCTTCCCAATGGGCTTCTACATGGAGTTCTAAGAGGTAGTAAAGGGTGATGTACTGGAGGTGTTGATGGGATTTATGGAAGGAAATCAGGGTTTCGAGAGATTGAACAAGGCACTTATTTTTTTGTTGTCGAAAAGAGATGCACCAACCAGGGTGGAGGACTACAGGCCCATTACGTTGTCTAATGCATTATACCTCATTATCTCGAAGATCCTTGTGAATCACATGAAAAGGGTTCTTGATCAGATCATTTCGTCGGAGCAAACAATGTTTATTCCTGTGAGAGCTACGGCTGATGGTCGGGTGATGGCTTCGGATCAAGCGGTGTGTGAGATGACGGCTTCGCATGCGGTGTTGGTCAATGGTAGACCGAAAGGGGGTTCCTTCTAACCACAGAGGGGCATCAGGCAGGGTTGTGCTTTGGCTTCACTTTTGTTCGTTATAGTGGATGACACTTTGGCGGTTAGGGCTATAGAAGGGAGCACGTATCCATTCATCATTTGTAGTATGCCGATGACACGATCCTATTCCTAGGGGTTGAGGAGAAGATTCGGAGAGTATCATATATTATGGATATTTTTGGGGAGTTATCAGGGCTCCATATCAATAGAGATAAGTCTGTGGTGGTTCCTTTTGGGTTCTCGGAGCAGGAGGTGATGAGCGCGTTGGTGACGTTGGGATGCCCAACAACCGCCTTGTCGATTACATACAAGGCCTTAAATGTCGGTTTCGGTCACCATTTCGGTGACGATCAAAACAGAATTTCGATGGAATTTCGGTCAAATTTCGATCGAAATTTCGATCATTTCGGTCATTTTTTGTACTGGGACCCCCATATTTCGGTCATTTCGGTCGAATTTAGATTTCGACTGGATATCGATATTCGGCAGAAATTCGACTGAATTTCGCTGAAATTTGAGGCCATGATTACATATATGGGGCTATCGTTGGTGACGGGTAGGCCCAAAATGAGGGATTGGGGAGCGTTGCTAGAAAGATTGGAGGGAAGGCTGGCGGGATGGAAGGTGAGGATGTTGTCTAGGGGAGGAAAGCTGATTCTTTTGAAGCATGTTCTTTCGACCATTCCGATCTTCTTTTGCTCTACAAGGTCGTTGCATGTTGGGGTGCGGTTGAGAACGGAAGCAGTTATAAGAAGGTTTTTTTGATCAGATGGGAGGCAATCCAAAACGGGCATTCATCTGGTTGATTGGGGTAGGGTGACTTTGTCGAAGAAGAAGGGTTGTTTGGATGTTCTGCAGGTGTGGGAGATGAACAAGGCATTCATGGCCAAATGGTTGGTGCGTCTCTGGGGGAACTCGAAGGACATGGTTTGCAGACTGATGAGGAAGATTTACAGGATCTCGATATCATTGGAGGTTGTTACACGGTGTCTACCATCATCTTTGTGGAAAGACATTACACAGATGATCTCAGAATTGGAACTTAAGTTGAGGCATGTTCTTGGAAACGGAGCAGGATTTCGTTTCTAGCGGGACGACTGGACGGGAGATGGGGTTTTGGGAGAGAGGTACCCTCAACTTATGCAGTTGGCGGCATATAATGAGGAGATGGTGCAGCAGGTATGGGATATGGGATCGTGGTCTCTGGTTTTCTCCTCAGACTTGTCGGAACAAAGGGTCGAGGAATTCATGGCTTTGCACTTGGAGTTGGCACAACAGGCGGGACCAACGAGCGGCAGGGATCACTTTGTTTGAGGAGATAGTAGATTTTTGATGAAGAAGGCGTACTGATTTTCGCGGAGGAAGGGGAAGGAGTAGGGGAGGAGGTCGGCATAAACATGCAGATGATATGGAGAAGCAAGGTACCTATCGGATCAAGGTTCTCCTTTGATTATTCAGGCTAGACAAGATTCTCACCAAAAGACGTAGGGGGTAGTTGTTGGGGCGGAAGATGTTATGTGCGATAGATATGGTAAGGTGATGGAAGAGATGAAGCATTTGTTCTTCTCATGCTCCTCCTCGGCTCAGGTTTGGTGCAGGGCGAGCATACCTTAGCTTGTTGGATGGAACTATTCAGGATTTTGGAGAGATATTAGATCAGTATGCGGTCATGGGCACGAGGACAACGCGTTTCCTCTTGCGTTGATTTGGGTAATTTGGTGTGCCAGAAATGATGTCATTTTTTTGGGGGGAGATATTTTGTATACTGAGAATGTGATGGAACACTGTAGAGCGCTATGTAATGCTTGGAACTTGTAACATTCTGTAAACTTACATTTCACTAATATATATATATACCATTTGAGGTGGGTCCCAACTTGGGATGCCACCCTCTTACTTTTTCAAAAAAAAAAGAAACGGGATGAAACCATGGGAGAACCAACTCAAAGGCTTGATGTGTATATTAAGCTCTCAATATATACAGAAGGTGGGGGCTTCTTATATAGCTCACCATTATAACCAAGTCCCGCTAATAGACGATATGGGACTAACATAGTTGCATGTGGCAATTGGATCCTTGAGGGATCCAATTACCCACCTATAGACGCATACTTTAACAATTCTCTTAATTACTCAACCTAATAAACAATTACAGATCGTATGCGATCTCCTTATTGATATAAAAATAAAAATTATGACAGACTCGGATTGGAGAAAATTAACAACTAACCCTGACCCTAATTTATTTAGCTATTCTAATTGAACAGAACTAAAATGACGCCAAACCCTAAGTTATTTAGATATTCTAATTGGACGAAACTAAAATGACACCAAACTCTAATTTAATCAAACTCTAATTTAGTTGATTCCTAATTTTACTCTAATTCCCAAATTATTGCGGCATTAGCTCTGTCACTGATAAATACAAAGATAGATAAAATTAAGCACAAAGGCAATCACATCACATAACCATTTATAGAGGCTTACCTACCAAGGAATTATGCCATGTGTGTAATATTGGCTTACTTAAAACTCGAAGCCCATGTTATAAAAAATGCTTTTGGTGTAGTTCACACTATATACAATGTGTGCACAAAGCACTCTAAGGTTTATTCTTCCACTTTGGTAGAAAGGCCCATGTGAAGAAAGTATCGTAACCAAAATAAATATAAAGCCTTCAAAAAAATGCAAGGTTGCAAAAGTTGACAGTCAGTACTCGATTAGACAGGTCACTGATCGGAGATTAATCGACAGTCAGGCGACTAAACGAATTTAGTCGGACTTTAGACGGTTTTGTACCTTTTAATTATTTGAAATACATAAATCATTTTATATACATATATTCTTATATATTTACTCAAACTTGTAAATTTTTTAAGGTAAACTACAAAGAATGGCATCAAATATGCGTTGATTCCCAATTAGGGGCCTCATTTTTCAGATTTAACAAAGAGAGGCCTGCTCTTTTTTGTCTCAAATATAGGCCTCCATAAGTTTATGCAACCCTTATATGTCGACATTAAACCCTGAAGTTGAAAGTTCAGGTCCCTCTTTGTTACATTTGAAAAATGAGGCCTCTAATTGGGAATCGATGCATAGTGGAGACCTTTTTGTAATTTACCCAATTTTCTATATTGTCATAATGAATAAAAGAAACAACTAAACTTCCAATCAAACATTAAGCACATTAAGTATCTTAGGATATGTTTGCTTTTAAAAAAATGGGTGAAAATATTTCCAAAAAAAAATGACCGACTAATCGGCCTAGTGACAGACTAAACGGGTCTTTTAGTCAGTTGGTCAACTAAAGGCCGATTAGCCTTAGTTGGAGTTGCTACCCCACCTAATCTCGAGTAGCAGTTTCACCTCTTTCATGCAAAGGCCCCTCACACAGGGCCCACCATTTAGTAAGATCATGTCTCCCAGGAAGCTAGTACCAAGAGCTTGCTATAATCCCCCCTTTAGATGGATGAGATCCCAACAACCTTTATCTTCGACCACACCAATCAGCATAAGATCTTTCTACAAATCTCAATCCATAGTATCGCCCCGTAAAACTTCTGTTGGAGCGATTTTCAAGGATCAGCACGTGCCACTGCACCGCCTTGAATAAATAGCCTGATGATCCTGGTTTATCTGGAGGTTGCATACATAACAAGCAGTCAGCCCAGCAGTGTCCCTGGATGCCGCAATGGAAGCATCGTGGAAGCAACGAGCACCGAAAGCCTTAAGGCCATGAAAATCACATCGAAAGAACTAAAGACTTCGCTTGAGATGACTCACTGTTTGCCAATCTTCCTCCTCCATCACTCCCTTGTAATTGTTGGCCCTCCGCTCCTTCATCTCTTCTTTGGTAGTACTACTCCATAACCTCAGTCCTTACCGAGCTTGCCAATGCAAATAAGCCATCTTTCTCTCCTTCCCACGGTGTGTCATCCCCATCACTGGTTTAATCCTTATAATATCAAATAAATACATGTTTTGTAAATGTTGTATACAGAATAGTAATTCTGTACTTATAAGTTGTAAAAATATGTACATAGCATTGTAATTTGGTAATGTTATTGTGTTGTAGGATAGCGATGTAAATTAAGAGTTATAAAAATTGCACACAAAATTACAATTCTGTACTGATGTAAACAAGATGCTATAATAGGAAAAAAGTTATTCACATATAGGATTGTGTATAGGTATTTTAGATATCATTAATGCCATTGTCGTAGTAATTAATAATTTTAATGTAATCAATTTAAATGATGAAAGAATGCACTCATTATGAAGAGGTGTCAGTCTTATCCGGGTTTTCCTGCAATTGACCCTTTATTTATTTTGAGTCTTCGATTAATTAAATTACTTGATCCGCCATTTTTATTTATTGAGATTGGTTGTATCTCAATCTTTTTTGTAAATTAGTTAGAGTCAATTAGGAGCCAATTAGGATCTTATTTGTTTGAATTTGACTCTCTTTCTAATTTTGTAATACCACCCCTCCTATATAAAAGGAATGGCAGTCTATTGTAGTTCAGATTATGATATGAATTAAAATTTGAGTTTTAGTTTGGAGAGTGTCTTCACCGATCCCCTTCCCTAAATTTCTAGAGTTTCTCCTCTCATCATGTTCCTCCCTCAACCCGCAAGGCACGTCGCGATCTTCTTCTCTTCTCTCCCTCTTCTTTGATTTTCCCGATTTCATCATGTCCCCATTGTAACCACCGCAACTCGAGCATTCATAGTTGCAGCAGTTTCTGTTGGTTCGAGAAAACAATGAGCATCACGACTACCTGCCGCCACCGCCCAAAACCTAAATAATTGTGTTGACACCTTCTCCCATCTGTTGTTGTCATCAACATGGATAGGAAACCAAGCAAGGGAATCATCTTCGCTTTTCATTCTATAAAAAAGGCATTTGTGATTGCATGCTTGACTAACTTTCCTCTTTCATTGCAACTATAAGTATTTAATTGAGAAGTAAAAAAGGAAACCATGTGGATTGGTGTTTCACATAACAACAATTGAGAATAAAAATGTTTTCAACTACAGCTGTGAGATAGAAATCTGAAGGTTGGATTTGAGCACATCATTTTCGTAATGGGCATTATGCTCATTGGAAAATTCCTGTATATACAGGGGAAACTTCAAATGAGATAGGATCTTTCCTGAGTTAAAAAAAAGTCAAATCATATGTGAAAGGCACCCTATATACATGTGTGTATTCACTTATTTATTATATTTATATATAGTATCTACTTCTGAGCAGGGGGTTCATTAGGATTATAATAAGGACCCCTCCTTTTATTAGTGTTTACAATCATTTTGAGCAAAATATTTAGTATTAACAGATGTTCTTATTATAAATAATCACGTTTAGAAAAAGTAGATCTTAATTAATACAAAATTGGCATATCTTAATTTTCCTTACAAATATTTTTCTGATTTAAACAAATTATCATTTCATACTAATTTATATTAATTTTTGTAAAATGATTAATTATAGTAAGAATATTATATTACAATTGTAAAATAATAAATAATTATTTCAAAAACACTTGAAAAATGAAGGTGCCCATTATTATCCTAATGGGCCTTGTGCTCATTTGGGATGGCCTCATCTCTAGAGAGAGCAAGAGAAACAGGCACGCACTCGCATACACATACATGCATGCACATATATACATATATAGATAGGCACACATTAAGACTAGATTTGATTTTCTATTGTGAGTAGGTCTATGAAAAGTCCTCCCACACGGCCCTATTCTGGTGTATGGGAGATTCACAAAAAACGCCTCCTCCACACTGTTGGTGACAGTTCATAGCATGATAGATATCCTGCTCCCATGCATCAAAAGTCTTGATCATTCCTTGAGAGGTTCCTTCACGAGGACATGGGAACTTCTTCAAATCATCAAGATAGCTTGAAGGCACTTGACCATAAACATGCTTCTCAATGCCCTTCAATTTGATCGAGGTGCCCTGTAAAATAAGAGAGAGGAGGCATGCAACTTCATTTCTCGAACAGTAGCTGTCAAGGTTCCCAATTGACCATAATGAAATGAACAAAAGTGGCCTTTTGAGAGACACTAAGAGGAATGTAATTGGATCCTGATCAACAAGAGGTCTCAAGGAAGAGGATTGTGAATGCTATGATCGAATATGGAGCTGCAAAAATGGGCTCTGAAGATTGTGACTATGCATATAAAAAATTGAAGAGGTAAAGCCTCCTCTGGATGGTTGTGATTAAATCCAAATACGGATCTCTGGTGAGAAGAAGACCAAAAGGGGAGAGGCATAGTTATTAAAGGTTCTTAAGAACACGATGAAAGAGGTCATTATTGTCATTAGAGCTGCCGCGAGTGCCCTGAAAATCAAAAGGGGTAGTCATACCTATTAAAGGTTCTAAAGAACATGATGAAAGAGGCCCTTGATGCCGTTAGAGCAGTCACTAGTGCAGTAAAAACGGTGGAGGAGCATCGATGCTAGTGCTGGAGACCGTTAACACCTACAATATCAGCACTGAAAGAGTCTCGATGTCGAGGCCTAATGATTCCGGCTCCAACCCTCGTAGGAGAAGGTGCTACCAATATAAACATGGCATGCATCGTTATCGAGACTACAAGGTGGTTAGAAGCTATCTGGATGAGAGTTGCACCAAAGCGACCCACATCAAAACTGGTAGAGACTATGTAAAGGAGGTCTGCAGGTAATTCACATCGGTAGGAACCCAGGGCTAGGAAGAGACGTCCAGAGAAGATAGCAGAGAATTCTGTGGGACATCGGAATGCCCATCTTGACTATACGTGTTTGAAACCATGTTAAAGAAGGTATGAGTTGTTGTATTGCACAGAACTGTAAGGAGCTCTTTTATAGAGATAAGAGACTCCTACAAGTGAAATGGAAATTATCTAAAAATGCAGAGAAAAGAAGAATCTACAAAAGAATCTATCTATAACATAGTGGAAGTTTGAAACAAATTCGCCTGAGGGGTACCTGTGGAATCTTATTCCACGGGACCCTCAGGTGAACATATATTTTGTTAAGTACCCCAAGGAAGCCGTGACTTGAGGTCACGGCTTCCATAGTAGGAAGTCGTCACTTGAAGTCACAGCTCCCACTAAAGGAAGCCGTGACCTCAAGTCACGGCTATGGGTTGAATATAGACGCAGGCGCGACCCGACCCTCCCCCCACGCGCATAGAACCCTCCTCTTGCCCGGGACTGACGCACTCCACGCCGCCCCAGCCTCCCCCTCCGCCAGCACGCCCCCTCCCGTGCCGCCACCTCCTCCCATTCCGCCCCCCTCGATCCAGTGATCGCCTCGTGCCTCCCCGTCGCTACCTCCTCTTGTTGTGGTGCTCCATCTCATCCACTGTGAGTGAGCCCTAGCATTATGTGTTTATTGTTTTTTTTGTTTTGTATAAGCCACACATTGTGTACTTAGGAGTGTAATATTTTCATGTGTAATTTTAATTACTCTTATTTTTGAAGATAGTCAAAGCAATGGAAGTATTGTGCTTGTTCCATGTTGGTGGAAAGATTTGTAAGGATGGCAAAGAAGTCAGATACGAGGGAGGTCGGGTGAAACCCATAAAAGTTGGGATGGGTTTGACATTTTATGGATTGGTCGAGATGATTACAAAATCATTTCGTCTTGACTTAACCAATGGTACAGAATTACATGTGTTTCACATGATGTCGGAGAGTAATGAGACTTTTTTGGTTGATGTGGAGTATGATGGTGACATTGACGATGTTTTGAACTACTCTGAGATGATGGGAAGCTCCTACAGACCAGTTTTATTTACTGACATTGTATGCACAAGAGCTCCTATGTGTTTACCCCAAGCTACGGCGACGGCTCCAAGAATCTCGTGTCAACGATAGGACTCCTTCTCCCAGCGTCAACCTAAAGCGCATCGACCGCTATTTAAATATTATAAAAGAAATGTGCATCAAAGCATTTGAGAGAATCAAGCTAGTTCTTCATAGTGGTGAGATCATACTTCTCTTTCCTTCTCACTTCTCAATGACGTATAGCCCTATAGTCTAGTTAAGGGAGAAAGCTTGGCTCGACGCTTGCAGAGAGGGAAGAGAGAAAGCTTGGCTCGACGCTTGCAGAGAGGGAAGAGAGAAAGCTTGGCTCGACGCTTGCAGAGGGGGAAGAGAGAAAGCTTGGCTCGACTGGATAAAAAGGAGTAGGTAAAGTCGTACACATGTTGTTTCTCGTACATCTGATGTGACCACATATGGAAGGGAGATGGCGACAACAGTAAATTTTCCCCAACCTTTGGGGTCCTCTCTGAATAACCCCATCTACGCTATAGGGGAGGACCACGATCCCGAGATTAATCGTATGATGGAGGATACCCCACAGAACACTGATGATGAAATGGAAAATGATGATGGAGAAATGTTGAATGATGAGAACGAGATTGTGCGTGTTGAGTCTGGCATTCCCTTTTATAACACACGAGGCGGTGATGGTTACATCCGTAACGGTGATGACGTTATGGGAATTCATGACGGAATGGCAAGTTCAGATGAGTTAAGAAATGGGATGACCTTTAAATCAAAAGAAGACTTGATTTATTCAGTCAAGTTGTTTCACATCAAGCACATTACAATTTTGAGGTGCACGAATCTGACCGTCATGTATGGGTTATTTATTGTAGCGAGAAGAGCAGAGGTTGCCTTTGGCGGTTGCGTAGACATCGTCCCCACTTGATGGGGTACATGACATCTAACTTCTCTGAAAGTTATAACGTTGTATTGAAAGATGCAAGATCACTTCCAGTGGCATCTTTGGTGCAGAAGACATACCACAATTGCATTCAATATTTCTACGACCGTCATAGTCAGGCAATTTCTCATCTTGCTCGTTGTGACCGATTCACCAAATACGCTGCTGACATGCTAAAGAGGTGGATGGATAGGAGCAACAGCCGTCGAATCACTCGAATCAGGGGTGCTCCTTTACACTTATATGAAGTCATCACAGGGCAACGGATGACACAGTTTGGTCTAAAGGGCGGAAGGAAACATTCAGTCCTACTCAGTGACTTGTCTCGCACCTGTCAGAAATGGCAGGTCCATAGAATCCCTTGCTCTCATGCATGCGATAATCTAGCACATCTAAATATTGATGTTGATGAGTATATGGGCCCGTGGTATACATAGCAGTGTCAGCAAAACATCTATGAAGGTGTCTTCTACCCCATTGGAAATAGGGAGGTATGGCCAACATTCACAATAGAGAAAATAATTCCAGATCCAACAAGAGTACGATCCAAGGGTCGGCCCAAATCAAAGCGAATTCATAATGAAATGGACATGCGTGAGGATCCTATCCAACAACAGTGCGGGGCTTGTCGTCAACTTGGTCATAATCGTCGGCATAGTAGCCATGGGCCACCAAGTGTATACAAATGTGGGTTATGTCGGGAGAGTGGCCACAACAGGAGGAAATGTCCAAACCGTACTAGCCAAGGTTGTTTACTTTTTGATAATTGCGACTAAATTTTTTACTAGTCACTTGTTTAAATTTTGAGAACCATTGATTGATTTGTTTTAACCACTCAATTTTTTAATTGTTGCAGATGGAGCCAGGTCCCATTAATCGATCTGTTTTACATCTACAGGGCTCTCATAGATCCAGAGTTGTTTGGAAGAGAGATGTATGTGCTTAAAAATATTATAATGTAAGTTTTTATCAATAGGTTTTATTTTGTACACCGGAGGCCCGATTGGGGGGAGCCCCTTAGGATGTCGTTGGCGGGTACAGTTCGATGTCACTTCAGAGCCAACAAATATGGTGCGTCCATATCGAGATGCATTTAACCTTCAGACAATGTCACAGGTATGAAAGTAAACCTAGCATGTTGTTACACTAAGAGGGGTTATCCATGATTCTAATAAAATTATTTCTATTTTCGTAAGTTGTTTGGAGGCCTTACACGGCAGATGTGATGCAGATGCTTCCTCTGTACTGCTTGGAAGCACCGGATCTTCATGTTGCAAGAGTACCACTGATTCATTTCTGTTTGGTTGAGTTATACACTCCAGATCGTGTGTTACGACAGTTTGGAGCAATTCAGGGGATCTCAGGCCTGTGCAACACATGTCCAAAGCTCCACTCGATAGATCTGCGAGGGAAGATCAACGTCGATTGGATCTAATTCTACGTCAACTTCTTGGGGATGTAGGAGAACAGGAGAGATTATATTGTGGAGACGGTCCCCATAATGCCAGGAGGAGATGGGGTGACAGATGACTACATGAATTGGTATAACCGTATCACCCGACGGTTTATTGGTAGACACGGGTGCATGATGGACTTTGTTGTGAGTAACAAATACATTAACATTTCATTTTCAACATAGATGGAATATGACTCGAGTATGTCTCATTTTGCAGGTATCGAGATTTGGAGACATCCGTCTAGCAAGGGATGATCCAGAACGTGTGGTATTTTTAGCGGTTTATTCTGAGCGGCGACTACTGGAAGCCATCGACAGACAATTTAGAGATGGGGTAGATGATGATGAGGAAGCTGAAGGATATGAAGAAGAGGTTTCCGCGGAACCAACTCCTACTGACCGGGGTCGTGGACGACGACATGGACGAGGACGCGAAGGATCAAGAGCTGGAGGTGGTCGGAGGCGACAAGTCGAAGCATCTACTGCACTCCCTTCCAGGACCATTGCATCCCTAGTAGCCTATCCACACCAGCCGCCCCGGTGAAGGAGAGGGGTCCTTTTGACGCCGACCCTTCACGATGCTCTCCGCTTCCAGGACTTCATATAGACGATGCGGCGGCACTCGATGAATCTATGATCTCACAGATTGATGAAGCTAGCCAGATCATGCCCTCAAGCCAACTGCAGCCTGAGGCGCTACCGTAGGAATCTGACGAAAGGCCACCTAAGTTCATAGTGCTTCGTAGAAGGAAACGTGTGTAATGTATTTGTAACGTAGTGAAGACCTTTTTATTTGTATCACAATGTATATTGAATGTATATTAAATGAAAACCTTCTTTTGTTATGACTCTATGTCATTTTATATATACTAAATGAACAGTTTTTCTTATGTTTTATGACTCTTTTTTGGATCAATGTATATGTCTTATGTTTTATGTATGCGTTTGTGTATGTGCTATGTAGATACAGTCCCACCACCATGGATGGGGACTTGTCTGTCCTGGAAGCAGAGAAAGTTGTGACTTGAGGTCACGGCTTCCTTCAGTGGGAGCCGTGACATCAAGTGACGGCTCCCTACTATGAAAGCCGTGACCTCAACTCACGGCTTCCTTGGGGTACTTAACAAAATATATGTTCGCCTGGGGGTCCCGTGGAATAAGATTCCACAGGTACCCTTCAGGCGAATTTTCCTCATTGACTTCAGATGAACGCATCTTCTGTTATAACTTATAACCAGTCCCTTCAATCATTCTTCTCACAAAGGTCTCTAGAAAGTTTATGGTCATGAATCAGAAAGAATATAATGGGTCTTTTAATTATGGATTTAACTCTGAACAAAAATTGTAGCAGCAAGTTCAACTTTCTAGTTAATTAAGTTCATGGCTTTCCATGATATCAGACATGGAGTCTCAGAAGAAAAAACTGCTTGATCACATTTGTGTGAATCATATTTTATGAAAAAAACCAGAGTAAACGAGTTTTTGTTAAAATTAAATTGATGGCTTTGAATAAGACCAGATATAGAGATTCAAAAGGAAGCACTTGCTTAGTCCTAATTGTACAGAATGAATCATATTATAAGACCAAGGAATTAACAAGGAATTACTGATGACTTCGCACTTCATTACAAAAAGTTCCAATCGGGCTTCTATCATGTTTCAATTTGTATAAATTAAATGGTGTGCACTTTACAGACAACTGCAATTTTTTCATCGTTTTTTAAGAAACCAGCTTGGCTGATTAGTTCTGTAAGGCATGTCGTGTGTTTTGTACAGGCTAAGAAAGTAGCATCAGACTAATAATGTCGATGTTGCAGAATGCCAAGCAGGGAACTTACCATGCAAAGAAGAAAATTTTGCTCTTCTGGCAGTTCTCTTGGGTGACGAAGTCGAAGTCATAAACAGCATATCGGCAGTCATTTTCAGGCAATGAAGCTATGAAATCATCATAGCTCTCAGTGGCAGCACCCATTTTCTCTACCACTACCTCTTTGCACTTCTCATCAATCTTGAAGATCACATAGCGATGCTGTTTCTTTCTTTGGAGCTCCAAATAAGTGTGCTTGCACTGATCTGCAACACCCATCCCAGAGGAAGCATTTGCCTAGAGAGCATAGCATATAAAACAATTAAGAGAGGGGATGCCTGCAAGCATCGTGTTCAAAGGCTAGAATGTGAACAGAACACTGCTCTTATCTATCATAGGATATTCATATTGTTATTCATATACCAGTTTTCTATAGTAAACTAGCAAATGCCCTACATTGCGGAAGATTAAAAAATCATATAATATTGGGAAACACTAACAAAACTATTAATCTTAATTTATTTTGATTAAGGTAAATAATTTATATGAAAATAAATTTGATAAAGTATAGATGCACAATTATTATTGTGAAGTAGGGGTGAAGGAATCGAGGTGAAGATTTGCAACGGTAATGTTCAGAAGAAAGATTCCTTCAGATACTTGGGATCTATTTTGCAACATGATGGGAAAATTGATGAAGATGTTACTCTCAGAATAAATGCATGTTGGCTTAAGTGGAGAGAAGCCGTTGTTGTTCTATCTGATATGAAAATTCCTTTGAAAATAAAAGAAAAGTTTTCCAAAGCAGCTGTGAGACCTGCTATGCTCTATGGATTAGAATGTTAGCATGTGAACTATAGACATATGTAGAGAATGACAGCAGCATAAATGAAAATGCTTAGGTGGGTGTGCGATCATACACATAAAGATCAGATTCAGAATGATGTGATCAGAAGGAAAGTTGGTGTGGCTCATGTTAAGCTATTAGTCTGTAACTACTTTTACTAGGTTGAGGAGTCAACATGAGAGTTGGTTCTCTCTCCTTGCTTTCAGTGATACCTACTCTACACTTATCATCCCAAACTTGTATTTATATCTCAATTTTCTAATGCTACAGCAGCAAGCACATTTTATACCTTTCCTATTCTTCTGAAATGGTATCAGAGCCCTCATGAGAAGCCATCCACCCTCCAAGTGAGATCCATCTTTCTAGTTCTTTCTTCCCTTATTTCAATCTCCAGCCATCCCAACCCCATTTTTCTTCTATGTCGTCAACCCAACCAGAACGATACCCTATCCCAACCCTCGACACCTTTCTCACAGTCCAGCGCCACCACATCTACACCACCGCCGCCCCTACGTTCCTCTGCCGCCCTTCTGTCTACATCTGTCGCTCCTCCACCGGATTCAGCGGCCCCTCCACCCCTCCTGCGTTGTGCCATCCAGTCATCTCTCCCTCTTCCTCCCAACCTTAATCGCCAACCAACACCACCTATGTCTTGTATCATCCCCAACCCACCTTAACCCTTCACCCTTTCAGGGAATGCTCACCTTTCCAATCTCTTTGTCGATTACAACAATGATGACCTCATCATTGCCAACAACCAGCATTCATTACTTCATGATGATAAAGCTCACCGGTACATTCCTCTTCTTCACTCCCAGGGCCTCATGGGATTCGCAGATGGCTCCAACCAAAAACCTGCAGATTCGTCTACCTTAGCATCCAACTCCTCCACAAGTGATGCAATGTCCTCGCCCATTGATTACGTATCAATTGCTGCTCAAGTAGAATGGCTCAGGAAAGACTAGACCCTACTCAGCAGGCTTCTTGCATCTCTGTCTGAGGAAGTCCTCCCTGATGTTGTCGGTCTCACAACATCACATGATGTCTGGACAACACTGGAACAATCATATGGCACTCCTTCCTACATAAGGCTACTACAACTCAAGATCCAACTCCAGAACCTTCGTAAAGGAGATAGATATGTCACTACTTTTCTACAAAAGGCCAAACTCATTGTCGATCAACTTGTTGCCTTGGGCCAACCCCTATCCACGGCAAATTCAAAGCCATGGTCTTTAACAATTTATCTCCATAATTCGCGACATTATCGTTGCACTAAGAACTCCTAAGCATCCTTCATGCTCATAAAATTCAACTTCAATTTTCAGCAACAACCATTAACGGCTTAAGTTTCATATGATTCGCCACATTCAGCCAATGTTGTCACATATTCATGCAATAGTCGCAGTAGTAGCCAAGGACGCTCTCAAGGGTGTGGACGAGGACGTCAGTCTCCATGTCCTATTTGTGGATCTTGGGGACACGGTCCTTATCGTTGTCGCTTCCGAAACCGAGGATGATCTCAATATCCACCTCCACAGGTACATATGTCCTATGCTGACACTGCCACGCTTGATGATTGGTATGTAGATTATAGTGTGACTCATCATATTACATGTGATATCAGCAAACTATCTATCTTCGAGCCCTACCAAGGTCCATAACATGTAAAAGTCAGTAATGGTCAAGGTATGCATATATCCCACACTGACCAAAGCACACTTTGTTTTTCCAGTACATCGTTTCACCTTAACAATATTATATGCACTCCCTCTGTTGATAAGTCCTTACTGTCTTGTTACCGTCTTTGTTGTGACAATCAATGTTCAATTGAATTCACTAACAACTCTATTGTAATCAAGGATTGTCGTACCTCCCGACCACTACTTTGAGGTAGCAATAACCAAGGGTTCTACATGTTTCCCATTCTCGCTTTTTCCAGTAGCTTTTGTCTCCTTCAGTCAGTCCAGCACTTTATGGCACCATCATGTTGGACATGCTCAGCCATCTACCATTAATAAGGCTCTTTGCTCCTCTATCATTGCCCTGTCAAGGAATAACTTACGTGATGCATGTTACTTAGGAATAACTCCAAACTACATCTGCCTGAAACTCATAGTCACTACACTAAACCGTTGGAACTTTTATTTAGTGATATTTGGGATCCTGCTCCGTTAACTTTGACATCTGGTCATAAATATTTTTTCATTTTTCTAGATGATTACTCCAAGTTTTTGTGGTTATTTCCACTCTTTCAAAAATCAGATGTTTGCAAAATATTTATACAATTCCAAGCTTTGGTAGAGCGACAATTCTCAACAAAAATCAAAAGCTTTCAATGCGATGGGGGAAGCGAAGCGAGCATCTTACCCTACGAAATCACTTTAAGAATGTCAAAATCCATCATAGAATCTCTTGTCCTCACACCCACAAACAAAATGGGGTCGTTGAACGTAAAACTCATCATATTGTCAACATGGGCCTCACTCTACTTGCTCAGTTACTAAGAGCTTCTAGGAATATTCCTACAACACTGCAATATTCTTTATCAAGCTTCTTTCAACAAAAGTACTTTATGAAAAATATTTGCATGAAGTCTTGTCTAACACCAATAAATTACAAATTCATCCGTGTTTGGTTGTGTTGTTTATCACCTTCTCCGACCATACAATAAACATAAGTTTTCCTTCTGATCAACAAAGTGTTTCTTTCTTGGCTACACAGCCAACTACATGGGATATATATGCTATGACATGATCACTAAGTGCAGGTACATCTCTCGGCATGCAAGATTCTCGGAATCGATCTTCCCATTTAAAGAAAACTTTTGGAACTGTGTCTACCACCTCCTCAGCCACGGATGCAGCTCACCCTACATGATTCTAAGGTGCTTTAACTACTTCACCAGATGAAGCCATTTGGGAGCATGTAAGCACACCATCTCTACTAACTCCGCAAGAACTAGCTATTCCAGTACATATTGAACCTCCTCGAATGCTACGCTCCTGGCAACATGTTGACTATCGCTCGTTAGTTGGTCCATCAAAAAAATCTAATCATCCACTTGCAGTCGCATTGGTGACTTTGGCCATTTCCACAGCAGAGTCAACATGCTTTTTAGAAGCAAACAATGATCCACACTGGCACATAGCTATGGCTGACGAATACAATGCTCTTCTAGCAAACGAAACCTGGAAAGTTGTTCCTAGACACTCTGCTATGAATGTTGTTGGATGTAAGTGGGTTTTTCACATTAAATACAATCCCAACGGTGCCATTGATCGGCACAAAGCTTGCCTTGTCGACAAAGGATATCATATGTGAGAATGAATTGATTACGCATACACTTTCAATATAGTATTCAAACCAACCATAATTCGTGCAGCCCTCTCTACAGACGTCACAAGAGGCTGGGAGATAAATCAACTAGATGTCAGCAATGCCTTCCTCCATGGTTCTCTGAAAGAGATTGTTTACATGAAACAACATGTTGGATTTGTACACCTACAACTACAACACCCAAACCATGTATGCCATCTCCAAAAGTCACTCTAGGAACTAAAACAAATACAACGTGCCTGGTTTAATCGACTCCGTGATTTCATGACATGTATGGGTTTTCAGACATCAGGCATCCAAGACAGATACCTCCTTATTTATCCTTTCAAGTCAAGCCACACTTCTGTATGTCCTTTTCTATGTGGATGACATTATTATAACGGGCAACAACACCGACAACATCATCTCTCATCATCATACTTGTAAATGAATTCAAGTTGCGCAACCTTGGCTCTCTTCACTACTTTCTCGGAATAGAGGTACAAAAGCATCCCGCTGATCTCCTTCTTTCCCAACAGAAGTACATTGTTGATCTTCTTAAAAGAATGAACATGTATGATTGCAAGCCAGTACAAACACCGATGGCTACTACAATGGACCTTAAACCTGATGGAAAACCATTCGTTGATCCTACTCTCTACCATCAGGTCGTTGGTTCTATACAATACCTCTTGATGACAAGAGTTGATATCTCCCTCGTTATCAACAAAGCATGTCCATTCATGAGCAATCCCTCAACTCAACACTGGGATTATGTTAAAAGAATTCTTCGCTACTTAAAGATACCTATTATTCACAGTTTGTTACTGTCAACTTAATTTGCTTTTTCCATCAATGCATTTTTTGATGCATATTGGGCAGGGTCAACATATGACCGCGAGTCATCTAGTGGATATCTAGTATTTATAATCTCGAACCTTATAACATGGTCTGCCAAAAAGTAACAATCTCATGGTCCTCCATTGGATCAGAGTACAAGGCACTCGTCGATGCAACTACATAAATCATCTGGCTACAGTCTCTGCATCAAAAACTTCATGTTTGTACATCCACAGTTCCTACTTTATGGTGTGACAATATCGGTGCAACCCACTTGTTTGCAAATATAGTTTTCCATGCTCGAATAAAATGTGGAAAGGATTGAAATGAAATGGATACAATTACCGTAGCCCTAGAGATCTCTTATATAGGAGAAAAGCTCTTAGGGAAAATTACATAAAGAGACAATGAAAATAGAAAAATTACCAGATAACGGTAAAGAGAAATAAATATCTCAACACTCCCTCTCAAGCTGGAGCATATATATCTATCATGTTCATCTTGGAACAGCAACGGTGAAAAGGCACCTTTGCAAGAGCTTTGGAAAACATGTCAACAATCCGATCGCCTGAAGCAACATGAGAAGTGAATATGAACTCCTTTTGAATCAAATCACGGGTGTAGTGGCAATCAACCTCAATGTGCTTTGTTCTTTCATGGAAAGTTGGATTATTAGATATGAATAGAGCAGCTTGGTTGTCACATTTAAGATGCATAGGAAGAGGGACCTCAACAGTTAGGTCAAGCAGAACGGACTTAACCCACATCATTTCTATGCTTTCTTGGGCCATGGCCCTATACTTTGATTCGGCGCTGGATCTGGCCACAACTGTCTGTTTCTTGCTCTTCCATGAAACCAATGAGCTGCCCACAAACACAGTGAAGCATGAAGTAGACTTCCTATCCTTGGGACACCTCGCATAGTCTGCATCAACACATCCTGAAACTGCAAGAGACGTGTCTCTCCTGAATAGAAGCCCTGCACCTGGAGAAGACTTGAGATACCTCAAGATCATGTTGTCTACATCCATGTGAGCCTTCCTAGGCTGCTCCATAAACTGGCTGACCCTGCTGACAACAAAGGATATATCAAGTTTGGTAATAGTGACATACAATAGCTTCCCTACTAGCTCTCTGTACTGTCTCTTATCCACCTCCGTAGAGTCATCATCATAGAGCCTAGCATTAGGATCCATTGGAGTAGTAGCAAATCTACATCCTATCATACCCATCTCATATAGAAGATCAATGACGTATTTTCTTTGCGTCATTACCATTCTCTGCTGATTTCTTGCAAATTCTAGGCCAAGAAAATACCACAGCTTGCCAAGATCCTTGGTCACAAACTTTTGTCCAAGAAAATCCTTAGCTACCGCAATACCCTCGTTATCACTACCAGTAACAATAATATCATCCACATAGACCAAAACAACAACCGTACCTTTCTGGGTTCTCTTAACAAAAAGAGATTGATCTGCCGTAGATCTGACATAACGATGTTGTTCAATCAACTCCGAGAGCTTCTGGAACCAAGCCCTTGGACTCTGCTTGAGGCCATATATGGCCTTTTGAAGTTTACACACCATACTGGACTCCCCCTCAGCAGCAAACCCTGGTGGTTGCTGCATATATACTTCTTCCTATAAATCTTCATACAAGAAAGCATTCTTGAAATCTAATTGGAAAAGTGGTCGGTCATGTACTACAGCAACTGTTTTGGTGGTATGTCCAAGAAGCCTTTCCCTTTAACATGCAGGACAGACATTTGCAATAACAATGTGAAGTGTAGAGTGACGCGCCACGGGAGAAAAGGTGTCCTGATAATCCACTCCATAGGTTTGGATGAACTCGCGAGCAACCGATTTGGCCTTGTATCTATCCACAGAACCATATGCACGGTGTTTTATTGTAAACACCCATTTACTGCCAACAACAGAAGCACCTGGGGGAGGGGAGACGACACTCTATGTACCATGAGACTGTAAAGCGGGCATCTCTTCTTCCATAGTAAGACGCCATGGACCACTCTACATAGCTTCTTGATAAGACAATGGTATCTTCACAGCTGATAAAGCAACAACAGGCCGTTGAAAGTCCCCAGATAGTCATGCCAAGGAAACATGAGAAGAAAGATGATGCATTGTGCATGCACGCCTCTTCCTACGTAGAGCAATAGGCACGTCCAAGTCCACAATATCCTCAGAAGGAGTATCATCTAGGACATCTTGCACCTCAATCTGCACACTCAAATCACCAGTGCCATTAATGGAACTCAAATGCTCAGAACAAACCTTAGGCGTGTTGGATGATTGAGGAGGCACATGAGCACAAGGCCGACGCCGGTAAACCTGCGAAAAGAAGGTAGGAGTGGCAGGAGGTGGAGGGGTAGAGGAGTTGGTGGAGATGGAGGTGGAGGTGGAGGAAGTGGTGGTGATGGTGGTAGAGGAGAAGAACAGTGGTGGTGGTGGTGACATAGTATCGCCTGGAGTAGGTGAGCCCAGAGGTAAAGGCATATAAACCTCTTCTCCACTTTTTGATGGAATGAGCTTGTCATCTGTAGAAGAGAAATACATAATGGATTCAAAGAAGGCGACATCTGCACTAACACAGTATCTTCGTCGAGCAGGGTTAAAGCAACGATACCTCTTTTAGGTCTTGGAAAACCCAACAAACACGCTTGACTACTCTAGGAGAGAGCTTGTCTAGACCTGGAGGCATCTGATAAACAAAAGTAATGGATCCAAAAACACGAGGCATGAGAGAGAAAAGATCCGTCTTGGGAAACGCAATTGAGAACGGTATCTTCTCTCCCATAACTGATGAAGGCATATGATTCACAAAATAACAAGCAGTGAAAACCGCATCCCCTCAGTAAGAATGGGGAGAACGGCTCTGAATCAGAAGAGTCCTGGTAACATCCAAAAGATGGCGATGTTTCCTCTCAGCCGCCCCATTCTGTTGAGAAGTATATGCACAAGATGCCTGATGCACAATACCATAGGATCTAAGGAATTGAGAGAGTTGTATACTGCATAATATAAGCGCATTATTAGAACGTATATACTTAACATTAGCAGAAAACACATTCCTTATTTCGTTAATAAAGGATTGAATAACAGGACCGGCATCAGACTTGTTCTTGAGCAGAAAACCCCACGACAATCTTGAGAACTCATCAACAGCAACAAGATAAAACCTATGTCCCTGAAGATCTAGGACACGATTGGGACCCCAAACATCAAAATGAATCAACTCAAAAAGACTATGACTACTTTGACCCTGACGACTCTGGAATGTGGACCTATGATGCTTCCCAAATTGGCAGGCCTCGCACTCAAAAGTAAAGCGAGGAGAGATCTGAGAAAAAACATGACGCAACTTTTGCAGAAGAAGATGACCAAACCGAAGATGCCACATATAAGGGGAGACAGATCCAATGCGAAGAAAAGAGTTACCAGCATAAGGAGATTGCACCAGTCTGTAGAGGCCTTCTTGCTCACTGCCAGAACCAATCACCCTGCCCGTAAGAATGTCCTGAAACACAAAAGCAGAAGGATCAAATATGGCACGACAATGTAAATCCTTAGTGATTTGGCTAATAGATAGTAAATTCATAGAGAATTCAGGAGCATAAAGAACAATCTGAAGCCGCATTGCAGGGTTAATTGCACCTCCCCCTGACCAGTAATGGGAGAGTGTGTCCCACCTGCTATCACAACTGATCTGCCTGACTGAGTTGGCTATAAGTACTAAACTGCCCTCCGTCACCACAGAGATGATGGGAAGCTCCTGAATCCATAATCCACTCCGACAAGTCTGCCCTGTAACAACTAGTAAAAGCATATGATATACCTAATGTAGATGCAGATGTGGAGGCTGCTACCTCTGATGATCTAGACGGAGAGCTAGTTGACCCATAAGAAGGCATAATCTCCATGAGCCATGCTACCAACTTATCAAATCTTTGATTAGATGCAGTTGAAGAACTGTTGCCCTGTTGGATCTGTTCTACAACACGTGTTGAAGTAGGAAACCCATGCTTAGAATAGCATGTTTCCTCAGAATGACCTGGCCTGTGGCAGGTTGAGGAGGGGGTTGACTACCCTCCCCCTCCCCTATTCCACGGCCACCTCGGCCACGGAACTGTGTAGGGCTCCCCCTACAACGAGATGATGCCATGGCTGAAGTGCCACCAAGAGATATGGAGAGCCTGCTCAGCCTGCGATATGCCTCCTCCATTGGAGGTATAGTGACATCAGTAAGAATATGTGCTCTAGCAATGTCATACTCAGAATCAAGTGTCGGTAGAAAGACTCCCGTCATCACGGAATCCCTATATGCCTTGAGTTGCTCTGGTGTGGCAAACAAGGGAATGTAACCATGCAACTTCTCAAGCATACCCCTTAAAGATGTGTAAAGGGTATGGAGAGGACGACTATTCTGCTTAGATGTGAAAATGTCGTGTTGAAGTTGCAGAATCTTTGACTCGTTCTTTGCTGGAGAGTATGTAGCTGCGAGAATGTTACACGTAACTTTGGTCATGGGCTGACTCAGTATATCATTGGCTATCTCCATGGGCACCGTCTCAAAAAGCCACCCACGTACATATGCGTCATCTGCCACCCATGAGGCGTTAACCCCAGTCTTGTTAACAGGCTCCTCCTGTGTGAGAATATGCTTCTTGCCATTGCATTCCATTAGACTCATGAACTGCATGGCCCACAGTTCATAGTTCGTTCCATCCATCTTCACGATGGATGCTGGACCTTTGAAGGCACCCAGGGATGGAACATCTGCTTTATTGTATGACATGATGACAACGATCTTCACGACTGGGGTTGCAAACTGGAATCACTATGTCTAGTTTTTTGGATCTAAGCCCGAGAATAACCCAAAATAGATCTGAATGGAGGCAAAGAATCCATATAGCCGATCTTCCTTAATGTGGGAAAAGGCTTTGTTCTTGTTGTTTATTATTGTGAAGAAACAACATGCATGAAATTAATTACTTTACTTATATCAATTATTAGGTAACCACTTAATGGTCTAGTGGTAGTACAGTGTCTCTACCACACAAAAGACCAGGGTTCAAATCCCATTCTTGCAGGGGTTGTGTTAGGTAGTCGACGACCAGTGTAAAAAATAGTCGAATCTTTCAACATGGATTTGAGCAAGAATCCATGTAGCCGACCCTACTTATAGTGAAGGCTTAGTACATTTATTTATATTAATTATTAATTGAGTTGTTTAGTGGTAGTGCAATGTCTACCACCCAAAAGATCAGAGTTCAAATTCCCCTTGTAGGGGTTGTTTTAGGTAGCTGACAACCAGCGTAAAAAATAGTTGGATCTTCCAAACACGGATTTGAGCAAGAATCCATGTAGCCGGCCCTACTTAAAGTGGGAGAAGACTTCACCACATTATATCGATTATTAATTGAAAATTATATTTTGAAATATTAACTTTATATGTTGATTTTTTTAGTAATTAACCAATCATATTTGAATAACCTTCTATATTTAGATTCTTGAGTTTAACTTAAGAATAAGACTTGATGCAACCGCTGCTGGGGGATGGTTGTGGGCTCCGTTTCTTGAGGGATGACTGGTCTGAAGAGGGGGCTTTATGTGACTTGGACCTCAAGCTTTTGACAGGGAGGTATGTGTTGTGGATGTGTGATCGGAGGGCTCTTGGCCTTCGATTTTTGTGACTGAGCTGTCAGACCAGAGAGTTGAAGAGTTTATTTATCTCTAGAGCAGGTTGTCGAGACTTGAGGTGCTGTCAGAAGGTAGAGACTCGTGGTGCTGGGGAGACGGGACATTTTTCATCGAAAAGGCATACAAGATGATTTCAGCTATAACTTTACTGGTTTACTCGAAGATCTCTAGGGAATGTGCTAGGATCTGGAGTTGGAAGATACCTACAAGGGTTAAGGTGTCCATGTGGTTGCTGAGAAGAGAGCAAGTTTTGACAGATACGCAGCAAGCGAGGCTCTTTCCTGGAGCAGAGGAGGGCTGCAGAAGGTGTTGTGGAACATCAGAAGACGTCGTTCACTTGTTCTTTCAATGACCTGGTTCGGCTGACTTGGGGCGAAATGTGAGCATTCCGGGAATCCAATGGAGGGATAAGGAATCCTTTTGGGCTTTGATTAGTAGGAGTTAGTCAGGCTCAGAGGAGAGGTGAATAAAGGTTTGTACGTTGATCTGGGCATTGTGGCTAGCCAGAAATATCGTCTTTCATTGGGGAGATTTTTTCCGAAAATGTACTTGGGCACGCCAATACCCTCCTTCAGACTTGGTGATTGTAAATAGTTTATTTTTTAATACTTAATATATTTTTTGGATGGTCCTCTAATGGAGGTCCATCCCAGCTCTAAAAAAAGATGTAGTAACAAATATTCAATTTTTTAGGACAATAGGACAATGTTCTTATTAATTTAAACCCAAATGTTTTGGGTTAATGGAGTGATGTTTAGATCACTAAACGAAGTAGACTCATGAAATACCTAATGGGTAGTCACATGTTGACATATTGATTTCAGATATTGTTATAACATGACAAACGAAGTTCTTAATAATAAAAATCTCCATGCAAACTCACTTATGGGTGGGCCCACATCTTATATACAATTGCCACATTACTTATGTTATATTTCTTTCATAATATATAGACTTCAAAAAAGAATATTATATAGGGATTTTATCAGTTGTGCCCTCAGGTATTGTAATATCAGTTATGTCCCCGCCTTTCTGCAATATCAGATGTGTCATGGATTTCTTGCATCATTATCACTTGTGCCCTTCCGTTAGCTTCACCTTCAATGAGTTGAACTAAATCACGATTTATACAAATCATGTTTTGATTAACAAGGGCATAAGTGTCAAAACAAACCCCCCTCCTCCTCCGGCACACCCCCCAAACCCCTTCCTCAGCCTCCAGTCCCCCTCCGACCCCTTCCTCTGCCTTCTGCCCCTCCCCCTCTAGTCCCTCCTCCTCCACCCCTACCCCTTCAGCTCCTCCTCTCGCTTGGGGTCTAGTCGACACATAGAATGCGACGGCAGATATCTGTCAATGGTGATCGACATGGGATTTAAATAGGAGGAAGACTGGTAGGTGTGGAGCTCTATGGACTGGATTGGTTTCTTGTTGGAGGGGATAATGCAGAGATCTATGGTGTTTTGGAATCTATGGTATGTTAAAGATGAACGGCTGAAGACGACGGATAAGTGCTTGGTGTCTCCATAATGTTCTTGGTTTTGATTAGAGATGAGGCATTTGGTTGTGGTTCTAGAAAGATAATAATGATGGAGTTGGTTTTCTGGAGAAGATAATGGTGGATGTTTGACCAAAAGGAGTGTGGTTTGACTAAGTGACCAAAGGAGGTCCAGTTGGAGGAGGATGAAGGGATGGAGGAGGAGGAAGAGGAGCTTGAGGGGAGGAACAAAGGAAAAGGGGTTGAAGGAGGAGGGGCAAAGGAAGAGGACGTGTCGGAGGGGTATGATGGGATGGAGAAGGATGAGCTGGAAGGGGAGGGGCGGAGGAGGAGGACGTTGTCGGAGGAGGAGGAGGAGGAGGGGTGGAGAAGGAGGAGGTTGCCAAAGGAGTAGGGGGAGGGGTGGAGGAGGAGGTAGTTGGAGGAGGAGGAAGGGCTGGAGGGGGAGGAGAAAGGAGGAAGAGTGGAAGGAAGAAGAAGAAAATGAGACGAAAAAAACATTTCTACCCTTATTTTTTATCCAATTCCCAGTGTGTCCCCGAAGTTAACGTCCGTTTGGGGTGTGATGGATGGCAACTAACCCGAGGAGCACAAGTGATCATTGTAGAAGAAGTCAGGGGCACATGATATTGCAAAAAAAAGGAGGGGCATAACTAACATTGCAATATTTAAGGAGGGTACAACTGATAAAATCTCTTACATAGGTATATATGTGTGTGTTGAAAATGATTTTCATACCATATCTTTTATTTCATAATTGTTAAAAATTAAATGTCTACTTTCATTTAAAATATATAGATATATATAATCAAATTGATGCTACTAATTCAATATCTAAGAGTAAGACTTTTAAAATATATATAAAAATTAATCATGGTAAAATAGATGTTGAAAACTGATGTACTTACTCCATTCTTTGTTCCCTTTTTTCATAAATGATGGAGGATTCAAAATTAGGGATGCAAGCGGATGGATACGGATACAAATATAGGTGTTAGCATATCTTTATCTATTTTAAAATATGGATTTGGATATGAAAACAGATACATTGTGAATATTGAAAATTGCAAACTGTATCCCGCTCATTAGCGCCCGCATCTCAGCCGTTGGATCGCGAGATCCAATGGCCGAGAGACCGTCTCCTACCTCCGGATCTACGGATATGGAAAGAAATAATCACGATTCAGATATAGATATTTAATAAACGGAAATGGATTGTCATGTGGATAATAAACGCATTTTAATGATTGCATTCGGTAGGATTGTTTTCGTAAAGTTGAAATTAATAGCTAACTAAATCTAAATTAATAAACTATAAAGAAAACAAAACAAAAACTAACATAGTATTATATTAAGTTTAGTAATGTGTACATTAAATGATTAAATAATATAAAGATATATATTAAGTTTGAAAATGACTACAGACGCGATATATTGCAATTAATCCTATAACATATTTGGAGATATATACACAAGTTGATGTGTGTATATACAATATATACATATATTGCATTGCAGATATCTGTATCCCTATCTGTCAAAAAGATATGAAACCATATCCGTACAGATATCCTCAAAAATTTTGAAAAAAAAAATATTTATCCTTATCCATATACGCAAAAAAAATAAAATCTCATTCCATATTCGTATACACATCCGTTGAAATCAATAATTCATATCCATACAACAACAACAAAGCATTTTCCCACATTAAGTAGGTTCGATTACATGAATTCTTTACCTCCATCCAGATCTATCTTGGGTCAATTTCGGACTTACTGCAACAACAACAAAGCCTTTTCCCACGATTAAGTAGGATCGGCTACATGGATTCTTCTCCTCCATTCAGAACTATCTTGGGTCAATCTCGGGCTTATATCCAAAAATCTAAGATCCCTTCGTATAGTCTCTTTCCAACACTTCTTGGGCCATCCTCGCCCTCTCTTAGCCCGCTCAACATCCCAACACTTGCATCTCCTAACTGGTGCATCATCTGACCTTCTTAGCAAATGACCAAACCATCTTAAGCGATTTTCTCGCATCTTATCCGCGATCGAAGCTACACCAACATTCTTTCTGGTTGCATCATTCCGAATCCGATCTTTACGTGTGTGTGTGTGTATGTGTGTCCACACATCCACCTTAACATTTTCATTTCTGCTACAGCCATTCTCTGCGCATGTCTATGGTTCACAGGCCAACATTCAGATCCATGGAGCATAACAGGTCTCACGGCTACTCTTTAAAACTTTCCTTCAATTTCGGACTTAGATCCAAAAAATTAAGATCCCTTCGTATAGTCTAGATCCAAAGAACTAAGATCCCTTCGTATAGTCGCGTTCCAACACTTCTTGGGCCTTCCTCGCGTTCTCCTAGCCATCTCAACATCCTAAAACTCGCTTCTCCCAACCGGTACATCAGCCGACCTCCTTTGCAAATGGCCAAATCACCTTAAGCAGTTTTCTCGCATCTTATCCTCGATTGGAGCTACACCAACTTTCCTTCTGATTGCATCATTCTGAATTCGATCTTTACAATATTGGATGCTGTAAGAAAGGTTAGGGCCACCCTCCCTTTTATAATATATAGGATTTCCATGGATCTCAATCCATGTGTACACAAAATCAATAGTTTAGATTGTTTTGTGCTTTCAATCAAAGGCCATGATTTTGTTACATAAATTTGCAACAACAAATAATCAATTTAAAATAAATTAAATTTGTTGCAAATAATTTACAACACAACACATTCAATTTAATTGAAATAGGCCTCATGTGGAAATAAAGGAAAGAGGACAAGCCTCATTCACTTAATAGAGTGGATGGCTATACATGGAGTGGGACTCCATGACCATCCACCGTCTTAAAGGGGAAGGTGGCTCTCTCCTTAAATGAGAAATCTCATATCTCTCCAAATATTCCACATGTGCAACAACTTTTGTTGCAAAATTATTCACCAAAATAATTTCAAATTATTTTGTGATAATTTCAATCATGCCATTGACAATTATGAATCATATTCATACATCCAATATAAAATGTAAATTGTATTTATAATTAATTGTTCAATGTGAATCCAATTCACAATAACATTTAATTCGTAAATTATTTACAATTAAATCTCTCCATCATATTATAAATCATATTTATAATATTTATGATTATTATGGATAGTGATATCCGTATTAATTATATTATTGATAATTTAATCATATTTAATTACTTTAGAAGACAATTCTCATGAGCCCAAATAATATGAATCATATCCATGTTATTCATAATAATTAAATCACATTATCATTTTTTCTCAATGCTCAGATTCATTATCAACGATAGAATTATTCTTGAAATCCTTTAAGAATAATGCTCTTTCTCCGTGGATACTTGAAGATAAGGACAGGACGATTGTACATTCCATGTATAGTGACTTAAATATTGAGATCATATCTCAAATCCAGATCAAGGGAATATCTCAGGAAGTTTGATTAAATCAAACTGTAGATATATTCTTCTCGTTGCATCTGAATCACATTCAGATCAATGTCCAATATTTGGACTAAGATTGGATTACTAATCTATTGAGAGCAGTCACGGAAATCCAAATATGCTTCATCACTCCTTCGGAATGGAAGTACCATGGTTATGCAATCGTTTATGATCATATCACCCTCGAGTATTCCTAATACCCGTACATCATGCATACTGGAAGACTTAGAATTAACCCGAAGTTTTAGATCACATTTGATCTGTCTCCTTCAGGGTTTTATCATTAAGTTTCTCATTTGAACATTAGGAGTTGGTGTCGATCATATACTTTCCAAAAGCATATATCATACCTACAAATTCTTGGCATGCTTCCAATGCAAGATGACCATGTATGGAATTTGATCGGTCCCAATACCTCATGAGTGAGCTCATGTCTTCTAGTTCAATAGTGAACATATATGATCCGAGAGATTGTATTACTCATATGCCCTCGTATGCATACCAGCTCGTCGGTGTATAGACATTGATTAGGTCATCAACCTAATGGCCTGGCTAATGTACATACTCAGACATATAGTAACACATCTATTTCCGATCTTAGGATGCTTGCCTATATCGTGATAGTATACGACATAAGTCTTGGTTATCTCGATCTCGTTAAGTCAACGCTTTGACCTAACTTATCTGACACCTCCGAATCTCTATTCCAATGTAGAGGACCTACATCAAGAGGTCGATCAGATATCGACCTTTAGAGAAGGATTGACATCTCTTTCTCGGATTGGAGATCCTTTCTTAACAATCATTTAGCGGTGCTTGATGAGTCCTCAATCTAACTCTTTAGATATCATCCAAGCACCAACCTCTATGATTCAACTATTGAATCAACAGTTATATGATTATTAAAATGATCATGATACATAACCCTAATTGTACTAAGGACCTATTATGCAAATTAGTTATTCTTCAATTCAGAGTAAGGAAAGAATTGCAATAACACTTATTTCATAATGGCTCGTTGTGAGCTCACATATCCAACAATCTCCCACTAGCCCAAAGAGCTATTTATTGGGCTAATCTTTAAACCCACACTCATGTGCTAATCATAAGCTATTTTAAAAAAATGGCTTTGTAAGCTGACTAGTCACTCTGTTCTTGATAGACTATGACAAGTTCTTTTATAGACTTGCATATCCCCCAGTAACAGTGCTTGCATCCAATGTGAACGTTGCATCTTATACAACCAATACTTTATCCTGTTAAAGTAGTTATTATGCCTTTGTCACAATGACTTGATAATCGTTATAACCAGTAAGTTATACCTTTTTTCCTAGATATCTTTATCTCCTCAGATAAAGACATTAGTCTTAAGTCTAGTAAGGTATCTGTAGGTAAGACATTTTAGATTACTATCTATAAAGTCTTAATTTCTTAAAGAAAAAACTTTGAGATCACTATCTCAAAAATCGTGTGCCTTTAAAGATGTTGATTATTACTGCCATTGTTTTTAAAAACACGCCTCGAGGCGCTGAGGCGTACGCCTCGAGGCATTTTTCAAGGGAAAACGCCTCGAGGCTATAGCCTCATTCAGCCTCAATGAGGTGTGCACCTCGAGGCTTATGAGGAGCGCCTCGAGGCGTGCCTCGAGGCGCTGTCTCATGTATGGCATGTTTTTTTAAAAAATTTTCTGCAATATTTTTTCTTTTTCTTTTTGATAGTAAACTTTTCATCTTTCGTAGACAAGTAATTTCAAGTCTTTAAGCTCATGATTCACTAAAATAAATTTTTTTAATTTATTAACATATTAATCTTATTTTTACTTTGTTATGCATTTTTTTTATAAATCAACATGAACAAAAATTTGAATCTTGAGTCCTTAAAGCCAATGCCTCTCCTCTTTAGTATGAATCAAGCATAAATGCTTTCTTTATTAAAATGTTTGGATGCAAGTCCCCTACTTTGACCTAAATTTTGAAAAGAATATTTTTAAACATGTCTAATCTTTTCTTCTATTTAATCGGGACTAAATTAATAAACATCAAAGCATGCATGAACAAAGATGATCATAACATGCAATATTCAAGTATTTTATTTTTTTTTTGAAGCCAAGAAAGGGGGATACACTCGATGGTGCTCACCCCAATATATTAAGAGGAAAAAGGAAGGGGTACAGACAAGAAAGTAAAAATAGCCACCCAGCGTAGGAGGCAAGTAACCTCCAGACCTAGGCGGCCAGCAACAAAAGAAAACAGGAAAGCAATCACATTAAACAAGACACCAGTCACCCACCAAAGCCCTCGCACGACAGATCACGTTCTCCAGATAAAACCGCTGCCCAGAGAATAGGGCCTCATTGCGAGCCAGCCAAATCGACCACAAACAAGCCATCGGTGCAAGAAGGCGCCTTTTCTCCAACCGCCTATTCGAGAAGATGGAGTCGCAGAAGGACTCGACATCACGAGCAAGCATCCAATCCACGAAGGGGTCATGCCACAGCTCCCGGACCAAGGGGCAAAGGAAAAGTAGATGGTCCAGGGTTTCCATATTAGAATCGCACAGGCCGCAAATATTGGAGACCGAATGGATCAACCTGGAACAGCGATCGCACGTCAAAAGCCTCTTTCTGCGGACAAGCCAAAGGAAAAAGACAATACGTAATGGCAAGCCCAAGCTCCAGAAGTAGCCGCAGTCCCGCACCATAGAGTCCGAACTAGGAGGCGAAGAACCAAGCAAGGATGTGTAAGCCTTCCGAGTCGAGAAGTCACCGTCCCTCCAAACCCAGTGATCCAAACCGCCAGAGGGAGACTCCGCATGAGAAAGAACGTTCATCAAAGCAAGAAAATCAAGTATTCAAGTATTTTATCCCCCAATCATTATGCTAAAGTGAAAAGTGATCACAGATTCACTGCTTACTCTCTTATCCTTCTCAATTGAATGACACAATTCTCACCTAATTTGGAAATGGTATGTTACATCTAGTCCCTTTAGTTAAATTTTATTCAAAACATTAAATTTTACGGAGAGTTACCCATTATTGTGCTTACATATCCATATTTACTTGACTCCTTATAGATTTAGAGTTCAAAAAAGAGAGTTATATAATAACTTGGATGTTTAAACCATAATGGTAGCCTTGAAATATCATGGAGTTATGTATTTAGTCATAACTATTTAATTTCTAGAACTTGAAAATTGTAATTACGATTAGTTATTATATTTTATGAAAAAATTCCTTTCACGAGTGAGGCTTACGCCTCGATACGCCTCACGTTTTTTAAAACCTTGATTACTGCAATTTAGTATTTTATCTGCATGGTAGGATTAGTAACAATTTACTCCCACTGCATGACAAACATCTGGTCTTTTGTACACATTTAGCATACACTGAGCTTCTCAAAGCTGATGCACTAGGGCATGTAGCTTTAGCATTCACATCCTCAACTCTTTGAAGTGCTATCCATTAGATAGGTCGGTATCAAATCTTAAAGGAAAGAAGCTTTCCTTAGAATGTTCCAAAGTAGAATATGTCCAAGGTGTACTACTAATGTGATGGTCCCAATGCCCTCTTCTCTTTACTTTTGAACAACTTCAGAACTAAGATCTAATAGGCATCCTTGAGATCTTCTATCTCAAGGTATGGAACAGCCAGATCATAAAACACTTATTATCGTCCTTATATCATTCCAAATGATTAGGATTTTATCCAACTTTAGCACGATGAACACAATGGTACTCCCACTAAGCTTCACATGGTTCATCAAGATTCTATCTGAAATCATAGCCTTTTATAATTTCATTAAATCTGATGTTCCAACTACAAGAAGCTTATTTGAGTCCATAGATTGAGTTCAACAGCTTGTATTCTTCAACAATGAAGCCATGGAGCTACTTCATAAGAATATCCTCGTTAAGGTATTCATTGAGGAATGCAATCGTGACTTCCATCTTCCAGATGTCATATTCAAGTTATGTAGCTATAATTAGCAATATTCTGATGGGTTTAAGCATGATTACTAGAAAGCAAGTCTCATCGCAAGCGATGCTTTCTGTGTGTAGCCCTTGGCTACGAGTCGTGTTTTGATGGTCTCTACCTTCTCATCAGGTTCTTTTTTTCTCTTGAAGATCCATTTATACCTAATAGGTTTGACCCCTATAGGAGGATCCTCGACTCGAAGGTCTATACACAACACTTGTGTATGAAGTCTACTTTAGACTTTTTTGCTAGCATCCATCTTTCCATGTCATGATCTGCAGAAGCTTCATCATATAAAGTTCGATCATTTTCATATTTCTCTAACAAATGGAATCTATACCCTCTAGATGGTCTTACTACCCATAAACTAATTTGAAGAGGTATGAGTGTTTTATCTTTAATTGTCTTTTTAGTTTCCGATTCTAAGAGCCTTATTATTCTCTTAGTATTCAATGAGTCCATTTACTTCATTCTTATTTTGATTCTCAAGAAAGTCATCCTCTTAAAATCATATTCTTAGAGACGGAATCTTTTAAAAAATCTCAAGGTTATAAAGTGTGGAAATGTAAAGGAATGAAAAAGTACTATCATCGTAGCCCTAGAGCTCTCTTATATAGGAGAAAAGCTCGAGGGAAAATTACATAGATAACCGAAAAAAAATAAAATCACTATAGAATAACATATAAGGAGATATAAATATCTCAATACTCCCCCTCAAGATGGAGCAGAAATATCTATCATGTCAGCTTGGAACAACAACGGTGAAACGGTCCCTTTGCAAGTGCTTTGGTGAACATGTCAGCAATCTGATCGCCTAAAGCAACATGAGAAGTGAGTATAAACCCTTTTTGAATCAGATCATGGGTGTAGTGGCAGTCAACCTCAATGTGCTTTGTTCTTTCATGAAAGGCAGGATTATTCGCTATAAACAACGCAACTTGATTATCACATTGTAGATGCATAGGAAGAGGCACCTCCATAGTTAGGTCAGTCAGAACGGACTTGACCCACATCATTTATGTGCTCCCTTGGGCCATTGCCCTATATTCTGACTCCGCGTTAGATGTGGCCACAACTATTTGTTTCTTGCTCTTCCATGAAACCAACGAGCAGCCTACAAACACAGTGAAACCTGAAGTTGACTTTCCATCATTGGGACACCCAGCATAGTCTGCATCCGCACATCCTGACACTGTCAGGGTGGTGTCTCTCCTAGATAGAAGCCCTGCACCTGGAGAAGACTAGAGATACCTCAAGATCATGTTAACTGCATCCATATGAGACTGCCTAGGTTGCTCCATAAATTGGCTAACCCTGCTGACCGCAAATAATATATCGGGACTGGTAATGGTGACATACAGTAGCTTCCCTACCAGCACTTTGTATTGTCTCTTATCTACCTCTGCAGAGTCATCATCATAAAGCTGTGCATTAGGATCCATTGGAGTAGTAGCAGGTCTACATACTATCATACCCGTCTCAGATAAGAGATCAATGACATATTTCCTCTGTGTCATTACCATTCACTGATTGTTTCTTGCAAATTCTAGTCCAAGAAAATACCTCAGATTACCAAGATCCTTGGTCACAAATCGTTGTCCAAGAAAATCCTTGGCTTCTTGAATTCCTTCGCTAACACTGCATGTGGCAACAATATCATCCACATAAACCAAAATAGCAACCATACCTTTCTGGGTCCTCTTAACAAAAAGAGAATGATCCGCAGTAGATCTGATAAAACCCTGTAGTTCAATAAACTCTGAGAGCTTCTGAAACCAAGCCCTCGGACTCTACTTAAGACCATATATGTCCTTATGAAGTTTACACAACATGCTAGACTCCCCATCATGAGTAAACCCTGGTGGCCGCTGCATATACACTTCTTCAAACAAATCGCCATATAAGAAAGCAATCTTGACACCTAATTGGAAAAGGGGCCAGTCGTTTACCACAACAACAGCAACAAGAATGCGTAATGTAGAATGACGCACAACAGGAGAAAAGGTGTCTTGATAGTCTACCCCATAGGTTTGGGTGAATCCATGAGCAACCAACCGTGCCTTATATATGTCCACAAAACCGTCTGCACAATGTTTAATAGTAAACACCCACTTATTGCCAACGATAGAAGCACCTGGGGGAGCGGGAATGACACTCTACGTACTACGAGATTGTAAAGCGGTCGTCTCCTCTTCCATAGCAAGACGCCAAGGGCCACTCTATAATGTCTCCTGATAGGATCTTGGTATCCGTACCGCTGACAAGGCAACAACAAATCTCTGAAAGTCCCCAGATAACCGTGCCAGAGAGACATGAGAGGATAGAGGATGCATAGTACATGCATGCCGCTTCCGTCGTAGAGCAATAGGGACATCCAGGTCCACTGTATCCACAGAAATAGTATCCTTCAGAACATCCCGCACGCTCAAATCACCAGTGCCATTAGTAGAACTCAAGTGCTCAGGACATACCTTGGGTGTGTTGGATGTAGGTGGAGGCGCATGAGCATGAGGCCGGCACTAATAAAACTGAGGAAAGAAAGTAGATGTAGCAGGAGGTGGAGGTGGTGGTGGTGTTGGTGGTGGTGGATGTGGAGAATGTTGTGGTGGTGGTGGTAGTGGAGTAAGAGAGATAGGAGGTGGTGGCATGTAAACCTCTTCTCCACTCTCTGAAGAAACGAGCTTGTCACCTGTAGGAGAGAAATACATAATGGATTCAATGAAGGTGACATCTGCACTAACATAGTACCTTCGTCGAGCAGGGTCAAAGCAACGATACCCCTTTGGTTCTTGGAATACCCACTAAATACACACTTGACCGCTCTAGGAGAGAGCTTGCCAAGCCTTGGAGACATATGATGAACAAAGGCAACGCATCCAAAAACACGAGGTGTAAGAGAAAAAAGATCCTTCTCAAAAAACGCAATAGAGAATGGAATCTTTTCTCCCAGAATCGATGAAGGCATACGATTTACCAAATAACACGCAGTGAGAACAGTGTCTCCCCAATTAGAATGGGGAGCACAACTCTGGATTAGAAGAGTCCTTGTGACACCCAAGAGATGGTGATGTTTCCTTTCAACCACCCAATTCTGTTGAGACGTATAGGCACAAGATGTCTGATGCACAATACCATAAGATCTAAAACATTGAGAAAGTTGTGTACTACAGAATTCAAGTGCATTATCAGAACGAATATACCTGACATTTGCAGAAAAGACATTCCTTATTTCATTAATAAAGGACTAAATGATAGAACTAGCATCAAACTTGTTCTTGAGCAGAAAGACCCATGACAATCTAGAAAACTCATCAACAACAACGAGATAATATCAATGTCCCTGAAAATCAGGAACACGACTGGGACCCCAAATATCCAAATGAATCAACTCAAACAGACCATAACTACTTTGACCCTGACGACTCTAGAATGTGGACCTATGATGCTTCCCAAGCTGGCAGGCCTCGCACTGGAAAGTGGAGCAAGGAGAAATCTGAGGAAGAACATGACGCAGCTTTTGCAGAGGAAGATGACCAAAGCGGAGATGCCACGTATACGGAGAGACAGATCCAATGTGAAGAGAAGAAACAACAGCATACGGAGATTGCTCTAGTATGTATAGACCTCCTTGCTCATAGCCAGAACCAATCACCATGCCCATTAGAATGTCCTGAAACACAAGAGCAGAAGGGTCAAATATGGCATGACAATGCAAATCCTTGGTGATTTGACTAATAGATAATAAATTCATAGAGAATTCAGGGTCGTAAAGAACATTCTGAAGCCGCATTTCAGGTGTTAACTGCACCTCCTCCTGACCATTAATGGCAGAATGTATCTCATCAGCTATCACCACAGATCTGCCTGACTGAGTCGGGCCATAGGTACTGAATTGGCCTTTGTTACCACAGAGGTGATGGAATGCTCCTGAATCCGTGATCCACTGAGACAAGTCTGCCCTGTAACAGCTAGTAAAAGCATATGTTGTACCTGGTGTGGATGTAGTGGCTAAGGCTGAGGTTGCTACCTCAGAAGATCCAGACTGTGAGCTAGTTGACCCGGGAGATGGCATGATCTCCCTAAGCCGAGCAACTAACTCATCAAACCTCTGGTCAGATGCAACGGAAGAACTGCTGCCCTGCTGGATTTGGTCTGCCGTGTGTGCTGAGGCAGGAAACCCATGCTTAGAATAGCATGTTTCCTCTGAATGACCTGGCATGTGACAGTAAGTGCAAGGCTGACGAGGGGGTCTGCTGCTCCCTCCACTTCCACGGCCTCCTCGGCCACGGAACTACGTAGTGGTCCCCCTATCACGAGATGCTGCCATGGCTGAGGAAGTCTGAGACACGGAAGAACTACCAGAAGATATGGAGAGTATGCTCAGTCGGCGATATACCTCCTCCATCAGAGGTATAGTGGCATCGGTAAGAATCTATGCTCTAGCTGCATCATACTCAGGATCCAGTGCCGCTAGAAAGAGTCATGTCATCACGGAATCCATATATGCCTTGAGTTTCTCTAGTGTAGCAGTCAAGGGAATGTAACCATGTAACTTCTCAAACATACCCCTCAGAGAAGTGTAAAGGGTATGGAGAGGATGACCATTCTGCTTCGAAGTGAAGATATCATGTTGAAGTTGCAGAATCTTTGACTCATTCTTTGCCGGAGAATATGTAGTGGCGAGAATGTCCCACATAGCTTTTGTCGTGGGCTGACACAAGATGTCATTTGCTATCTCCATGGATGCTGTTCCAGAAAGCGACACTCGTGCATACGCGTCGTCTGCCTCCCATGAGGCATTAACCCTAACCCCAATCTTGTCGACATGCTCCTCCTGTGTGAGGATATGTTTCTTGCCATTACATTGCATCAGACTCATGAACTGCATGGCCCACAGTTCATAATTAGTTCCATCCATCTTCACAATGGGTGCTGGACCTTTGAAGGCACCCAGTGATGGAATATCTGCTTTGTTGTCTGACATGATGAAAACAATCTCTCAAGACTGGGATTGCAAACTCGGACAAGGAACGTCTACACAAACATTTAGGAAGATGGTTGTGGGTGTAGACTCATACCACAACCACTTCCTTGCCTTGAAGGCTCCTTTGAAAGACTAGGTTGTGATGCTCACGGGTGCACGAAGCACAAGTGCTCGGGGGCGCGTGGAGGCGCCTGGAGGCACAAACGCTTGCAGGGGTGCGCAGGCACGCACAGGTGCACAGGCAAACAGGGGTGGGTAGGCACGCGCAAGTTGCAGGCGCACAGGCGCGTAGGGGCACAGGCGCACGGAGGCGCAGACGGGCGAGAGCGCAGGGCATGAGGGGGTGCAGGCACGTGAGCGTAAGGCGCAGACGCGCGAGGGCGCAGGTGCGCGAGCGCAAGGCGCAAGGAGCGCGGGGGCAGAACGTGCGGCGGCTGCGACGTGTGAGGTTTTTTAGTGTTGACGAAGAATTAGGGCACAGGCTCCGATCTAGGACCGTCGCTCTGATACCATGTGGAAATGTAAATGAATGAAAAAGTACTATCATCGTAGCCCTAGAGCTCTCTTATATAAGAGAAAAGCTCTAGGGGAAATTACATAGATAACTGACAAAAATAAAGTAACTACATAATAACATATAAGGAGATATAAATATCTCAACATAAAGTAGGTATCCAATACCATCCTTTATATTCCTAATGAAGTAGCACTCTCAAATGCAAGATTCCAACTTTCTTGCATCCATGTTATAGCATGGATCAAGCAACCCTTAAATCCTCCAGTATCTGACACTAAGCTTGGTTCCAAACCATAGCTCGCGAGGAGTTTTGGGGTCATATTTGCATGGAATCCTATAGGGATATATATATTGCAGTCTCTACTACATATATACATGGAAACTAAGAGATAATTATTACTAAGTGTCCTCATTGATCAGGGCATGTCTAACATTATCCAATTGCATCTCTTTACAACTCCATTGAGCTGAGGTGTATTAGGAGTGAGATAAGAACGATATACCTTTCTCTATAAGGTATTCATTGAATTCATCTGATAGGTACTGGCTACCTAGGGTAGATCAAATTCTTTTCATCTTCCTTCTAACTTTGTTTCTTAACCAAAATTATGAAATCTTTGAACATTTCAAAGGTTTCTGTTGACGCATATAAAGTACATGTACCCTTTCATCATTTTATTTTTCAGTTGTCTTCTTTATGTAATTTACCCATAGGCTACTCTCCTATATAAGAGAGCCTAGGGCTTATGGAATAGAACAAGTCATTCATTTTTCCTAACATGGTATCAGAGCGACAGTCCTAGATCGGAGTTCTCGAAACCCTAACCCTAACCCACCCCACCGGCCGGCCTCTCCTTCTCCTTCCCTCTCGATTGGCGCCGCCTCTACGCCGCCGCCGCCGCACGCGCGGCTGTGCTGCTGCTCGCGCGCCTCCTCCTGCGCGTGTGCTGCTCCTGCGCCGCCTCTCCTGCGCCAGTGCGTGCACCCGCACCCTCCAGCGCCTGCGCGCCTGCAGCGCACACAGCGCACATAGCGTACGTAGCGCCTCCAGTGCCTGCGCGCAAGTAGCGCCTGCGCACCTCCAGCGCCTGCGCCTCCAGCGTGCTTGTGCATAGCGCCTTCAGCGCCTGCGCACCCTGTACGCATAGCGCTAGCGCCTGTGCGCGTTCTCCGGTGCGCAACCCTGTGCGCAGCCTCGTGCGCGTGACCATCTGTGCGTGACTGTTGCGTGCGTGATCTAGTGCACGCATCTTCTTAGTGATTCAGTGTGTGACTCTTGTGCGCGTGAAGACCGTAGCACGAACATCTTCATGGGTTTAGTTGTTTGATGTCTACACGTGCAACTAAACCCGTCTATGTCATTGTAGACAAATCACAGATTGGTTTGTCAGACGTTCCAGTCTTCAGTATCCAGTATGTCAGAAAGCAAGGCAGATATCCCATCTATTGGCGCATTCTGTGGTCCAGCGCCTATTGTGAAGATGGATGGTACCAACTATGAACTGTGGGCAATGCAGTTCATGAGCATGATGAAGTCTACGGGTAAGAAGCACATTCTTACCGAACCAGAGCCTGCTGAGAAGACTGGAACCAATGCCTCCTGGGAGGTTGATGACGCATACGCCAAGGTTTGGCTATCTGGCACGTTGGCAATTGAGATTGCCAATGACATCCTCCATCAACCCACAGCGAAGGATATGTGGGACATTCTGGCACCTACATATTCCCAGGCAAAGAACAAGACAAAGATTCTGCAACTCCAGCATGATATCTTCACCATCAAGCAGAATGGTCGCCCCCTACATTCCCTCTATACATCACTAAGAGGCATGTTCGAGAAGCTCTATAGCTTCATGCCCCTGACAGCCATGCCAGAACAGCAGAAGACATATAGGAACGCGACTATGGTGGGCGTGTTTCTAGCTGCACTTGATCCTGAGTACGAGGCGGCACGATCACAGATTTTGGTCGATTCTACTATTCCTCCCATGGAGGAAGCCTTCCATAGACTGAGTCGGATTACAGTTCCTTCAACAGCTGCGAGTCAGAATTCTTCAGCCATGGCAGCAAACAGAGGTCGCGGATTTCATCACCAGGGCCGTGGACGTGGACCCCGTGGAAGGGGTGGCCACACTAGGCCGACATGCACCTATTGTCACCGAGTCGGACACAATGAAGATACATGCTATTCAAAGCATGGATTTCCTGCATCCGCGAGAGCTGCTGAACAGATAGAGCCCCCATCTGCTGCTACTTTGGATCAACGGTTCGACGATCTTGTTGCCCGTCTGAGGGGCATTATTCCACCATCTGGACCAGCACGGACTGCAGAGAGTCATTCTGATGCGGTTGCTTCTGCCTCTGCGTCTACCAGTACTTCAGGTAGTATACTTGCACTGAACAGTAGTAGATCAGATACTTTACCATGGATTATGGACTCGGGCGCTACACATCACCTATGTGGCGACCAGAGTTTGCTTTCAGGATACACTCAGATCCCTCCAGGTCGGACAGTAGTGATTGCCAATGGCACTCATTCCCCCATCACTGGTCAGGGGGAGGTTAGATTGACATCTTCTATGCAGCTCAAGAACGTGCTACATGCACCTGATTTTTCAATGAATTTGTTGTCAATTAGTCAGATTACGAAGGATCTACATTGTCGGGCAATTTTTGATCCATCTTCTTTGATTTTTCAGGACATCCATACGGGCAACGTGATTGGTCGTGGCTATGAGCAAGGAGGCCTCTACCGACTGAACCAGACTCCTTTTGCTGGAATCTCATCATCTTCTTCTGGACAAGTATCAACCTTATTATGGCATCTGCGTTTTGGTCATTTACCGCTTCAGAAGTTGCGTCGAGTTCTACCCTATGGTCTCTCCCACACACCTATTCAGTGTGAGGCGTGTCAGTTGGGAAAGCATCACAGGTCGTCCTTTCCCAGTCGTCCAGGTCGGAGTAGTAACTCCAAGTTTGAGTTGTTTCATATCGATGTCTGGGGTCCAAGTCGTGTTCCCGATCATCAGGGACACATGTTTTATATTGTATTTGTGGATGATTTCTCTAGAGTGTCGTGGGTGTTTCTCATGAAAAATAAATCTGAAGCAAGAAATATTATTATCCATTTTATGAATGAAATACAAAATGTTTTCTCCACATCTGTCAAACTTGTGAGAAGTGATAATGCTTTAGAGTTGTGCACCAACATTCTAGCCAATTACTACTCCTTAAAAGGGATTATTCACCAAACATCTTGCGCTCATACATCTCAACAGAATGGAATTGCAGAAAGAAAACACCGTCACCTTCTTGATGTCACAAGATCACTTCTTATACAGAGTCATGTTCCCTACTCCTACTGGGGTGATGCAGTTCTTACTGCATGTTACCTAATCAACCGTATGCCTTCGTCTGTCTTGAATGAACAGATTCCGTTTTCACTCATTCATCCTGACAAGGATCTGTTCACTCTTACTCCTCGTGTGTTTGGGTCGGTTGCATTCGTCCATCAGTTGTCGCCCGGTACTGACAAGCTCTCTCCTAGGGTTGTCAAATGTGTTTTTGTCGGGTACTCCAGAACTCAAAAGGGGTACAAGTGTTTTGATCCTGTGCGTCGGCGGTATATGATCAGTGCAGATGTTACATTTTCTGAATCTGTTATGCATTTCTCAGCATCAGGAGACAAGCAGCTACCATCTATACCTCATGATGCCATATACATGACACCACCACCTCAGATACCGACACCATCACCACCGCCGCCACCACCACCACCACCACCACCGCCACCACCACCGCCACCGCCACCGCTTGTCTCACCGCTACCATTCCATTACATCCGCAGGCCTCCTCCAGCTCATGGTCCTGACCCGTCAACTAGCTCGCCTATGGTATGTAATGAAAATATTAATGTTGATGGATCTGACGACATTTCTGAGCAGGATATACTGCAGGAGCCTGATGGGAATACATATGATTTGGATGTTCCAATTGCTCTACGGAAGCCGAAGAGAAGCTGTGCCAAATATCCATTATCAGCAGCCGTGTCTTTTGAGAGGCTATCTGGAGACTTCATTACGTTTGCTTTGGCACTTTCAGCTACAGACATTCCACGGAATCATCATGATGCTCTGAAGGATGCTAGATGGCGGCTAGCAATGGAAGAAGAAATGGCGGCACTTCAGTCCAGAGGAACTTGGAGCTTGGTCCCTATACCTCCAGATGTCAGCCCGGTGAGCTGCAAGTGGGTGTTTACAGTGAAGCACAATGCAGATGGCTCCATTGACAGGTACAAGGCACGCCTTGTTGCACGTGGCTTCACACAGACATACGGGGTGGATTATCTTGACACATTCTCGCCTGTGGCGCGTCATTCCACTCTGCGGATCTTATTATCAGTTGCAGTTGCTAGAGACTGGTCGCTTTATCAGCTGGACGTGAAGAATGCATTCTTATATGGCGAATTGCAAGAGGAAGTCTATATGCAACAGCCACCTGGGTTTGCTGTTGAGGGGGAGTGTTCCAAGGTATACAGGTTACATAAGGCCATCTATGGTCTTAAGCAGAGCCCCAGAGCGTGGTTTCAGAAGCTTTCAGATCTTTTTGAGAAACAAGGATATAAACGCTCCAATGCTGATCATTCCTTGTTTGTACAGAAGACGGATAGAGGTATCATTGTAATCATGGTTTATGTTGATGATATCTTAATTACAGGAGATGATGAGCAGGACATTAAGCAGGCGAAAGAAAGGCTGGGAACCAAATTTGTCACCAAGGACTTGGGAGTCCTTAGATATTTTCTGGGGCTGGAGTTTGCTAGAAATCCATATGGATTAGTAATGTCGCAGAGGAAATATGTTACAGATCTATTGAGTGAGACAGGTATGCTAGGGTGTCGACCTGCTACGACACCAATGGATCCCAGCATGAAGCTCTATGATGATGACACAGAAGAGGTGGACAAGAGAAGGTACAGAGAACTGGTAGGCAAGCTACTGTATGTCACGATCACTAGACCTGATATATCATTTGTAGTGAGTCGTGTGAGCCAGTTCATGGAGCAACCACGCCAGGCCCATATGGATGCAATATAGATGATTCTGAGATATCTAAAATCATCTCCAGGTGCAGGCTTGCTATTTAAGAAGGGAAAGGAGATCTCTATCACAGCATGTGCTGATGCAGACTATGCAGGATGCCCCAAGGACAGGAAGTCCACCTCAGGATTTGCAGTCTATGTTGGAGATGCCCTAGTCTCGTGGAGGAGCAAGAAACAAACAGTAGTAGCTAGATCCAGTGCTGAATCCGAATACAGGGCTATGGCCCAGGCTAGCACGAAATGATGTGGGTGAAATCTTTACTTACAGATCTATGTCTTGATATACCGCTTCCTATGATGTTGGAATGTGACAATCAGGCCGCCTTGTTCATTGCAAACAACCCAGCTTTCATGAGAGGACCAAGCATATTGAGGTTGACTGTCACTACATACGTGACATGATTCAGAAGGGGTTTATTGCTACATCTCACGTCACATCAGAGAATCAGACTGCTGATATATTCACCAAGGCATTACTTCGAGGCCCATTCCAGAAGTGTGCGTCCACGCTGAGCATGATTGATATCTATGCTCCATCTTGAGGGGGAGTGTTGACGCATATAGAGTACATGTACCCTTTCATCATTTTATTTTTCAGTTGTCTTCTTTATGTAATTTACCCATAGGCTACTCTCCTATATAAGAGAGCCTAGGGCTTATGGAATAGAACAAGTCATTCATTTTTCCCAACAGTTTCTAATGGGTAAAGGAAGAAATCTCATACCATAAAAAATTGTTGGAGTATTTGATTGTGCATCATATGAGTTGTAGGAGGGTAAATAGATCTTTCTAAGATCCATTTACCCCATCCCAGTGTTTAGTCCCACATCTACCAGTACTGGGACTTGGAGGCTCTGTGGGCGCTATATAAGGAGCCCCAGACCTCCTGCATCCATTGAGAAAAAGCAAAGAAACATACGCCCCTTTGAGGGCTTCTCCTGTGGTTTCATCCCGCTCCTTAGGGAGTAGGGTTCCACGTTAAATCTTCGTGTTTCAATTTCTTCATCTTTATTTATGATTCCTCTTCCGCTTCCTATTTTCTAACATGGTATCAGAGCGGGTTCGATTCTCGAGTTTTTATGTTCTTATTTCAATTCAAGATTCATTATTGATGTTGAAGATGTGTTTTCTAATATGATCCGAGATCCGTCCAATTTTTAAGAAATTTTGGGTTTTTCGAAACCCTAATATCTAGATCCTTAGTTCCGAAGATTTCAGAATCACCTTCAAGGCAACGATGGAGCATCTTCCAGCAATTGGTCCTAGGGTCCCTAATGGAACCCTAATTTTTCAAGATTGCGGATCCAGAACCCCGTTCAAGCCGCCGCACAACTACCGCGCAGAAGGCCTTCAACTCCAGTGCCGCCTTCAACTGGCACCTGGTGCGCACATCTACAGGGGTGCAACTCACCGCAACAGCGCATTGCGTGCATCCCCCTGTGCGAGCGGCACATCATGCTCCAGGCGGAGCCCATCGTGACCCATTCATGATCCCAGGCGGCGCCGAGCGCGCCCTCCAGCCCTTCGGGCAGACCCCCTAGCACGATCTCACGCAGCCAATCATCTCCTGCGCGTGAAGCCCGCACTACAACTGGAGACACCATCTGGTGTATGAAGCCCTTCAACATCTGGCGGAGCAGCATTTTCTTCCCCCTGTGCAAGAACCTCCAGGCGCCGCTCCAGGGCCTCCTTGTGCACCCCATCGCGTCATATCTACACGCAAGCATCCAACAGCCCTTCCATCCAAGCTCCTGTGGCAGCGCAGATAAACGGAGGTGGTGGAACTTCCCATTTCGTGCCTCCACCTTCAGGCGGCCCTTCTTCGCGCGATACTCTCGTTTGTGCAGGCGATCTCCAGCTTTGCGCGATGTTTGCGCCGCCCCTCCAACAGCCCAGGCGAACGCGCACACAGTTCCCAAGCGCGGCATCCCTTTCTTCCCTGATCGGGGGTGGCGACCCTTGTAAAGGGTTCCAATCAGGAACCCTAACCGTGAGGTAGGCCTTTGGGTCGTGTGATGTTTAAAAAAAAGAGGGTCATGAGGGGTCTGACGTAAAATTGATTGAATAAAAGAAAAAGAGAAGAGCAAGGCCTGACGTAAAAAAAAGAAGGGGGAGTCGTGAGTTATTATTGAAAGAAGAAGGGGTGCCCCATTTTAAAGCCCAAAATGGGCTTCGTTTCTAGACTCAAGTGGGCCGATTGGTTATGAAAAAAAATGAAAGAGGGAAAGAAAAGGTTGTCGTATGTTTTTTTTTTTTGAAAAAAAATAGTAAAAAGGTGCGTACACTACAAAGCCTTATGCAATTTTAAAAAAATGATTTAAAAAAATTGATGAATGATTTGAAGAGCCGAAGAAAAATTGTGAAATAGCTTATAAAAAAATAATTGCAAAAAAAGAGAGAGGGAAGAGCCGTGTAAAAAAATTGAAACGGCCAAATGTTGTTCATGATTTGAGAAGCCAAAAAATTTGTGAACAGGCTTATTGGTTTTTATTCTCCCCTATTTATCTTGGCTTCTCCCTACATTGCCGTATCATTGTTTTCCGACAAGTACGGGAGAAAGGGTGAGTATATGTAGAGTCACAGGTCTATTCAGATCCAGATTCTCCAGATTTCAGATTCGTCAGACCGGCCAGAATTCTCAAACTCTACAGTTTCTCAAGATGTTCAAGACTTCCAGATTCCGAGTCTGTAGTTTCAGACAAGCACATGTGTGCGGTCTTCAGTTTCGTGGTCTCCATCATTCTTGTTGTTGTTAGCCAGAGTTTTCATGTGAGCCATAGGGACTCCAGAGCAGAGGACCATTCCCTGAGCCAGATGGGAGAGACCGAGTTCTCCGACGAGGAGACTCCAAGAGCAGTTTCAGACTCGATGGTCAGAATTCGAGTCTTCAGTTGACTCACACTCCAGCCCGTTCATCCTCCTCACCTGCACGGCATGAGAAGCAACGTCCTCGACAGCAGCCGACAGTTGTGTGTGTTGACTTGATATTGTCTGTAGTGTCGTGTATTGTGAGTTGAGTTTCTTTTTGTTTGTCCAAGCTAAGCATTGCATGCTCCAGCTTGAGGGGGAGTGTTGGGGTATTTGGTTGTGCGCCATATGAGTTGTAGGAAGGTAAATGGATCTCTCCAAGATCCATTTACCCCGTCCCAGTGTTTAGTCCCACATCTACCAGTGGTGGGACTTGAGGCTCTATGGAGGCTATATAAGGAGCCTCAGACCTCCTGTATCAATTAAGAAAAAGCAATGAAGCATACGTCCCTTTGAGGGCATCTCCCGTGGTTTCATGCCGCTCCTTAGGGAGTAGGGTTCCACGTTAAATCTTCATGTTTCAATTTCTTTATCTTTATTTCTGATTATGCTTGTGCTTCCTATTTTCTAACAATAATCACTATAGATAACACATCATTAATGTTCATTATGGTATAGAGGGTCCACATACATCAATATGTATGAGGTCTTAAATACCTTGGCATCTTACACCATTCTCAGAGAATGGTGCATCAGACATTTTAACTTTGAATACAATATTCACAAGTATTTAAGATTTGAACTTTCAGACAATCTTAAGTTCCATCCCTTACTAGTCTATGGATCTTATCAATAGACATATGTTTAAGGCTTGATGCCAGATCATTGTCAAATGATCTTTATCCTCCTATTGATCTTTTAAGGTTTAAATTTCCAGTATTAGAAATGTTAATGAACCATTCATTAATATTCTAATTTAGTAGAGTCCTCTAAATGTTAAATTACTATTTGAAATATATCCATACTTTATGATAAGTCTTTTGTTGTGCATCCATTTCTAACAAATTTAGAAATAAACAATGAATGTATTCTAATATCTAGGTCATAGAGATATTCTCTAAGACCGATGGCTCTTCCATTGAAAATATGTAGTCTTTCTATCCAATAAATATTTTTGCAACAATTGCATCAACTCCCGTGTGGATGACTATTAAACCTCAAGATCAAAACTTTCTAGTCTTATAAAACATATGTAACCAATTGCAAGTACTATTAGAAGGATATACAATTATTGGACTTTATTTTATCTAATAAGTCGATTTCAATGATGATATGTAAATGTTGTTTATTCCGATGCACCATCATGGTCCTTCTCTAAGGATTTCAGATAGCCTAGATAGTCATACTTTCAATACACCTGCTTGTTGCAGTATTGACATTCATCCAACTCTTTGGATGCCATATGCATGGAAGTCACATAAGTACAGTCAACTCTTTGACTCTCCTTCTTACATGGGTCAGGCCCATGCTTCCATTACGCTTCCTTAACACTTAAACAACAATTGCTTAAAATAAGGGATCTCTTAAATTGAACATGATCTCAAGGGACTTCAAGATAAGAGTATTTCAACATTTATTCTTGCTTCATTATATTCATACAATATGAATAATAGGATGGATCATGAAAGATTTGAGTAGAGATAGCAGAATGATGACATTCATCATATCCACATTCATCTTAACTGAAAAAGGACTTAAGTTTAGGCAGGTACTCAAACATTAGTGCATCATCTCTTATCGAGCCACCATTCTGCATAATTCAATGAATCATATCATTCATGATTAAATGTTGAAAGCACGTATGTTTGTCAAAACATCTTCTTCGAATTTTAAGAATTATCTTGACAATTACGATCACCACTGACATGTTACTTCGAAAGCACACTCGATGAGAGATCAAGACTTTATAGACACACAAACCCTATGTTGTTGTCATATTGTCTATTTAATTGTCAATCCTCATAATCATGGGGAAACTTGCACATTACAATCATATGCATTATGTATCAAACTGCAAGTACTACATCTTAATCATGGATCTAATCAATGAACTGGTTATGATTGAGTATTGATTTGAGTGGATTTAAAGAAGGTCAAATGAAATAAGATAATTTATATATATATATATTTGATTAAGGCTATTAATGTTTTAAATCAAAGCTGTCTTGTCTTTTAAACTTTGAAAGTCCATTCCCTTATTAAACTTCCAAAGCAAGAGAATATTTACTTATATATCTCTAACAAGATCTGGGATCTCCTTTCTATCTCTGTTAGATTCCAATTATATGAGAAATTACAATTTGAATAAAAAGAAGCGAGAACGCATTCTGCCTTGCAAGTCCAACTTGCATCTCATAATTCGATTTTTAACATACGGGCCACCACCCCTAAGGTGATGTTGACCCGTTGTTAATTGAATCAACTGTCAACAGGAATATAACTTGCGATGTGTAATCCAATACCGCATCAATTATATAAGGAATCAATATTGGGGCCACTACGCATACGACCTTACTCTTTCGAGAAGCAAAAAGCCTGATCCATGTGCGCCTGTATGCAGGAGCTATCACTTCAGATAGACGCCTACAACATACAATCCATGACGGCAGAATCTGTCACCTTGACGAGAGACCATGAATACCATTTAAATGATCATTGATATCCCATTCAAATTTTCGTTAATCATTATGAATCATATTCATTACGATTAATTCATCCAAGAGAATTACATCTCCATTCATAACGGAGTGTTTGCTTTAATTAAATTTAATTAATTTAATCCTATTAAATTAATCAACAATCCAATTCAACCAACAAACAATTAGGGTTTGCTTGATATTACTGTATAGCATATATTCTCAGAATTGTACAATTGTATTATTCCAATTAGTAGATTAAAGTACGCAGAGACTTCTCATACTACCCATCCTTGAAACGGATCAATCCAGCACGGACAGATTATGCTAACATAGAGCGCTTCCACTGCGATGCGAGATGTCAATTAAGTAATCCATTAGCATATCCATGGCGTAAACACCATCATCGAATCAATTCAAGATAACATAATTGGTACAAATTATACTAAGAGGTTTTATCGATCACATGCTCTTGGTAATTGGTATGATACATATATAGTAATCACTCAAAAATATTGGGCATCTTAGAACACTTTTGAGATCCTAAATTTCTAAGTACATCAAGCAAACAGGTTCTTGGTTTTGCATGTAAAAGTTGTCCTACAACTATTATAGGATAAAGTATGGTTTTGTAATGAAACTCTCACTTGATGGTCGTTGATGTTTGATCAAATATTTTCATAAATATTTAGCAATGAATTCATAATTTCTTTGATTTTTATTGAATGATAAATACATTAAGAAAGAGATCTTGATGATCCAATCATCATCCGACCTATCTCCACTAAATATGGAATATCTAAGGCAAACAGAGTCGGAATCGTACAAAATAAATTTGAGCGGTTTGGTGGTAAAATTCTCTACTAAATTAAGGTGTTTATTTCACATTTCATGAAAGAGAAACAATAAGCAGAAATTAATTTCTTACAAATCCATGAATACATGTAAAAATAATTTTATTGTGGAACTTTTCAAATATTAATTCATGAACTTTTGGTGCCAACAATTGGCTATTATTTTATAGACATATTTAGCCATTTCAAATATATCTTATTATCTAAAAAAATCGTCCAAACAATGCATAAACATGAGCTTTTCATTTTAACGAAAAATAATTCGAAACGTGAACAATATGCACAAACCACGAGTCCCCACGTAACAGATATGCAAAACCTTGTTCCCCTAGGGTTTCGATCATATTCATGACCTTTAACCTGGTTCGGATACCACTTGAAGACTAGGGTTTGGGTCTTAGCACATCACGGAAGCGTGAAGGTCGCATCCCATACGACCTAAGGCAACTAGCCATATAGTTGCACCGAGAAGCGGAATTTTAAAAAAAATAAACGATGAAACCACATGATTCGAGAACACTTCTCAAATCGTTTCATCAACAACACAAACAAGTACAAGTACTACCTCTTGAAGTGTGTTTGTGATCATGTCTCTAAATAAAGAGACCTCATGTCTCCAGTCTGACCCGACGGAGGAGGTACTTGCGAGCATGTGGATGAGACGCGTATTTCTCGCAATACAAGTCAAAGATCCGAGCGAAGAATCTCCTGATTTTGCCTCACAAAATCTGATGCCTTATTCACAAACAAGGAGCATCGAAGAGGACGGATATCCACGAGGAATCGATCCGGCAGCACAACGACATGACTACGATGGTGAAGCTCTCTAGGTTAATATGTGGACGGCCACAATATTGAGAGAGAGGGAGTGTGCGCGTGTGTGTGTGTGAGAGAGAGAGAGAGTTTTGTTGCTCTTCAATTGATATTGTAAGAAAGTTTAGGGCCAACCTCCTTTTATACTATATTGGTGTTCATGGATCTCAATCCATGTATACACAAAATCAATGGTTTAGATTGTTTTGTGTTTTCGATCAATGACCATGATTTTGTTGTATAAATTTGCAACAATAAATAATCTATTTAAAATAAATAAATTTGTTGCAAATAATTTATAACACATTCAATTTAATTCAAATCAATCTCATCTGGAAATAAAGAAAAGAGGACAAGCCTCCTTCCATTAATTGAGTGGACGGCCATACATGGAGTAGGACTCCATGATCGTCCACCTTCTTAAAGGGAAAGGTGGCTTTCTTCTTCCTTAAATGAGAGATCACATATCTCACGGATATTCCACATATGCAACAACTTTTATTGCAAAATTATTCACCAAAATAACTCTAAATTATTTTGTAATAATTTCAATCATGTCATTGACAATTATGAATTATATTCATGCATCCAATATAAAATGCAAATTGCATTTACAAGTAATTATTCAATGTGAATGTAATTCACATTGTTAGAATTATTATATTACTTTTGTAACCTTTCGTGTTCCGTAACCCTTGTCCCTTCGGGTTCCGTAACCCTTGACCCTTCGGATTCCGTAACCTTTAACCCTTCGGGTTCCGTAACCCCTCAGGGGTATTTATGTATTTTTCCTCTTGTACTCTCTAGGATTTTCTCTTTATATAAGAGACCCTAGCCCTATGGAAGAGATATCCCATTCTGTCTCTCTTCTCCACATGGTATCAGAGCAATGGTCCTAGACCGGGGTTCTAACCTAAAATCCCCACCGCCACCTTCAAGCCTCGTAAAAGCATGCGCGGGCCCTCTTCCCTGAATTAGGGCCCCGCGCAAGGCCCTCCAATCGCCTCCAGTGCAGTAGCCCTCCCGCTAGCTACCGTGCGCTTTCAGGACCTCCTACGAAGGTCGTTAGCCCCACAGCAACCCTGCAAAGAGTCCAGATATGCTGTCCATTGGGGGTTTTCAGCCCTTCTTCAAGGGCAAACGTGAGTTATAGGGCATTTTTTAGCTCTTATATGCATCCTTAGTTGATCACAGGATCGTCTTTCTATTTTAAGACCACCATGGCGCCTAATTCTACCGAGACAAAGCCCTTGACCACGAATATTATGGCACAAGGCACTACTATCAAACTCAAGGGCACAGAAAATTGCATGCTCTGGTCTCGATCTTTTATGGTGTTCATTGGTGGTCAGAGGAAACTCTACATTTTGACTAAAGATCCTTTAGATGAAAAGGACAAAGAGTATGACAACTGGCAGACTGGCAACTATTAGGTTATCAACTGAATGACAAACAGTGTTGAGGCTCATATTGCCTCAAATCTTCTTTATAAAAATATGGCCAAGGAAATGTGGGAGGATCTCGAGCAAACATACTCTCAGAAGAAGACGAAGTCACGCCTTGCAGATATTTACAGGCGAATCTGGTCGGCATCTTAGGGTGATTCCACCCTCATCGAGTACTACAGGCATATATCCAGTCTGTATGAGGAGCTTGCAATATTCCAGCCCTCATATTGCATCAAACAGATACAAGAGCGTTCTGACTAGCAGGTATACCGCTTCCTTGATGGCATGCATTCTAGGTACCATGCAGCGAAGGAGCAATTTCTTATATCAGACACACTGCCAACAATGAAGGCCATCTTTGGCCGACTTGAGGAGCTCGAGACATTCGTTGCCCGACCTCCTGTCTCACCTTCAACGGAGAACTTTGCACACATCGTCTCATCTGGGCGAGGAGACAGATACGGCTTGCGAGGAGGACGCGGTCACAATCCAAGTCGTAGTCGTGGACGGGAATCTGGACGAGGCCGTGACTTTGGTCTGGTCGTGGGCGAGACCCTACTGCCCCATGCATTCACTGTGGTAGGTGGAACCACCCGACTGAACGATGCTGGCAGAAGTTTGGCGTACCTTCTTATCACGCCAATAATGCTTATGAGGATGCCTATGATGTGGAAGAAGCATCGCCTACCTCCAGTGGCAAGACTGTTCATTTTAATGATGCAGATTACTCCCGCCTAATGCAGATTCTTCAGAGTCCAGGGCCTACCACTACTAGTAACACTACAACTGCTGCTCTGACCACTCCTTCAGGTACAATAGTCAACTCTGCTATCACTCCTACTCCAGCTTGGATTATTGATCCCGGCGCCTCTACTCATCTCACTGGAGAAGGTAGTTTGCTCACCTCTTCCATACCATCTACCTCTGTGACGTCAGTTCGAGTCGCTATAGGACTCAATCACAGATTACTACTATCGGAACTATGGAATTCTCTTCCAAGCTCCGACTTTCGGGGGTTCACTGTGCTCCTGGTTTTCCTTTTAGCTTGTTGTCAGTTCACAAGCTTTGTGTTGAGCTTCATTGTCGTGTGATATTTGATGAGTCTTGTTATTTTCAGGACATTCGGACGAGGCAGATTTTTGGTGGGGGTCATGAGAAGAACGACCTATATTACCTTGACATACCCTCAGACTCCAATTTTGTTGGTGTTGCATCTATCTCTGAAGATCCACTCCTATGGCATATGCGCCTTGGACATCCCTCTGCCAAGACCATCTCCATGATGTTTCCTGAACTCTCTGCTCTGAAGCCCTTTCAGTGCGAGGCATGTGAGTTCGGGAAACACCATCGAACTTCGTTTCGTGTTCGTATTGAGTCTCGTAGTACTACTGCTTTTCATCTTGTTCACTGTGATGTTTGGGGACCTTGTCCGATCCGCACATTAAGTGGCCATCGCTATTTTATAGTTTTTGTTGATGATTATAGTCGATCTTCTTGGGTCTATCTAATAAAGGAGCGTTCGGAGATTTAATCAAATTGTCAGAAATTTCTTTCAATATGTTAAAACTTACTTTTCTAGCATTGTTAAGATCATTCGTATCGACAATGCTCTTGAGTTAACCCAATATGACTTGACCTCTTTCTTTGCATCCCAGGGAACTGTTCACCAAACATCATGTCCATATACCTCACAACAGAATGGTATAGCTGAGAGGAAACTCCGACACTTGCTAAATGTTGCCAGATCTCTTCTTAGTCAAATGAGTGTTCCTAAACAATACTGGGGAGATGCTATCCTAACTGCAGTGTATCTCATCAACCGTGTTCCTTCATCAGTTCTCAAAGGGGCAACTCCATTTTCCTTACTTTATCCTACCGAGACTTCTTTTCCTATACCTCTGCGAATTTTTGGTTGTATCGCCTTTGTCCATAACTTTCATGCAGCTGACAAATTATCCTCTCGTACCATCAAATGTGTCTTTCTTGGGTATTCACGTACCCAGAAAGGCTATCGATGCTATGATCCTGTTGGACGTCGATACTATGTATCTGCTGATGTCACATTCTTTGAGCAAACAAGTTATTTCACACAGACTGTATGTGACATTCCTCTGGACCTCCCTCCTCCACCAATCGTCTATACTCGCCAGCGTACCTCTATACCTTCTACACCAGTGTCTGTACCTTTGCATGTCCCTTTTATGCAGGATGATATGACCACTTCGAGTGCTCCCACCACTGTTGTTCTGGATGTACCTGGAGAGCTTCCTATAGCTCTACGCAAGCAAAAAAGGAAATGTACGTATCACCCCATGTCACATTTTACTTCTACAGATGGTTTATCTAGTTGTGACAAGAGATTTGTAGATGCTCTTAATGCTATTACCATTCCAAAAGATGATTTCAGTGCAATGCAAGATCAAGGTTGGCAACAAGCCATGGATGAGGAGATGGACGCACTTACCTCCCGGGGTACGTGGGATCTTGTGCCGTGCCCCCCGGGAGTTCGCCCTGTGGCTTGTCGATGGGTTTTCACGACCAAACAGTCGCCTGATGGTTCTATTGACAGGTTGAAAGCCAGACTTGTTGCCAAAGGTTTCACACGAACCTTTGGAGTTGATTATTTTGGGATCTTCTCGCCTGTTGCCAGAATGGGGTCGATACGTACCATTCTCTCTGTTGCTGCCAACAAGGCTTGGCCCATTTATCAACTTGATGTGAAGAACGCCTTTCTTTATGGTGATCTTGAGGAGGAGGTCTACATGATGCAACCGCCGGGGTATGTAGTCGAGGGGGAGCATGTATGTCGACTACGCAAGGCCATTTATGGCCTGAAGCAGAGCCCAAGGGCATGGTTTGACAGGCTCACTACAGAGAGATCATCACACTTGGTTTTCAAAGGACAACATCTGACTACTCTGTCTTTGTTAGACGACGGTCTACTGGCACGATCATCCTTGCTGTCTATGTTGAAGATATGGTTATCACAGGAGATGATGTAGATGGTATTCAGGAGACCAAGACCTTCCTCTAGATGGTCTTTGTTACGAAAGATCTCGGCCAACTTCGTTATTTTCTTGGCATCGGAGTAATACGCACTATAGAGGGGCTCCATCTTTCACAGAGACAGTATTGCCTCGATATTCTGACTGAGGCAGGACTTCTTGGATGCAAGCCATCTGGCATCCCTGCAGAAGTGAGAAAATATTCAGCATCTACTGATCCAGCATTTGAGGATGCAACACGATACAGAAGCTTAGTGGGAAAATTACTCTATCTCACTGTTACTAGGCCAAACATATCATACGTTGTGAGCAGAGCCAGTCAATATATGGAGAAGCCTCTTTACAGTCACTGGCAGGATGTTCTTTTGATCCTTTGATATTTGAAGGAATCTCCCGGACGTGGACTTTTCTATGGGGTGAATGGACACACTAATATCTCCGCCTATACAGATTCTGACTATGCTAGCTCTCCTGAGGACCGTCGATCCACTACAGGATACGCCATGTTTGTTGGGGATAACCTTGTCACTTGGCGAAGCAAAAAGCATATAGTGGTATCCAGATCTAGTGCGGAAGCAGAATACAGGGCAATGGCTCAGGCCACATGTGAGATCACATGGCTTGTTTCTTTCCTAACAGAACTCGGCATGTCAGTCGCCACCCCTGTACCCTTATACTGCGACAACAAGTCTGCCACATACATCGCCACCAATCCAGTTTTCCATGAGCGGACAAAACACATTGAAGTTGATTGCCATTTTATTCGTGATGCGGTACGAGAAGGACGAATCAGCACTCCACACATCTCCACTGAACTTCAACTTGCAGACATCCTCACAAAGGCTCTTCCAAGGAAGCATCTAATGTACCTAGTATCCAAGTTGGGCATGATCGACAGATATGCACCAACTTGAGGGGGAGTGTTAGAATTATTATATTACTTTTGTAGCCTTTCGGGTTCCGTAACCCCTCAGGGGTATTTATATATTTTTCCTCTTGTACTCTCTAGGGTTTTCTCTCTATATAAGAGACCCTAGCCCTATGGAATAGATATCCCATTCTGTCTCTCTTCTCCACACACATTAACATTTAATTCGTAAATACTATTTACGATTAAAGCTATCCATCATATTATAAATCATGTTTATAATATTTATTATTATTATGGATAATGATATCCACATCAATCATACCTTGATAATTAAATCATATTTAATTATCTTAGATGGCTATTCTCATGAGCCTAAATAATATGAATCATATCCATATTGTTCATAATAATTAAATCACATTTAATTATAAAATTCCCTCAATGCTCAGATTCATTATCAGCAATAAATTATTCTTGAACTCCTTAAAGAATAATGTGCTTTCTCCGCGAATACTTGAAGATAAGGACAGGGTGATTGTACATTCCATGTATGGAGACTTGGATATTGAGACCATATCTCAAATCCAGATCAAGAGAACCTCTCAGAAGTGTTTGATTAAATCAAACTGTAAATCTAATCTTCTCATTGCATCCGAATCACATTCAGATCAATGTCCAACATTTGGACTAAGACTGGATTACTAATCAATTGAGAGCAGTCACTAAAATCCAAACATGTTTCACCACTCTCTTGGAATGAAAGTGTCATGGTTATATGATCGTTTATGATCACATCACCTGCAAGTATTCCTAATACACGTACATCCTGCATACTGGAAGATCTAGAATAAACACGAAGTTTTAGATCACATTTGAAATGTCTCCTATAGGGTTTTATCATTAAGTTTCTCATTTGATTATTGGGAGTTGGTATCGATCATATACTTTCCAAAAGCATATATCATACCTACAAATTATTATCATGCTTTCAAAGCAAGACAACTATGCATGGAATTTGATCGGTCCCAATATCTCGTTAGTGAGCTCATGTCTTCTAGTTCAATAGTGAACTTGTATGATCCCTTTGAGAGATCGTATGACTCATATGTCCTCATATGCACACCATCTCGCTGGTGTATAGACCCTGATTAGGTCATCAACCTAATGGTCCGCTTAATGTACATACTCAAACATATAGTAATACATCTATATCCGATCAGAAGATGTGTGCCTATATCGTGAGACATAGGTCTTGGTTATCTCAACCTCGCTAAGTCAACTCTTTGACCTAACTTATTTGACACCTCCGAATCTCTATTCTTATACAGAGGACATGCATCAAAAGGTTGGTCAGATATTAGCCTTTTAGAGAAGGATTGCCATCTCCTTCTCAGGATGGAGATCATTTCTTAACAATCATTCGGCGGTGCTTGATGAGTCCCCAATCTAACTCTTTAGATATCATCCAAGCACCATCCTTTATGATTCAACCATTGAATCAATAGTTATATGATTATTAAGATGATTATGGTACATAACCTTAATTGTACTAAGGGACCTATTATGCAAATTATTATTCTTCGTTTCAAATTGAGTGAATTGCAATAACATTTATGACATAATAGCTCGTCGTGGGCTCGCATTTCCAATAGTACCGACTACTGATTTCTGCGACCTTGATTGAACCCAGTTGAAGAACCATTTTTCTGCACCCTCCACAAAAATAGCGGACAAAGCTTGTCGTACCGGATAGGGATCTCTACAATCTATTTGTATCAGTAATATATAAACTCCCTATGGTTCAGGTTTTCAGCAACCTATGTATTCTCCCTTCTCCACATATGATGAAATTAATCGTCGCCCCAAGGATGTAGCTCAATTAAGGTTGAATCTTGTAAATTCGTATGTGCATGTATTTACTTGTTTGGTTTATGCTTGTTTACTTCCGCTACTGACAACAAGCCAGTATCATATCGGGTTTGTCTGAATCATCGCGTAGATGACGTCTCACAATCTGAAAATAGAAAAATTCATAGGAAATGATTCAGTTTATGTCAGATCAAGATGCTTGACCTTCCCAAGCAGTAGGGCATCTAGGCATTGCTAGACAAGGAAAGGCTGAAGGCACTCAAGCCCTCTGAGTTGATGGTGCAGAAAAAGAAAAAGTATTCAACCATCATTCTACGTTTGGCGATGAAATCATTGCTGATGTTGTTGATGAGATAACCGTGGAAGGTTAATAGTTGGGACTCAAAAGTCTGTATATGACAAAGTCTCTAACCAATAATTTGTTATTAAAGTAATTATTGGTTTTCGCATGCAAGAAGGCACTTCTCTGTAGGAATATCTAGATCGCTTAAATACATTGTTGATGGAATCAAGGAATGTTGATGTTAAGATAAATGAGGATGTTGCTTTGATTCTTTTAGTTTCATTTCCATTATCATGTGAAAATTTGTTCGCTCATTTATTAGGGGAAAAGAAAAAATAACCTTAGAGGAAGTTCATGCAAGTTTGCACAAACATGAAAACTTCGACACATGATTACTAGTTAGCAAGCTCGCGGGTTGTGGGATTAGTTATGACTGATGAGAAGAGTCATGGTGGTTATAGGAATGTGAAGAAAGGAAGGCAAAAGTCGAAGGTGAAGAATCACAATCCTAAAGACATTTCCAATTACTTCAAGAAACCAGGGACTAGAAGAAAGACTGCCCGAAGAAGAAAGCGAAGGCCACGGTTGTTGCAGTGGCTCAGAGAGAGATTCTGAATATGATTTGATCCTTATTATTGTTGGGATAAAAATGAGACATGTTATTGAAGGGATCCCAGGGCTCTCTTATATAGGAGAAAAGCCATGGGTTAATTACATGAGAGATACACAAAGAAAACATGAAATATAAGATAGGTACTCAGAGATATAATTATCTCAACACTCCCCCTCAAGCTAGAGCATAAATATCAATCATGCTTAGCTTGGAACAACACCTCTCAAACGGACCTCTAGCCAAGGCCTTGGTGAAGATGTCTGCCGTCTGATCTCCTGTGGAAACATGAGAGGTGGATATAAGCCCTTTCTGGATCATGTCTCTAGTATAATGACAGTCCACTTCGATATGCTTTGTTCGTTCATGAAAAGCAGGGTTATTGGCAATAAACAAAGTTGCTTGATTATCACATAGAAGTTTCATGGAAGAGAAACCTCAACAGTAAGGTCGGTTAATACTGATCTGACCCACATCATCTCCGCACACCCTTGTGACATGGCCCTGTATTCAGATTCTGCACTAGATCTGACCACCATCGTCTGCTTCTTGCTTTTCCATGAAACTAGTGAGCTGCCAACAAAAATAGCAAAGCCAGAAGTAGAATTTCTATCTTTGGGACATCCTGCATAATCTGCATCTGCACATGCTTCACATCAAGAGATGGATCCCTACTGAATATGAGGTATGAACCAGGTGAAGCCTTCAAATATCTCAAGATCATATGAATGACATCCATATGCACCTTCCTAGGTTGCTCCATGAACTGACTAACTTTGCTTACTGCAAAAGAAATATCTGGCCTGGTGATGGTAACGTATAAGAGCTTCCCAACAAGCTCCATGTATCTTCTCCTGTCGACTTCCTATATGTCCTCATCATATAGCCTCATACTTGCATCCATAGGTGTGGTAGCAGGTTTACACCCTGTCATACCTGTCTCAGAGAGAAGGTCCATAACAAACTTCCTCTGAGTCATTACCAGGCCACACTGATTCCTGGCGAATTCCAGCCCAAGGAAGTAACGAAGCTTGCCAAGGTCCTTAGTCACGAACTGTTGACCAAGAAACTCCTTGGCAGTATGAATACCATGCTCATCATCTCCTGTAATAACAATATCATCCACATAAATAAGAAACAGCCACAATACCTCTTCGTGTCCTTTAGACAAACAGCGAGTGGTCCGCAGTAGACCGAACAAACCCCTGTCACTCTATCAGCTCTGATAGCTTTTGATACCAAGCTCTCGGACTCTGCTTCAGACCATAAATCGCCTTATGAAGTCGACACACCTTCTGGGACTCCCCCTCAGTAGCAAATCCTGGTGGTTGTTGCATGTATACTTCCTCCTGTAGATCCCCATAGAGGAATGCGTTCTTCATATCAAGTTGGTATAAAGGCCAGTCCCGCAAAACCGCAAAAGTGAGAAGAATGCGTAGTGTTGAGTGTCTTGCTACTGGAGAGGTGTCCTGATAGTCCACACCATAGGTTTGAGTAAAGCCCCGAGCCACAAGCCTTTCCTTGCAGCAGTCTAGACTGCCATCTGCCCTCTCCTTAACCATAAAAATTAGGGATGAAAACGAATACAAATATATTCGTATTCGTCCGTATCCGCATTCGTCAAATAGAGGATGTGAATGCCATTTTCTTGTATCTGGCGAATACGAATGCGAATACGAATGTAAATGTTCAACATTCGTCGAATACGAATACGGATATAATATCCTCAACTTTGTCGAATACGAATGTGAATACGAATGTTCAAAATTTTGTGGATACGAATACGAATATTCGTTTTTTGAAGGATACTAATATGGATACGAATACGAATACGAATATGAATACGAATGTTCAAATTCTTGATGATACCAATACTTACATGTTATATAAAGAAGTAAGTTTGGTAAGCTTTATTTACTATTTAGTTTTATCTTTACATTTTCTTTTATTATTTAGTTATTTTTTATGTACATATTTATTATTAAATTATTCAGTATGCTTTTTATACATTAGAAATTGTTAAGAACCTAAAGTGTTGTAGCTTTTAAGTAAATTTGGACATGTATAACATTCGTATATTAATTCGTATTCGTTTATCAAATATCCGTATCCGAACTACCAATATTCATTTTACATTCGTATTCGTATTTTGAGGATATGATTTTACATTTTAAACATTCGTGTGATATTCACATTCGTATTTGTATCCGTATTTAAAAAAGGATGAGGATATGGTAACACCTATATTCGTATCCGTATCCGACCGTTTTCATCCCTAATAAAAATCCATTTGCAGCTAACAACGGAGGCACCTGGAGGAGCAAAAACAATGCTCTAGTTCCCACGTGACTATAGAGTCGTCATTTCTTCTTCCATTGCAAGGCACCACCTGTTGTCCTGAAGAGCCTCTTGATATGTTCGTGGGATATTGATTGGCGACAATCCCACCACAAACTTCCTGTAATCTGTGGAAAGGTGATCCAAGGATACATGCGCAGCAAGAGGGTACGTGGCACATTTGCGACGAGGTTTCCGTAGAGAAATAGGTATCTCCAGATCATTAGCCTCATCATCCTCTGGAACCAACTCATCCTGTGTATCACGTAAATTGCCAGTGCCATCAGTACAAACAATATGTTCATGACATACCTGAGGCATGGTGGATGATGTCGATGACGCATGAACAGGGGAGCGAGTAGAAAACCTGCGAGAATAAACATGGGGTAAAAACGTGGACTTGGTGGTAGGAGGTGGAGATGGAGGTGGAGATGACCGAGGAGCATCAAAAGTAGTATGGGAAGGAGAAGATGGAGGTGGAGGAACCACCACATCCTCTCTAGAGCCAGCATGGGACAACATGTCACCTGTAGGAGAGAAATACATAATAGATACGAAAAATGTAACATCAGCACTCACGTAGTATTTCCTTCCAATAGGGTCAAAACATCTATATCCCTTTTCGGTACGTGAATAGCCAACAAAAACACATTTGACAGCTCTTAGAGAGAGCTTGTCTCGACCTGGAGTAAAGTCATGAACAAAAGCAACCGATCCGAATACCCTGGGAGGAAGAGAGAAAAGTTCTTTCTCGATGCAATCTGAAAGAGGATCTTCTCGTCAAGAATAGTGGACGGCATACGATTCACTAGGTGACAAGCAGTGAGAACCGCATCTCCCCAGAATGAATGTGGAGTATGACTGTGAATCAACAAGGTTCTTGTGATGTCAAGAAGGTGCCGATGTTTACGTTCTGCCACACCATTTTGTTGTGATGTATAATTGTAGGATTCTGATGAACAATACCTAAAGATTTGAGAAATTCTACTAGGCGTAATGTAGAGAATTCCAAAACATTATCAGTACGAATGAATTTAACGTTGGCAGAGAAAATATTGTTCATTTCAATAAGAAAGGTCTTAATCATAGAACCTGCTTCAGACTTATGTTTTAACAGGAAAACCCGAGAGAGTCTAGAATAATCATCCACAGCAACCATATAAAATCGATGCCCCGATGGTCAGGAACACGACTGGGACCCCAAATCTCAAAATGAAATAACTCAAAATACCGACTACTAGTACGACTCGGAAAAGAGGAACAATCATGTTTCCCAAGTTGACAAGCTTCACAGTCCAATGCAGTACGAGGAGATATTTGCAGAAGAATCATTATCATCTTTTTAAGAGGCATGTGACCAAAATGAAGATGCCACATGACAGGAGAAACTGGGCCAGAAGGAATAGAGGCTATACCAGCACAAAATGGAACAGCAAGCTTGTACAATCCTCTGCTCATGGCCATGAATAATCATCCTGCGAGTTAGTATGTCCTGAAACATAAGAGAAGAGGGGTCAAAGATGGCATGACAGTGTAAATCGTTTGTAATTTGACTGATAGACAAAAGATTCATTTGAAAATCTGGAGCATGTAAGACGTTCTGAAGACATATAGACAGTGCTAAAACAATCTCCCCTGACCAACAATGGGTAGGCAAAATCCATTGGCAATGATCATGGATCGTCCAAGAGGAATAGATCTGTAAGATGTAAACTGCGTTTGGTCGCCACACATATGATGGGATGCTCCAGAATCCATTATCCATTTTGTTCTGTCAGTCATGCTAGTACTGGTAAACGCATATGGAATACTTGAGAAAGTAGACAGTGCTCTAGCAGTGACCGTTGCATCTGATGGGCCTCCAGTCTGAGGCGCGGGTGTGGTCACCATTTCTCAAAGTTTCGAGACTAGATCATCAAAACGTGCATCTGTAGTAGGAGATGGTGAAGAGTCTGTCTGCTCAGCAACACGTGCAGACGCTGGATATCCATGCTTATGAAGGCATGTATCCTCCAAGTGTCCAGGATGATGGCAATAGGAACATGGACCTCTCTGACATCCTCCACCCCGGCCACGGCCACAGAACTGGGACGAGCCTCCTCGACCTCGAGAGGCGGCCATAGCCGAAGACGTCATTTATGGCGTAGTAGTAGGCGTGGTAGTAATCCTACTCAGACGTTTGTAGACTTCCTCCATTGGTGGTATGTTCTCGCCAGTTAGAAGTTGAGTACGAGCAGCCATTTTTTTTAAAAACGCGCCTCGAGGAGGTGAGGCGTACACCTCGAGACATTTTTCCTGCCTCTTATATGGGTTTTTTTATTATTTTTTTCTGCAGTATTTTTTCCTTTTCTTTTTTATTGTAAACTTTTCATCTTCGTAGACAAGTATTTTCAAGTCTTTAAGCTCATGATTCATGGAAATGCATTTTTTAAATTTACTAACATATTAAGCTTATTTTTACTTTGTTATGCATGTTTTTTTATAAATCAACATGAACAAAAAATTGAGTCTTGAGTCCTTAAATCTAATGCCTCTATTCTTTAGTATGAATCAAGTATAAATGTGTTCTTTATTAAAATATTTGGATGCAAGTCCCCTACTTTGACCTAAATTTTGAAAAGTATATTTTGTAAGCATATCTCATCTTTTCTTCTATTCAATCGGGACTAAATTAATTCACATCAAAGCATGCATGAACAAAGATGATCATAATATGCAATATTCAAGTATTTTATCCCCCAATCATTATGGTAAAGTAAAAAGTGATTACAAATTCACTGCATACTCTCTTATCCTTCTCAATTGAATGACACATATCTCATCTAATTTTGAAAATGGTATGTTATATCTAGTCCCTTTAGTTAAATTTTACTCAAAACTTTAAATTTTACGGAGAGTTATCCATTATTGTGCTTACATATCCATATTTACTTGACTCCTTATAGATTTAGAGTTTAAAAAAGGAGAGTTATATAACAACTTGGATGTTTAAACCATGATGTTAGCCTTGAAATATCATGGAGTTATGTATTTAATTATAACTATTTAATTTCTAGAACTTGAAAATTGTAATTACGATTAATTATTATATTTATGCAAATTTTTCTTTCACAAGTGAGGCCTACGCCTTGATACGCCTCACGTTTTTAAAACCTTGCGAGCAGCATTGTACTCTGAGTCAAGGGAAGATAAGAAAACGCCAGTCATAGTGGCATTCCGATATGCATGTTGTTGTTCCACGCTGGTACTAATAGGCATGAAACCGTGGAGCCGTTCAAACATGCCTCTCAGATGCGCGAAGTGGGCATAGAGAGGTCGGCCATTCTGTTTGGTCGAGAAAATGTCAAACTGAAGTTAGAGGATCTTGCTTTCATTCTTCGCCTGGCCATAAGTAACGGCCAATATATCCCACATGTCCTTAGCAGTTGGTTGATTGACAATATCATTAGCAATCTCTGTGGTAAGCGTCCCAGAGAGCCAGTTACGAGCATAGGCATCATCATGCTTCCATGATGCATTTGCCCCAGTCTTGTCCGCCGACTCCGAGTCTGTCAGGATATGCTCATTGTTGTGGCATTGCATTAGGGTACGAAACTGCATGGACCGTAACTCGTAGTTGGTCCCGTCCATCTTCACGATAGGTGTCGGGCCCTTGAAGGCTCCGGAAGAGGAGAATACGTTACCCTTAATTTCTGATATTCTTCAATAGGCCAAGTCACGGAACAAGAGGGGAACAACTCAATAATAGGCTTGTCTAAAGCATCATAATGGGGATGAGTTGTATCTGTAGACTCATACACTCATCCTTAATGCTTTGTTCGCGATCTAGGGCCTCAAATCACGTGATAAATCAGATTATATCACATATTTAGAATCAGTCCAGACCTTGATATGGCTGGAAAGAGGGCCACCGTGCACTTACAAGGGCCTTGGGGCCTTACGTGGGCGCTGGAGCCCATGTGGGAAGGGCAGCGGCACCGAAGGAGGGGCGGGGCGTCGTTGTCGTGATGAGGACAGCACCGCCGGCCTTGGAAGGCGGCGCGGAAGGCCGCTGGAGGGCCCGCTGGAGTGCTGGGAGGGAGGCGGCGCCGAGAGGGAGGCGGCGCTGGGCCCGAAGGTGCGGCGGCGCGCCGATAGAGAGGGGGGGGCTGGCGGGTGAAGGGTTAGGGTTAGGGTACGAGAACCCTAGTCTAGGACCGTTGCTCTGATACCATGTTGGGATAAAAATGAGACATGTTATTGAAGGGATCCCAAGGCTCTCTTATATAGGAGAAAAGCCATGGGTTAATTACATGAGAGATACACAAAGAAAACATGAAATATAAAATAGGTACTCAGAGATATAATTATCTCAACAATTGTCACAACTCCAAAGTTGATTGATCGCACATGAATACTTTATTTAGGTTGTTCTTACCACATGACCCTCAATGAATATCGGTTCTCCACCTATGAGAAGATAAATGGTGGAAATGTCATCAAGTGGAATGATGCACCATGCAAAATCGTGAGTATTGGCTATGTGAAAATCAAGATGCATGACGGAGTCGTAAGAACTGTGATAGAAGTTTGTCACATTCCCAATATGAGAAGAGACATGATATCCCTTGGAGGGTTTGACTCTAAAGGATATAGGTGAAGAGTTGTGGGTGAAGTTTTACAGGTCGTTAAAGTTAGGGTAGTTGGTATCAAAGGTAACAAGCATAAAATCATATATATCATGCCGGGGATAGTTATTGATTCAGTTGTTGAGATATCCTAAGATGTGAAATAAGAATTAGAATTGTGGCATATGTGGATGGGGCACATGAGCCATATGGGGATGAATATCGTCAATCAAAAAGGTCTCACCAGAGATCCCAAAGGGTCCAAGTTCGATTTTTATGAGCATTGTATGTTTGGGAAACAACACATTATATAAAGCAATTCATAGGATGAAGGAGATGCTATATTCATATTAATTGTGGGGGGACTTCCCGTATTCCTTTTTTGGGAGGTTCCAGGTACTTCTTTTCTATAATTGATGGTTATTCGAGGATGGTTTCAGTATTCATGATGAAGCAAAGAGCGAGTTATTTCATGCTTTCAGACAATGAAAGTTCTTGATGGAAAATCATACTTTAAATAAGGTCAAGCATATGTGTACTTATAATAGATTGAAGATCTGTTCGTCAAATTTCAATGAGTTCTGCAATGAGGAGGGTGTTACGAGACACCATATTGTCAGGGATATGCCATAACAAAATGGAGTTGCCAAATGAATGAACAAGAAGCTTCTGGAAAGAGCAAGGTACATGCTCTCAAATCTTGGTCTTTGTAGAGCATTATGGGCCAAGGCTATGAATATAGCTCGTTATTGGGTGAATCAGAGTCTTGCATCTATTATCAACTACAAGACACCTTTTGAGTTAGGGTTAGGTAATCATGTTGATTATTCCATTTTACTCTTTGGTAGCATTGTTCACTATCGTATTAGTAGAAGAAAGTTATAACTAAGGCAAGGAAAGGGGTATTTACAAGTTACGGTGCAAGAGTACATAATTGCAAGAGTAAAGTTAGAAATACTCTTAGAAGGAATGTCAAGTTTGATGAGAACTCTATACTTCACTTGATGAATGAGTTTATTGATGTAAGGACATGTGGTGATATCCAAGAACAGGTGGAGTTTGAATTGACACTAAGTAGTGATCAAGCATGTCGATCACACCACTTTTGATCATGCTTATACTAAACATCCTGAAGTTGAGCAACCAGAGGAGAGGTAGTAATGCTATTGGTCGGCCTTGTAGAGCGATACATTCATCTCAAAGATGTGATTTTGAGGATATGGTTGCATTTGCACTACAGGAGCTGAGGAGGCAGAGTCTCCAGAGTCATCCCATACCCTCGCAGCCAGGTTCGAGCCTAGGTTGCAATTAGGAAATACGACCGGACCCAAGCATGGCCTGTAGGGCTCGCTATCATGGCCAGGCTCAGGCTGGGCTATACTGGACCTAGCCTAACCCGGCCCGATGCTTATCTCTAACCTTATCATGTTGGAGTATGTGGTCATTGTATAGATGGGTAATTGGATCCTTCCAGTTTCCAATTACCACTTCCACAAGTTTAACTTTAGCCACACGTCTATTGTTAGAGGGACTGCAGTCTATCTGTGAGGCTATATAAGAAGCCCTGCACCCATTGTATCAGTTGAGAAAAAGGAGTACATAATACACGGTCCTTGAGAGACCTTCTCTCATGGTTTCATCATGCTCTTCACGGAGTAGGGTTAGACGTTAAATCCGGGTGTTCCTCCATATTCTCTATTTCTTTATCTCTGATATGCTCCCACACTATCGTTTTCTGCATGGTGTCAGAACGGGTTCAATTTTGGTGATTTGTTATTGAATATTACTCTTTTCTTTGAAGATTTGTGTTTGAAGATTATTATTCTGCATTAATTCATGTTCACGATCAAGTTCAAGATTCAATTCTAGGGTTTTTTGAAACCTTAATTCTCCGCCATCATCAACAACACTGATCTGATCGACTGCTTCAACATCAATCTTCTGATCGAGAATGCACACGGTCTTTAAAACGATTTTCTGAAACTTGAGAAGTATTATAGCAAGAAAGAATTTCTAGGGTTCAATTTCTGGAACCCTAATTTTACACGGCAATCAGGCACGTGATTCCAACCCTAACATCAGTCTCCAAGACTTCCAGCGAAGAAGAAGAATCCTATGCAAGCAAGTCGATCCCAACGCACCCACAAGATCTTCCCAAAATTCCAAGGTAGACAAGGGTCAACTTTTGCACATGATCTTCCCAAAATCCTCGACAACGAATCTTTACATGTGAGAGTCGAAGAAGAAGGATTCGCATACGAGGTCAGATTCAAACTTTGTAGGTTCTCGACAATGGTTCTCCCCATGGGGAACCATACGTACCGTCGCACATGTAGGCATCGCACCTTACAGTCGGTGACAAGAAGAAAAAAGAAGATAAATACAGAAGAGGGGCGCATCTCCTTCTTCCCAGATACGGGCGGCGAACTCTGTCACCGCATTTCGCAAGGTCCAAGATGCACCAAGCGCAAGCGATAACAGCTATATCATGCCCCTCTTGGCGGAGGAAGGAATCTAGGCGGAGCCTTAGTAGGCAATATCATGACCCGTACGCAGACAATGCGTCGCTTCTCAGAGTCAGCGATGTAGATCTCGTGAGGAAGGAGCCTCATAAGGGGTGGCGCAACACCTAGAGCTCCTCCGATCACACACATCTCCCAGCCTCGAGTTCCTCCGACCGCGCCTCCAACGCATCGAAGGTCGTGCGATGGGTTCCCATTTGGGTACCATCTCCTCTCGGTATGTATCTGATGGCGGTGCGAGTTCATAAATCGTGAGATGGGTTCCCACGAGGGTAACCCTAAATTGCTGCTATTGTTTTGAGGACAAGTGGGTCATTAGTGTTGTATGAAGAAAAGAAAAGAGGGGGAAGCCCTCTTTATTTTTTTGGACCAAGGGGCCTAGTTCAAAAAAAGGGAAAGAAAAAGGGCTGAAGCGATTTCAAAAAAAGGATTTCTTTGATCAAAAAAGGTGCATACAGAAAATCTATATAAAAAAAAAGTATTTTGGAAAAAAAAGGGGAGATGACTATTAAAAAAAGGAGAAATAGTTGAGAAAAAATTTATTTGAGTTTTTTGGCTCCCCATCTTCATGTTGTCTCCCAACTTGATCGATGTCATCTATTCCAACCAGTATGGGAGAAAGAGGGAGTATTATGTAGAGTTCTACATGACAGATCTCAAACTCTATCAGTTTGGTGCACATGTGTTGCGATCATTGTTTGAGAAGTCCCCATCTTTGATTTGGACGCAGGTTTTTCATGTGATTCAAAGGGACTCCAAAGCAGAGACCCCATTCTCTGAGCCAGTATGGGAGAGACTTAGTTCTCCGACAAGGAGACTTTCAGACTCCATTCTCCAGTAATCGTAAACTCTAGTACGAGATCCTTCCGAGGTTCCTATGATAGAGGGCACACTTTGAGGTCCATATAAGAGAGAACCATCTTCAGAAATCAACGTATGAATAATTAGCGACGTTATTTGTTTGACCCTTTAGAGATGGAGCAGTTGTCCAAATGATGCATAGTATTTTATATATGGCGGACCAGAGTACTCCGACGAGGAGACTCATTCTAGTTTCAATAACTCCGACAGATGCAGTACAAAGCACACGTCCTATGAGGAGACCCGGTTCAATTCACACTCGAACCCTTCAGTTCCTCCTCAACAACACATCATGAGAAGCAATGTCCTTAGCAGGCATGCAGTAGAGTATGCGTTGAGTTTATATTGTCCGTCGTGTCCATTGTGAGAGAGTGATTTCTTTCTATTTGTCCAAGATGGGTATTGCATACTCTAGCTTGAGGGGGAGCGTTAGAGTATGTGTCAATTGTATAGATGGATAACTAGATCCCTCAAACGTCCAATTACCATATCCACAGGTTTAGTCCCACATCTACTGTTAGAGAGACACCTGTCTGTCTGTGGGGTTATATAAGAAGCCCTACACATGTTGTATCAGTTGAGAAAAAGGAATACATAATACCCGTCCTTTGAGAGGCCTTCTCTTGTGGTTTTATCCCACTCCTCACGGAGTACAGTTCCAGGTTAAAATCCTAGTGTTTTTCCATATTCTATATTTCTCTATCTCTGATATGCTTCCACATTATTGTTTTTTGCATATCTCATGGATGAAACTAGATCAGCTACATGTTCCGATGTATTACATCCATCTTAGAATAAATAATCATTATTTGAATTCTTTTTTGTTAGAGTTATGTAGAATTATGATATTTTCAGCACTTGTATTCTATTTCATAGAACTTTCTAAGCCTTTAGGGATATCCATGTAATTCCTTTCTTTTTGCTCTATAGGATTTCATGCTAGAAAATCTAGACTTATGGAATAAACATATCACTCATTCCCAACTTTTCCCTCCGCGGGGTATCAGAGCCCGATTAGGCTCTGTTCTTGCTTGTAGCACGATTAAGCTCTATCCACACTATTTTGTATGTTGCGGTCAACAAAAATTGACATGTATTCCAAGCTTCCAGCTAGATGTGAAAAATACCTTCCTATATGGCAATCTTAAGGAAAAAGTTTATATGATGCACCCACAGGTACTCCGTCGAGGGGGAGTATGTCTATTAACTTCGCAAGGCTATCTATGGCATGAAGCAGAGTCCACGAGCTTAGTTCGACATGCTTCCACTTAGAGAATTATCTCTCTTTATTTCCAAAGAATGACATCTGACTACTCCTTTCTTGTGAGACAACTATCTATTGGGATTATTATACTAGCTGTCTACATTGACGATATGGTGGTAGTCGATGATGATGAAGTAGAAATTGCAGAGATCGAGGCTTTTCTTCATAAGGTATTTGTCACCAAGGATGCTATTTTTTTAGTATAGAAGTGATCCACACCACAGAGGGGCTACATTTGTCACAGAGAAAATATTACATGGACATTCTTACAGAGGCAAGTTTGCTTGAATGCAAACCATCAGGCATACCAACAGAGGCACTGAAGCATACTACATCTCTAGACACAGAGTTTGGAGATCCTACTCAATACAAAAGCCTAGTAGGTAAACTTCTTTATCTCACTATCACCAGACCTAATATATCATATGTTATCATTATGGCAAGTCAACATGTGGAAAGATCAACAGTCATTGGCAGGAGGTTCCCCTAATACTTTTCTATCTAAAGGGATCTCCAAGGTGTGGCCTTTTCTACAAAGCCAATGGCCACACCAACATCATTGCTTATGTAGATGCATATTATGCTAGCTCTACTGAAGACAAATAATCCACCACTGGATATACAATGTTTACCGGATGAAACCTTGTTACCTAGCGTAGCAAGAAGCAGACAATGGTGTCTAGGTCAAGTGTTGAAGCAAAATATAGGGCAATGACCTAGGCCACATGTAAGATTACATGGTTGATATCTTTCTTGGCAGAAATTAGCCTTCCTACAACTACTCGTGTTCCATTGCATTATGACAATAAATCTACAACATAAATAGCTATCAATCCAGTTTTTCATGAGACAACCAAATATATTGAAGTAGACTGCCACTTCATACGTGATTTTATACGAGAAGGGAAAATATGCACTCCATATATATATATATAGAGAGAGAGAGAGAGACTTTCAGCTTGCAGACATACTCACAAAGGCATTACCCAAGAGATGTGTGTCTTGGTTAATATCCAAGTTGGGCATGATCAACAGATATGCTCCAACTTGAGGGGGAGTGTTATAGTTATTTAGGATTACTAAATTTTCAGTACTTGTATTCTATTTTATTGAGCTTTGTAAGCCCTTGAATGTATCCATGTAATTCCTATATTTTTCTCTCTAGGGTTTCATGTTAAGAAACCCTAGACCTATGGAATAAATATCTCATTCATTCATATTTCTTCACACTTACCTTTTAAAAATGATATATATATTATTAATTTATTATTCATATTTTTCAAAAAAAAAGTGTTTTTTATAATAGGCATATCTAGCAAATACATTCCAATTTAAATGAGAGACATGCTACTCAAATGGTGGATTTTATTTAAGTTGGTCTCATCATGGATACTAAACCGAGTATGAATTTTCTATGACTCTCATTTGTTAATGATATATTATAGGACCTCGAAGAGTGTTCTTAGGTGTGATTTGGTTTTGGCATAGCTTAATAGTCTAAATTAGTCATGGACTTCATTAATATCTGACGACAGAGATTGCATTTTTTTACTTGTTTTCTTATTTAGTAACTTGTATTGTTTTTATTGGACATCATTCGCAAAAAAAGCATACAATGCACCATTTATAAAAGTAAACTTAAACTTCAAATCAAATATATGATCCCTTAGTTTAGTTATGCAGTCTTTAATTTTTTTAGTAGATTAATGAAGTTATTCAACTCTAATTGGTTGTACGGTCTTCAAATATTCTTATATTTACATCTATATATATTATCGATTTTTGAGCCATATTCAAATGTGGGGGCTAGTGTTCTATAAAGTACAAACTTGAAAAAGTAGATTATGAGCGGGAATGTGTAAATATAAAAAAATCCTACCCAATTCGATCTGATCGGTAGTCACATGGATTGGATTTAAATATTCAATGGATTGATTGAAAAAAGTTAAGATCCGTTAAGGTTGGAATGGACATAAATTAAGCAAAAATCTGATCCAATCTGATACATGCATGGTTTGAAAAAAACGTGCCTCGAGGCGCTGAAGTGGTCGAGGCAAAACGGGGTGGAGGGAAAATGCCTCAAGGTGACCTCCTCGAACCCCCTGGCTGAGGCGTGCGCCTCGGATGCCTAAGGCGGTCGAGGCGAGGCGAAGCGATCGAGGTGGGGCGAGGCGCAAGGTGAGGCGTTAGAGATTTTTTCAAGAATTTTTTAAAGGAAAAAATTAGTCCTATTGATATTTTTAGATATTTATAAAGACATAGTTGTTGAGTATATATTTATGCAAGATGAATGCTTAAATTTGACCCCCGTACTGGTAGGGTATGGTGGCATAGGGGGACACCAGACCGTTCTTTATCTGGGTTCAGTAGAACATACGGTTAGGATTCAAATCATATGATTCATATCAGCAACTTGGATATCTATAATGACAGTTATAGCTAATCCCTTTTTGATAAATATTTTAGTGATACTTATAGCCAATGATTTCCTTTTGACTATGTAGAAATTTAATAAAATTTATCCTTGTGAAGATTGGTGACGATAACATTCAGAAGAGAGATTCTTTTAGATGTTTGGGATCTATTTTGCAACATGATGGGGAAATTGGTGGAAATGTTACTAATAGAATAAATGCAGGCTGGATAAAAGTGGAGAGGAGCTTCTGTTGTTTAATGTGATAAGAAAATTCCTTTAAAAATTAAAGGAAAGTTTTACAAAGCAGCCTTGAGACCTGCTATGCTCTATGGATCTTAATGTTGGCCTGTGAACCATAGGCATGTGTAGAGAATGACTGTAGCAGAAATGAAAATGCTAAGGTGGATGTGTGGACACACAAATAAAGATCGGATTCGGAATGATGCAATCAGAAAGAAAGTTGGTGTAGCTCCGATCGAGGATAAGATGCGAGAAAACCGCTTTAGATGGTTTGGTCATTTGCAGAGAAGATCAGCTGATGCACTAGTTAGGTGATGCGGGTGTTGGGATGTTGATCCAGCTAAGAGAGGGCGAGGAATGCCCAAGAAGTGTTGGAAAGAAACTATACGAAGGGATCTTAGTTTTTTGGACATAAGCTCGAGATTGACCCAAGATAGATCTGAATGGAGGTGAAGAATCCATGTAGCTGACCCTACTTAATTGTGGGAAAAGTCTTTGTTGTTGTTGTAGGTAGAAATTTAATAGAAAGGTTTAGGGCATTGACATATCATTTTTTTCATGTTCTTATCTTCATAATGTCATCATATACTACATTGATCTATATTATATGTTTGTCAGATTAGATTATTTCACCAATAAATATATTTATTATACATTTTATTAGTATTTTCCTGTATAAATTGAGGCTTACGCCTCGACCGCCTCGAGTCGCTTCCAAGGAAAACGCCTTGTTCCGTCTTCCGTTTTTTCAAACCTTGGATACATGTGCACCCTCAATTAGTAAATTTTGTTCCAGGTTGGGGGTGCACCTGCTCTCCCCTAGATCGCAGCCCCCCACACACACACACACATACCCAAAAGCTCATTGATCGGGTAGTGAGACCCTCATCCGGTGCGACGGGCTTCGCTCGTCCTTCTTGTGGAGAGTGCAGAAAAATAGTTCTTTAACTGCGTAGAAAAACAAATGGTTACGTTTCAAGGCATATCAACCGTTATTGTTGGAGTTATACATTTAGATAGTTGATTGGATATCTCGAAGATCTAATTGCATTACTTTCTTGTTCGGTCCCACACTCTTGGGAATTGGAATTTGTGTAAGTTAATTGGCATATATAAGTCCGCAGATTAATAATCTTTGAGAAGAATATTATGAAGATCATATGATCTCATCAGATTCCTTCTATTGTGGAGTAGATGGTCATCTTGAGTCTTGACAGACTCGAACCATGTAATATTTTGTTTGTGTTAAATGCTTAGTTTATATTTCCACAATCACAAATATTGGTAAAAAAAAGTGAGACATCGCATGACTTTTTTACCTTATTCTATAGAAGCCAGTCTATTAGAGAGGATATCAATCCACATCTCCTATTATCTTGTATTCACAACTCGGAAGCACGTTAGAAAAAATTTAACATAGTAAATCTCACCAAATTATTAGGCAACTCTTCTTATGGACCTTTGAAAACACAAGCTTGGGAAGGCAATATATCAAAGGAAACTAAAACAATCCTGACCCTGTTTCAATTTAGACCATTGGTTAAACAAGAGCAAGGACCAAGAGCTTCACCAAGCAACCAAACTACGAAAACGCAGCGCACTACCCTTTCTTGAGAGCGCAACTTCTTGCTTGATCTCAAGAGAACTTAGGTCCTCGCCTGAGTTCCCTCTTGGGTCTTCCAGTTATTCTATCAAGCACATACATGCCTACTCCAGGGAACCCTGATAGGCTGATAGCAATGACAAGCTAGAAGAATATACATGGTTTGTGGTACTGTATAATTAAGCACCTTCACCAAACACATAACTGGAGGCAGGTACCTTTTTTTGTGGGCCAGATATCCTCCTAAGGGGGTATATTCTACTCATATGTATAGCATATGCGTAGAAGCTGAAGATATATATTAGGCTTGCAAAGATATTGTTTCCTTGTTTCTCTAGGAGTTCATTTGCATTTATCTATTGAAAGATTTGCAAAATCAGATACAATCTTCAGGCGACAAAGGGGATAGGTCAGCAAAAAAACATGACACTAATGGTATTTACTTGTGGTAAGATCACAATAGAAATATATGTCTAATGATGTTGAACACACAATTCCGTATAACAAAATAATTTAAATGTCTCTGTTTTTCTAATTAATTATTATTCTCAACAAATATTATATAATCATATCCACTTCCAGAAGAGAAATATAACACTTTACTGGTCCAGGGATCCAGTTAACTTATAAATACAGTTCACAAGAAATGGGCGTGGTTATATTGTTGTAAACCATTTTAACTTAGTTTACTCTTTTCTTTATAGATGACCACTCAAGTCTGTTGGCCATACGAACATATGAATGCGAATAGAACGATGCATAACTACTACTGACAATGGCACGCCCAATACAAGGTCTGACCACCGCTACAAAATTACATGAGTTTGATGACACTGTTGACATATGCTATCCTGTTCTAGAGCAAGACTTTTTTCTAATGACCACACGTCCTGCAAAAGAAAGCATTATGCCAAGCTTGATCCGCCAGTCTACCTTGTTAGAAGCACAAAAATGCCTCCACAAATGTTGTCTTCTTTGTAGATTAAAACAATCAGAGACATTTCGGAAATTAGCTAAGCTTGCACAGTAAAAAACAAAAAAACATGCACTGTCTTCATATTTTGCTTTGCGATACAAACGATGGAAAGCTTCTCCAGCATTTTGTGAAGCTCGGCTTTGAATGTCTGTGCCAAAAAAATCATTGGTACAGTAATTACAATAAAAGGAGAATACATAAGCACCTGATGCTGAGTCAAGAATTGATTCAATGGGAAAAGCCAAGTGACAAAAACTTCGTAGTGCCCTATTAAAGTTCCTTTCTATGCCTTTGTTCCAGCTTTAATTCAAGACATTCCATCCGTCATATCATAGTCAAGCCAACACCCTATTCGAGTGGAAGACATTCTAGTGGGAACATCGAGCTAATGCGTAATTCATTAGGTCTTAGACTTTAGGGTGATGCATGACCTTCCTTCATTTAAACCAAACCAGCGAGGGAGTCAGTCTTAGTCATATCAGCCTGATGCTAACTGAGCAGAGGCATGAACTTTTTGTTCTCATTGCATACCTATGCCCCCACCACTCCTACTCTGCCTCGCATCAACCTGTACATGAAGAAAGGGAATGCCCACTGGCTTTTCAATTCCTCCAATCTCACTCCATCTCAGGTCAACACTATTTGTCGTGCACCTCTCCACAATAGTCTCTATCCCAAACAAATTGAGGTTCTAATATTGGTGAGTTTGCCACACTATACAATGTAAACATTTTTATGAAAGACATCCACCTCTAATCTTGGTGAGTTTCTACCCACTTCAATGGTCTGGTGGTAGTGCAGTGTGCCTACCAACTACAAAACTAGGTAGCCGACAACCGGCATAAAAAATAGTCGGATCTTTCAACATGGATTTGAGCCAGAATCCATGTGGCCGACCCTACTTAATGTCACCATTTTTTTACATTCACCTTTAACCTTATGGGGCATCTACTTCTGGATCACAAAACATTCATAAGACCATCTAAAATCAGAAATAGTTCTTCGATTGTATTTTTTGAGGCAATTCTTCATCGAATATATCTTTAAACTTCAACCCTAAGGACTCGAGGGCAAGAACATATCAATTCCTTGTTAATCTTGAAACAAAACCATAAACAAGACAATATAGGTGTTCATAGTGACCTAAGAACCTACTAATTTAAACATCAATATAAGGAACCTATTTGTGTTGTGTTATGGTTCTTAAACAGAGCAACCCTTCCTGTAGAGCAGATGCATTCTTATAATATATGGTCAGCTCCCACAATCTGATATAATTAATCATAAATAGACTCCAAAAGTTATATACTCCTTCCTATAAGGCATCCCCACTTCTGAATTAAGATATCTTTCAGAATCTCAATACGTAGAACTAGAAGAGCAACAAATTAAGATTGTGCACAAGGAGGCATTTTGCAAGATGGAAGGCAGCCAAAGATGTAAGACACGTGCATCAATAGATGGATGCAGTTGCAGTAGTTTTAGTTATTAAAACATGAATTTTTGATGAATTTCTAAATACAGGAACATACGAATAATAAATGGACAATAGATACAATTGAAAGAAAACATATTTTTGGAAAAGTAGAAATACTTATTTTCTTTAGATTATAGGTTTCGGAGATGGCATACTTTTCTTTTTGAAGAACAAAATCGAATGCTTGATAAGTTCAAAGGGCAAAAATAAATTTTATTCTGATTTAATTTTTTAAGCAGGACCCTATGAACTCTATATCTTGTGGTCATAGGTCGATATGCTACATTGAGATCCTGCTCACTCTCAGCCACACAATGGCACTGGCATACTGAATAACGTGAAATTCATAATGCTCACAAGATTCGCCAAGTTTTTTCATACTTAAATTACCATGAACTTGAGGAATTTAGAAAACCCCTCCTTAACCCTTCCTCCCAGACCACTCATGCACACAGATATTAGGCATAGTTTTGACAGGAATCCCTGCCTGTTGGAAATCAACAAAGGAACAAGCAATACACAAAGTAATCAAACCACATAACAACGATTTGTGCCAAAAATCCCTCAAAGAGTAGATGAAAGTTTTCCTCTGTATAATTAAGTACAAGATGAACCCCAACGGCATAGTTACCTCCCGGAAAAATATGTGTAAATTCCAAAATATGCACACAAACACTCACAGATATGTATATGCACGTGTGTATGCGAATTTGTGTACATGTGTGCCTATCCATAATGTATGTGTATGGATATGCGTGTGTCCACTTGAGGATTGGGCTGCCACAAAATGTGCTGGATCCTTATAAGTTGGTGGGTGTTAAGGCATGATCAACACTAGCTATACTTTCTACTTCCTACCTGGAGCTATATAATTATTACAGGTGATAAAATCACCTTCCGAAATATGATAAGTATTCTTTAAACTAATCGTGCTTGGAGATTAAGTATACAGAGCTATTACCGGCATCAAAGTAAACAGTAAGATAGATCCTTGCAAAGTCAAAACCAAGTGTCAATAGATTCACCACCAGTGGAATATAAAATTGACGGTAAACATTCCACAAACATAAATGATAATAATCCTTGCAATAATAACCGCTGATCAGCCTGCAAGAATTTCCACTACACTCTTTGAGCGAAAAAAGATAACAAAGCCCATCTCTCATATAAGAGACGCGTAACCATATACTCGAACAAAGAATCAAACCTCAGAGACTCCTAGCAACATGCAACACATATCAATAACTAAATTGCAATACTCGAACTTCGTCAAGAAAGCTATCTTTGAACTAGAAAATAAAAGCGACCCAACATGCAAAATCAACAAACTCAATCAAAAATCCAAAAATAAAGAGCACTCAAATGAGGAAACCAACATTCGAGCTAAGAAGAGATCCAGATCATACCGAACGAAAGGAGGCCATTGTGCTCATGTTTGGGATGGGTTCAGAGAACTGCAGATACAAAGGAGGAGAGGAGGAGAGGTCTAATGATTAGAGATGATTGGGGTTATTCGAGAGGGAATATGGAGATGGAGAATCGAAGGCCATCCAAAATAAAGATTCCTACCTTTATTTCTGCGGTGTGGTGATTAAAGGAGGAGACGATGGGCAGGAATAATAGCAAATGAAAGGAAGTAGTGGAGAGAAACAGGAGAAAGAGCTTTCAAATGGCGAATCACTTTTTCAACCGGCAAAGAGAGGGGACCCATATATTTGTACCAGTGGAACAAAAAATAAATTAATACTTTAGTATTTGAAACTAGCTAAGAAGATTGATAAGTATATTTCAATTAAGCTAATCATGTGAAAAACGAAGTTATCTCTTAGCTTTGTTTGTATGATGCAATTATTTGACAATTAGGAATCTACGTACTTTTTCATGTAGATAAAAGCATGACAGATCATGTTTTTTATTTTACTTCATCTTAAAAGAAAGGTTTTATATCATTAGTTGTGCCCCTCTAAAATATTATAATATCAATTATGCTCATTCCTTTTTTGGAATATCAGTTGTGCCCCCGACTTCTTGACATTCTATCGTGTGTGTGCCACTCTGTTACTTTAGTCGTCAATGAGTTGAACTTAATTATGAGTTTTTTCAAACCATGGTGAGATTAAGAGGGGTATAACTATCCAAAGATTTGGATAATCAGGGGTAAGGGAGAGATGTAGGGTAATGTGGTGTTCATTGCTGGTGAAGGAATCATGGTTCCCTAAGCCGTGTATCAACGCCAATAAAATGGAGAAGAGATGTGCACGGTGTATGACAGAGAAGGCGGCTGGAGACCGAACATTTGACCAGGGGTCAACTGTCTGTGCAAGGGGATTGATCCATGTTGGATCACTACACGACAAAATAGAAGGAAAAAGGAAAAATAAATACAAATAAAATAGCTACATATTCTATTTCAAAAAATTAAAACATAAAAAAATATATTTATTTGTATAGTATTTAATTATGAATTTTATTTATATTTATAATTGTACTTATTAGGTGTTGTTTTTTACAAGTATATACATATTATCTATATTTAGCCTATTTTATTTTTATTTTGTATTTTGTATTTTATTATTATATGTACATATTTTATATATTTATAATATATTTAAATACATATTTACATATTGTTACTTTATTTTTCTGTATTTATTTATGTACTTAAATAAATATGTGATATATATTATATGTATAATATACATATATACTTTAATTCATTATTTATTTTAATGTATTTTTAATACTTTTATTTTATGTTTATATTTTAAATATATTTAAATAATATTTACAAGTTTAAAAATATAAGAATAATAAAATTTTAATGAATAAATATAATGAATAAAATATACATGTATACAGTACAATAAAACCCCAGAAAGCTGGCTTCTGCATCTTAACTCTGTTTATAATGGAACTACCTTCATTAGATAGATAATTAAATTTTAAAAATAATAAAGGTGAGTTTGGTGAATTTTAAGTTCATATGGAGAAGATATTGGTCTATGAAGTTCAGTTTCCGCCTTTTTTATCTGTGTGTCTCATTCACAATGTTCCTCATTTTTATGTGCAACTAATTTTATATTTTTCTATGTATTTTTATTTACAAGTTTCATGCAGAATAAAATTTTATTTGAGGTGTGTAAAATGAATAATAAAATAGATGAAAATGGTTATTTTTGATGCCTTGAATTATGGTTTTGAGTTTTTTTTGGATATATAATTGACCTATCTCCCTCTACTTTATCCATGGTCGACCAAGTCAATATTTACTTGATCTCGAGGTTTAGGATCATTCGGTTTTTTTCAAAACTTCATTTATTTTTCTCTTCTTTCCTTTATTCTTTTGTTTTGGGATTAAATACATGTATTTATACAGTATTTGCAGGTTAAATAATGAGTGTCATTTTGTACAAATTAATGTTATTTAAGTGTATTTAACTAGGATTTTTAAGGTCAAAATGAAATAATAAAAGTGAAGAAATGGAGATTCATCAGGTAGACAACTACATACATAAGAAATTTTATATCTGAAATCATGGCAATCAAAATGCCAATTAAACAAATGGTGGTTGGAGAAACAAGAACATATCTAAGAGAACCACTAGACGTTGCATCATAATCCAAAAAAATAATATAAAGTTAAATAAAACTACTTCAGAGGTTAAGAATAAACATACAGTGCTGACAGAACAAACACCACAAGCCGCAAGAATAAGCACCACTAAGATAAGGAGTTACGTGGAATCCCTCCTCAACTTGATGGTGAAAACCATGGGGCAAGATGTCTCTATTACTCACGGCAATAGGGTTTTTTTTATTTTTCTTTTTTATCAAATGACCAAGGTGGGTAAGATACATAAGTAGACCCAAGTAGGTAAATGAATCCTTACCCAAGATCCATTTACCCATATGACAACTCAACACTCCCCCTCAAGTTGGGCATACATATTGTGCATGCCTAACTTGCCCACATTCTTCTCAAAAATAGTCGTGGGAAGCCTCTTGGTGAAGACATATGCCATTTTATCTTCAGTCTTTATCTAAGGCAGAACAAGCTTCTTGGAGTCGATTCTCTATCTGATGAAGTGACGATCCATCTCCACATATTTGGTATGCTCATGCGGAACAAGATTTTTGGAGGGGTTTATAGAAGCCTTATAGTCACAGAATAGCTTCATAGGGAGTTTGAAACTTATTTCGATGTCTGTTAAAATAGTTTTAAGCCATAGCATCTCGACAACACCCATAGCCACATCTCTATATTCATCTTCAACACTGGATCTACAACGGGCTGATTGACGTTTACTTCTCCAAATCACAAGTTGCCAAAGATATGCAATATCTAGTTGTAGATCTCCTATTATCAGTGCACCATGCCCAATCCACATCGTTGCACCCTTCGATCTCAATTTTTGCATTTTTGGTAAAGATGAGACCTTTTCCATAGTCCTTTTTTATGTAGCAGAGGATATGCTCTACTGCCTTCATATGAATATCAATAGATGCATGCATGAAATTTCTCACTACATTCACAACATAAGTAATGCCGAGTCTAGTTATAGTAAGATATATTAATTTACTCAAAAGTCTTTGGTGCCGACTCTTGAACTCTTCATCAAGTTTCTTTCCATCCTTGATGCTCAACTTGTGACTCCCCTCAATTGGCGTAGGAGCAGGTATACATTCCAACTTGCCAGATTCCTTTAACAGATCCAGAGCATATTTTCTTTGACAAATAACAAGACCTTCATTTAACCTTGCCAAAAAAACACTTTAAGTTCCCAAGATCCTTTAGGTCAAAGACTACAGTAAGTTCTCTTTTTAAGCATGTTATATCCTCTTCATTGTCTCATGTGTTAATCATGTCATCAACATAAACGATAAGAAGGGTCGTTTAATTTCACATTTCATAACAAATAGAGTGTGATCACCATTACCTTGAAAATGTCCTAATTTGATCATCACAATTCTAAGCTTCTCGAACCACGTTGAAGGAGATTGTTTCAGTCTGTATAAGGCTTTCTTCAATTTGCAGCATTTTCCTATCTTCTCATGGCCCGATGGCATATGTATGAAGACATCTCCATGAAGATCTCCATTCAAGAAAGCATTCTTAACATCTATATGATGGAGATTCCATTCCTTGTGAACATCAAGAAAGAGAATAATCCACAATCTATTCATTTTTGCTATATGGACAAAAGTCTCTGGGTAGTCAGTACCATAGTTTTTACTGAAATCACTTGCAACAAGTCCAGCCTTGTATCTTTCTACTTCTCCATTTAGCATGTACTTTATGATGTAAAACCACTTCGAACCTATCAAATGCACCCCATCTAGAATATCCATAATATCCCAAGTATAGTTTTTCTCAAGGGCCTCCATCTCCTCGTGCATAGCCTGAACCCATCTAGGATCAGAGCCAGCTTTGACGAGATTCTTAGGAATTACAGTAGCAGACAATGAAGAGATAAAGCATTTATAATTTCTCCTAAGTTTATTGTAACCAACATATCTGTTAATAGAGTATCTGGTACACCCTACATGTCTAGAAGGGGTTTTACCGCCCTTCATCCATGTCTCCATGTGATAGGATCCTCTTCAAGGATGATCAACCCATTAACATCCCATCTTCAACACTGTCATTGACTTCCTTTTCCAGATCACTTTATATATTAGAGATTGAATCACTAATGGAAGTGAAGGAACTTAGATTATTTAGGGATTGAAAAGGATTTATATTGGATTCTCTAATTTGCATTAAGACATCTTGTTGTTCTTTCTTGTTGCAAACTTTTTCACATGAATGAGGAGCCTGAGACTTCCAACCATCTATTTTTATGTCATTTCCAATTGAATTATCTAAAAAACTTGTAGAATTCATCATAAACATCTAAGAGAAGAATACTATGCACATTCCCTTCACTACTACTTCCATTCTCCCTCTGAAGGTAGTGCTCAGTGAAGTAAGATTCATGCTCAATAAAGATAACATCTTTAGTAGCATGTACTTTCCATCTTTAAGATGCAAACATTTATAACAATTCTGGGTAGGAGAGTATCCCAATAATACCTTTTATTGTTCGAGCATCAAGTTTCTTTGCAGCGGGTGCAGAACAGTGAAAGTAACAAACATAACCAAAAACCTTCAAAGAAAGCACAAATGGTTTGCTCTCTGGTTGAACAATAGAAAAGGAGTAATCATGTTTAATCATCTTGAATGCGTCATGTTTATAATGAAGGCAATAGTGAGAACAACCTCTCCCCAAAATCTCTTAGGGAGCTTTCTTTGAAATACAATCGTGTTGCTAACTTAAGAAGAGATCCGTTCTTTCACTCTGACACACCATTTTGTTGAGGGAAATAGTTGCAAGAAGTCTAGTGAATAGTTTCTTTAACATTAAACAATTCTTGTAAGTCTTCGTATAAATATTCACGAGCATTATCAGATCTGAATCATATAATCACTTCGACATTCGATTTTTGTTTGTGGAAGTACCAGGTAAAACTCTGTCGAGGAACCTAGGAAGGGACTTTAGGTTCGATCCACTAAGGGGTTTCATGAAGTTGTGGAATGGAATAAGACGGAGTCCAAGACTTCAAAGATGGTTGGTCCCATGTTGGGAGAACTAAGGATCGTCGAGATGATCGAGGGGTCAATGATGAATGTGGTCCTATTGATCGTGGACCTAAAACATTAATAGTTAGTGTCTCCTATGTCCTCAAGGTTTGTGTAAAACTCGATTATGACATCAGGAGTGATGGATTCTATGAGAGAATCTAGATGACCTGGAAACATCATAGGATTGAATAGGGTCCTGATCATATTTCATGCTAAAGATCCTAGTGAACTCCGAAAAGTGATTGTTGAAGATGACCCATGAAATTGATTGGGAGGTCATGAAATGAAGATGGGAAAAAGCAAATATCCGATCTTCGACGAAAGCAAACTGAGAAGAGGATGTTCCTTTTGACCTCGTGGGAGCCGTCTGAGAATGCTCACATGTTCCTGTAAATAAGAGTGACATTTCAAACGAGAAGGATCTAAGGAAAGAGAAGAAAATAGAAGAAACAAAGGTTTTGTCTTACAGATGATCGATCATGGGTTGTTATATGATCGATCAGGAGTAATCGATCAAGCTATGTTTGATGATCAATCAGGCATGCATTAGGGCTTGAGAAAACTTCCTCTTGTGTGGTTTTTCTCATTGGATTTCTAGAGATCCTTCTTTCCCAATGTGTAAAATGATGTGTCCTTTATTAAGAAGGGCTTGTTGTCGGCTAGGTTCGAAAATGAAGGGTAGGCAATATCCTAGGTGTCCTTCACAAAGATGGAGGGGCACCAAAAATCGAAATTTAAAATCTCAAATTTTTCCTAGATATTGATCAGTTACCTCGTTATGATCAATCGGTGTTGATAGATGGTCGATCATAGGTGGTCAATCAACCTATTCCAAATGATCGATCAATTGCACCCTAAATGAGTTCCTTTTGTGAATACAACTACAAGCTAAGAGATACCAAATGAAGTATAAGTCAAGTTGAGGATCGATCCATAAGGACTCGGACATTTTTATATGAATTTTTATTCTATTTACAAAGATATTTTTGACTTTATTGTTTTAAATTAAATCCTATTTTTCTTTTTATTTTTGGGACTTTAAAATGTGTTGAAGGCATTTCGGGAATCGATCTGATTCTATTTAAGCCATGTTGTTTAGATTCTAAACATCATTATGATTGCATACCAATTTTCTGGAATTTTTTGAATTTTTCTGCTATTTTTAGTGAATTTTTGAATTTTCAGAGCAAAGTGTGATTTTCTATAAAGTTCAGGGACTATAATGTAAATAAAACTAATAGTAAGGGTGTAATAATCTGACAAAAATGAATATTTTACAATTCATTTGCTTAATGGGCAAGCCATAGAGAAAATAAAAAAATGCATGAGATTACAAAAAGGCCCTTTGAGGACTGAAATGAAATTAAGAATAAACTTAGTAGAAAAGAATGCAAATGTCACGTAATATAGCAACGAAATTGGAGAAATTATAGAGAAAGTTGATAGAGTTTAGAGAATTGTGGATAAGCCCTAGAAGGATAAAAAGCAAATATGAAAAAGAGGAATAAAGAAAATACATTTTATTAAATAAAAAATAGAATTTGGGTAAATTATAGGAAACAAAATTAAAGTTTTAAATAATTGCAATAAGGTCCTACACTGATAATAAAATAAAATAAAAAATTTAGAAAAGGTTCCAGGGACCTCTTAATTTCTCCTGAACGGCGGCGGCGGATGTGGCCATGCTTGGCCACAATGGCGGAGCACAGCGGCTGGAGCAAAGGAGGAGAGGGTCGGAGGTGATGACGCGACTATAAACCGCATCGAAGGGGGAGGAGATCGTGGTGCAGTGGTACGTGAGTGGTCTATGGGTTCTCCGAGTTGGGTTCTTCCTCCTCCATTTTATAGAGCTCAAGGGAGAGAGGGAGATGGAGGGGCAGAGGCGTTGGCACTAGATAGGAGGCCAACCGCCTCTGTGTGCAGTTGTGTGAGAATGAGGAGGTGTAGTCGGTGGTTCTTCGCAAGGAGGAAGAGCAGGAGGTGGTCGTGTGTTGTGGGGGAAGAAGAATGGGGGACGATGTTTGAGTCATATTTCTTTTTTTATTTTTTTTGAAATGCTAACGTCGGCTATTTTGTCGTATAACGATTTTTTTTAGAAATGAAGATGGATGAGAGATGAGCCCTTATGGTCTTACTCTAAACTAAACTTGAAAAAGTAAAAAAATAATAAAACACATTAATATTTTAATATGGACTTAGAATCCATATTTATTGATAAAAATAATTGAAAAGATTCAATTAATTTTTCTAGCATTATTTTTGCAAGCATAATTTTTTCTTTTTATAAGATTTTGAATGCAATATGCATGCAAAATACAATTAAAAAATTATGCAGGAAATCAAGAAAAAGTACAATGTATTACACATAAATTTTATTCAAAAAGGGTATAAAACTAAAATAAATCATTGATTCATCATATCCCCCCCACATTTAACTTTTGCTAGTTCCCAAGCAAAACAATGATATGAAAAGAGATAGATAAAAAAGAGAAAAAATAGAGAGTGCACAACGAGGTTTTGCACCAGACACATCCCCAAAGTCTTGAGATTTTAAGTCGAGATTCAACAAATAATAGACACAGACTGAGTTGACCTTTAATTAATAATGTGTTCGGACTCCTTTTAAATTCAAGTATTCAACTCGACAGTCCTCAAATTCTATCAATTTAGTTGGTTCTATTATTAGGTCAAGTCAAATCATCCTAGTCATCAGATATTCTATTTAACATTAAGTTGATTTTGAATTGTGTGTGAAGGTTATAGCTCATCCCAATTTGCAAGACAAGTACACCGTACAACCTTAAGAAAGGTATCAGGAGATTCACAAAATCTAAAGCATCTATTCTCTCTAAATCTAAGATTATTCTCATTTCACCTGAATCTATCAGCAAAAGAATATGGGTGCAAATTGTAGAGACTTTGATTTTCTGGGATTTTCTGTAGACCACTTTGGTCAGTTGCTCTCATTTTTCCCTTTTGCAGAGCATAACCCTGAGCCTCTTTAGCCTCTTTAAACTAGTAGCAACATTAGTTTGCTACTTGGCTTATTTGGTAGAGCTGGGTTATTCAAGCAGATTTTTCTTTGATAGATATTTGCTTTGCATTTGCATTTTTGCAATGGGCATCCCTTATTGTGCCTTCTTTTTTATAAGATTTTCTGGCATTGGGTATCAAGAGTGTACATGTATAAAATGTGACTTCTAGATATATGCACACAGTAAGTTTGCTGACAGATTCTGACATATAGAGAATAAGTGGTTTTTGAACTTGGATCATTGAATTTTACTTCACCCGATATTCAGAGTCACTCCTTTACCTTGTTAGAGATTGAAACAATCTTGTGTACAAGAAAACTAAGTTGAACTAAGGTGCAGAGTATTGTTTGTTCAAAAATCAACCAAGAGTAAAAAAATGTAATAGCTATTAAGATGATCTATTTAGATACATTTATTGGTCACTGCATAAAATTAGCGGAACCCGAGGAATTAAGTCTAAAATAGACCTGAAGAAATGGAATACTTAAACCAAATGAAGCCCTATGAAATTAAGTGAATTAAGATCTTCTTGGTCTAAGTCTAAAGTTTAAAAAAAACTAGGCTTCAAATCCAAAAAGTTAGGAGAAAAATAGGGAAATACTTTTAGACTTTTGAACAAAATTTCTAATTTAAAAAAAGATGATTTTTTGCGAATTTCACGAGATTTTAGGTATACGCAAAAAAATGAAATTTAAAAAACGTGAAAATGATGAAAAGTTTTTTTTGAAAATGTTAAAAGTTTTGAATTTTTATGTTTTTTTTAAATATGCAATGAAAAATTGGATTTCTTTAACATAAAAGCAATACAAAAAATATGAAATGCATGAAATGAAATGGCAAAAATCCGATAAAATAGAAACAAAATGCATGAAATGCAACACATTCCCCATGCTTAACATGAGCCATGCCCTCATGGTTATAGTAGAGCAGAAAAATGTGGGATAATATGATTTAAGAGAGTGCATATGCAAGTGATGAAGGATACTTTTGTTTTTCATTATTTTTCAATTGATTTTGCCTCCTTTTTATGGGTGTTCTCCTATGCTTATGTTAAACTACAATTATGAGACATGAAGAAGACAAATGTAAGCTAGAGATAATACTTAAAAGATAACTATGGAGTTTATCCCACAATATGTTGGTTTTAATGCCTCTAGCAGGGCTCCAGTGTTAGGAATACCATGTGTTTTGGGTATGCACGACATCCTTGTTTGAAAAACCACGGTGATGTATCTTAGCTCAAGTGATTTGAAGGTGGAGGTTCCAAATGTGTGAAGCTCTGGATGGGAGGGTGATACCGGTAGGATGATGCACATAGTGAATGATTGTATCAGAATGATGAAAGAGAAAATCGATACAAGTAATGATTAAAGAGAGAGAGGGATGGAATCGGCTCTAAAAATGGTCTTTCTGATCAATAGCCGGTTGAGAGATATGATCAGATGTGTCTAGAGATGGTTTATGATTGGTCATGATTCAGTTCAATGATCAATACATAGGGTCGGTCATCGATAAAATCAAAGTTGGGTGGGTGGGTTCATGTTCAACTAGATTCAATAATTTCACAGCTCATGACCAAGATGTGTAGCCTCAATATAATTCATTGTGATTGTATCTTTTCTTGGTACCTCAATTTCAATTAACCAAGAAGATGGTTTTTGCCATGGCATAATCAATGTAGTAATTGATCGTTCATCCTCAATTTTCTTGAGGAGATCTTTGGTTTCAACCCAAAAATTATCAAGAGACAATGGGTCATCTTTTAAGGTAATAATGGGGGAAGCACTTATAGAGTGAAAGATCAAGTAGGAGGGGTCATCTTCACTAGAGGTCATGCTATTAGAGTGGGAGATTATGTGTTCTTCCCTGAGAGAGTCATCAGGGAGGACTTCTGACATCCGGTCAGGGCAGAATGGGAGAATATGTGGTGGAAATTCAATCTCAAGTTTCCTCTCTTGCTCAAAATTATCATCATATTCATAATCAAATTCAATTTTATTATTGTATCATCTTTATGTCCATCACCATTCTCATGTTCTTCCTCGGATTCAGGTTTGTCGTTATCCTCGGATTCATCATCGTATTCAACTCCAGTTTCATTATCAAAATCACCCTCAAAGTCAGATTTAATATCTTCTTTAGGATCAGAACATGAGCTCGATATAAAGAAATTGATGCTTAATTCAGACAATTCAATCATAGTAGGACCCAATAGAGATGAGGAGAGCATCATAATTTCACAAAAATCACAAGATTCGGTTATTCCATCTTCCATTTCAGCCTCAAGATTAACCTCATGATCAAGAAATTTCATACCACTTAGGATCATCATTTAAATCTTCATTATTGAAATTATTATGTGTGATCAAAGGTTCATGTTCAACATGTTGTTCAATAGGAATCTTCAATAAAACTAGTTCTGAACATTGTAGCAAAGGCATCATATTGTTATGTAAAAATCATTTTGCTCAGAATCATGTTGAGCTAGTGGTTAAAAGAATTGGTATCATGATTTATTCATAAAAAAATTCATTAAGATCTTCAATTTGGTCACCTTCAACAATGTGTGTGTGTACTATGTCATTATTTTTCTTATGAAAAATCTCCTCGTATTGTCCTCAAAAATTTTCCTCATACTCAGGTTTATATGTGATTGTATTTTCCAATTCATCCCAAGCTGAGCCAAGCTCAAGAGTTCCCTGAATAGAAATGTGCATATTCTCAACCATTGTATCTGAAGCCATGAGTGGATTGGAAAATAGGTGTTGACAGAACTTAGAGAATTGGTGAGCATTCTCCTCATATTGTCTTTTAATACAAATCTCAAAGTTTTTTATTGAATTCAAGAGGGTATTAAAGCCATCAAAGATTGTCTCCTCAACTCGATTAGCAAGAGGTTGAGGTGGAGAAGAGATGCAATAATTTGATGGTGTAGTCCCATACCAAGATTTGGATGGGTCATGCATCATTGAGTTGTACGATTCATCACTTAGGAGAATGGTTGGAATTGTGGAGGGTCTTGAATTCATCGGTACTCGAATGGGTCGGTTGACTTCCCCAATGAGGTTGGATTGTATCATGAAATTTGATTGTAAATTGATGTAGCTCATATAAAAATCTCCCTCATAAGATGATTGATATTGTGAAAAGTAGTCTAGATATGCAGTGCAGAATTGGTGTTTAACATACTCTTCACGTAGGCATAGATTTGTTCAGAAGAGTCATTTCGAAGAGGAAATTCAATGTGAACACAAAGCACAAACAAACACAAAACAATATCGATTCACCAACACAAATGAGATGCCGCAGAAGCGGTTATCTTCTCAAATTTTGATTTTCTATTGTAGTACAAATCAAGCACACTAGTAGTCTAGATGAACTTAATTATGAAATGATGACTGACCGGAATTTTATGGCTAGTTGAATATATTTTTATCCAGTATGAGTGTAAGTACGAACCGTAAAACGACCACCCATGTTATTTGAGGATGATGCCTTACGCATTACCCTTAAACAACCCAATCCGCTAAGGGAGACCGTAGTTCCCTCACTGAGAAGTAGCTAGTCTTTTTAAAATCCAGTAGTAAAAAAATCCTTAAGGATTTGGGCTCTGACATAGGACTCATTTTGTGAAGGTGAGATTGTGTTTAATGTCCAACAAACAAACACTTCAGATCATTTTCGTCTGAGCCACACGGTGACTTTTTGAAACTTATCTGATTAGGCGAGCAACACAATTGTGATCTTGTTTAATTGGTGACCAAAGGGAGAGAGATCCACATGGATGAATGCGATAAAGGAACTTGATTTTATGATTTTTAGAATTTTTTGAAGAACAAAAAAATGCAAGACATCTAGAATGCCCAAGTGTTTGGATAGATCTTACATTGCTCAATGGTTGTGATACGAATATACACACACACACATACGAAACCTCTGAATAAGAGAGATTGAGAGAGAGAGAGAGGGATCCTCTTTTTTTATACATGAAAAAAAGCAAAATTAGTTTACAAAAAATAAAAAGATCAAATACCAAAATAAATTGCGTAAAGTTGTTAATTCCTCTGCAACAACACTAAAATGAAATTGTGATTTTCAGTGTGCTAAAAAGAAATTTTTATGTTGTCGTTGCTCACACGCAAAAAAATGTAGAATTTCATATAAAATTTCTTCAACTACAAGCCAAGAGATATCAAATAAAGTGTAAGGCAAGTAGATGATCGATCCATGGGGCTCAGATATTTTTACATAATTTTTTATTCTAGTTGCAAAGCATTTTCGACTTCATTGTTTCAAATTAAATCCTATTTTCTTTTTGTTCCTATGACTCTAAAATGTGTTGAAACTTGTGTGATTAGATTCTAAACACCATTAGGATTGCATATGATTTTTCTGAAGTTTTTTTTTATTTTTTTGCTTTTTTGGTGAATTTTTGAATTACTAGGGGCATAAGTGTGATTTTCTATTAAGTTTATGAGATAGAATGGCAATAAATTTATAGTAAGAGCATAGTTGTAATTATTGAAATGTATCTGACATGAACGGAAATTTTTCAATTTATTTGTTTAATGGGAAAACTGCAGAGAAAATAAAAAATGCATGAATTTACAAGAAGGTCCTTTGAGGATCGAAATGAAGTTAAGAATAAACTTAATAAAAAAGAATGCATATGTCACATAATATGAAAATAAAATTGCATATAAAATTGATAGAGTTTAGATAATTGTAGATAAGTCCAAGAAGGATAAAAATGTAAATATGAAAATGAGGAATAAAGAAAACACAATTTTTGCAATAAATAAAATAGTAGAATTTGGTAGGAAATAAATCAAAGTTTTAACTAATAGAAAAAAGTCCTAAACTTATAAAAATAAAAAAGTGAGAAGAGGTCTCTAGGACTCCTTCCTCCTGGACAACAACGGTGGTGGATATGGCCATGCTCGGTCACCAATGGCGGAGCACGACGCCTAGTGCGAAGGAGGAGAGGGTCAGAGGTGACAATGTGGTTGTTTATAAATATGTATTTCATCTTCTTTATTCATTTATTTTAGCTTAAAACCCCTTTATAAAACACATGTAATATCGTTAAATCCTTTCTTTTACTAACTAACATTCTTGTGTTAATATTGTATATTTATCACTATTTTAACCTAAAATAAATAAAATAAAATAAAATAAAGGGAAAATAAATAAAATAAAGGTTGTATATATGAAATAGATACATGCCAACTCTGAGCCCAAGAGAAGGTCAAGACTTGACTTGATCGTCAAGGAATAAAGTAGGGAGAGACACGACCTAAAATATCGAAATTCGGAAAATCATCCTTCACTTGTGTATATTCATCATTTGTACACTATTGTCTATAATACATAATATTTTTCTTTAATTTATTTATCACCAAATCCTTTTTAAATAAAAATGATTTCTTCTTGAAAAGTATGCATAAAATATTTTGTAAAAAAATACAAATTTTATAAGAAAAATCATTGTGCATTGTGTAATTTACAACACTTTGAAAAAGCCACAAAGCTCAACTTGCAAGATCAATATCTTCTCCTTAAAACTCCAAATTCATCAAACTCGCTTTCATTGTACTCCAAATTAAACTATCTTCAAAATGGAGGTGGTTTCATAAAAATCAGAGCAAAGGTGTAAAATGTGGCTAATTGGGGTATTATTGTATATAATACCTATATATACTATGTACATTGTTTATTTATTTATTTTCTTGTATGTATCGGTACATATTGTTTTATTAATTGAAAATATTGTATTTGACTTATATAAAATACAAATAAAAACACAAACTCAAAAGCAATAAAAATAAAATCATGTAAATATTGTATAGGTATCACTATGTATATACTGTAGATTTACCTATTTATTTAACCTTCTAAATTAATTCCTGAAATAAAATAAAAATGTCATTAAACCTTTGTAAAATATTAGACATTAATAAATTATTACATTATGTATATATTTGTATAAATAATTAATTAAAAATAAAAGCCTTGTATATATATGCATATATACTTATAAATAATACCTTTTATTTATTTTAACCATTGTATATACCTTATTTAATTAATTAAAAATTACCTAAATTAACTATTTTATCCTTAACATTTTTTATTTACATATTCAATTTTTTAAAAAAATCATTTTTGATTTTTTGTCTAATTTAATTAAGTTTTTCTTTGTTTTTTTGTTGTTTTCCTTATTTTATCTTTTCTCTATGCATTTTGATTGGTCGGCCCTGATTCGTTGACCCGGGTCAACTGCCTGGTCTACCCGTGATTATCGCTCATCTCGCCTACCATCCCTCCATCTCCTATTTTTCACACGTGCCACGATCACTAACTCTCTTCGATTTCTTCTCCTAATTTTTTCCCATTCATTCTTCTCCATTGCCATCCCGCTCGCTCCGTTAGTCGTACCTTGATCGGCTCGCAATTTGAATCACAAAACCATCGAAGCCACTGCCATTATATATATATATATCCAAATTACCTCCGATCACTTTTTGATCCGATTTTGGCCCCCTCTTGCCCGAGATCGAGTGACAAAGGTTAGTCTCCTGTGACAGAGGGGCGAATCTCCAATCGAGAGCATGAGTAGACTGCCTCAATTCATGATCTAGCCATGCCGTCGGAGTCCTCCACCATGCGTATCGCCTCTCCGCCGTCCATACCAGATCGAGGCTGATCTTCTCTGCCATCACTCGTAGGTAACTTAGGGGTTGTTTAGATTTAATTTTAGTTTTCAATTCATCAGATTCAGAGTTGATTTCAGAAAATAAAAAATTCTTAATCCACCTCCAATCTGCAAGATCAGAGGTTCTCCGATCATCTTTATCAATCTCTAACCATGCATACAGCTTCTCCACGACCTTCTCCATCTCTTCCACTGTATGACCACCCTCAGATCCTTCTAGATTTGAAGATCGACCTCCCTCCTGGCCATGCCTCGCTGGAGGTCGCCACTCATTCACCATTACCTGTGTTTTCGACGTAATATATTGGTTGGAGGTTTCCTCTGAGCATGAGCTTCACATTGCAGGGTCCAAGAGCATTGCATCAACATTGAATCAAGTTCTAGAGGTTCGTCTGAAGTCTTGATGAAAGAGGAAAATTAAGGGTCGTATTAATCCACAAGGCGGATCAATAGTCGATGCGGTGACCGCTCAATAATCCTCAAATCAATCAACAATTAACCCACAATAAAATATATGCAATGAATATAAAAAATGTGGAGTTAAAATTTATTATAACTCTACATGCAAGTGTGTATAGGTGTAAGCACAAGTAGAGGTCGAACACTGGGAGGCGAAAGGTGATGTGGTGAACTTGGTTGTACAATTATCCAATTCAATGATCATGTCCAATTCTTATTGTTTTGTGGGTTTTTGATTTTATATAAATTTTTTTATTTTTGTTTTTATAATTTTTATTTGGTTTTTATATTTTCATTTTTTTATATTTTCTTTGTTTTATATTTTTAATTATATAAATATAGGTATATATATAAAGAGATATATATATATATATAAGGAGAGAGGGAAGTAAGATGAATTATGGATATTTATATATAGATACTCAAAACATATTACATAATATATATATATATATATATTAATATATTTTTATATTTTTTTATTATTTTTCTGAATTTTTTTCTAATTTTTATGTATTTTTAGTTTAAAAAATGTCCTCAATATGGACCAATTAACTAGGACGAACATAATTTGGGTTTGAAAAATATAAAATAATTCCCAAAATTAATTTATTACATTAATAATAATATATAGATAATTATAAAAAAGAAAAATATATATTTTGTGATTTTTTAAGGGTTTTTCTATTTTTTTGTTGGATTTTAGAGCTTTCTGATTTTTTATTTTTCTTTTTCTTGTTTTTAGGTTTTTTTAATTTCTGGACTCAATATATATGTATATATAAATATACCATATATAATTTTTTGTAATTTTTCAAAAACATTTTATATTTTTTTGTATTTTTTAATTTAAATAATACAAAATGGGCTCCTTTTTCATTTTTAATAATTAGGTAAAATGTAAAAATATGCATAATGGACATGTGGCGTGAAAGTACACTACATGAAGCATCTAACCTAATTTTTCTGGATTTTTAGGAGATAGCTAGGCATTTTTAATAAATAGATAAAAGACACAAAATCTAAACAGCCTAGCAGGGGCATTTCTGTAAATAAAATAAATAACAGGGGTCACAGTGCAAAAATACCTACATAAATAAACATTTATTTAAAGTCTTCGAACTTTTTCCCAATATACAAAAAGAGCCAGGGCTACAGTGCAAAATTCACGCGCCTCACATGGGACTGCACGTGAGGCGCGGAGGGATCTAATTTCAAATAGAAGAACTATGGGGGCCTTCTTGCAAAATTACCATTTATTTTACAACGTAGTAATTTATTTACAATACTAAAAATTAATTACAAAAATGGTGGGGGATATATATATATGAAAATTACCCCCAAAGACGCTTGATCCAACTGCTGATACGTGTGACTTATCCACGTGGCGCCTCCACATTTGCCGATGACGCTTCGACGATGGGCGGTGAAGATTAGATCATACGGGATGATCCGACGGTCTGAACGCTGCTCCATCGGACGGCTGGCGCTCGAACTGGGGCCTTGATCTTCATCCGACGGCGAGGAGAGGTGCTGGAAGAACAGGGGAGGAACTCGCTGCTGGCGAGTTTCTCCCGGCGAGATCTCTCCTCTCCGACGCTCGTTGCTGTTCCCAAGGGTCCCCACACGTCGCAGGTGCTCCGCTCTATCTGCAGGAGGCTTCAGATCGGCCAAAGGACGGCTGGAGCGCCGCCACCAGGTCGATGTCGAGGTGGCGCTCCAGGTACCTCCAGCGAGTGTTGAAGTGCACCTCCAGGTGCCTCAAAGCACCTTGTACCTGCACAGAAGGAAATAAGGGACGGGGGCAAATTGCCTCGTCCAGTGAGAAGGGAAAATGGGCGAAGGGTGGACTCGGGTGGTGATCTCTGGCGATGGGTGAAAGAAGGAGATCAGATCTCCAGAATCGGATGAAGATCTGGGTGTGTGAGAGTGCCTGGGGCATAGTGAAATGAAGGGGTATGAAAATGGATGCGAGAGGAACACAGTCGAGGCACGGTGGAGAAGTCGCCGGAGCAGAGCTCCGGCGAACTTCGATTTAGCTAACCTAGGCTAGACTAACGATCTAAATGCTAAATAAAATGCAGGAATGAAATGCAGGAATAAAAATCTACCTAAGAAACGTAAATGCGCAGCTCTTATACCTGGAGAACTCCAGGGAGCAGGACGGATGCCGGAGCTCCGTCGTGGGCGCATCTCCTTCCTCCGCAAACCTCCACGACCTTCAGGGGACCTCCAGCTGTCACCTGGATGCGCTCTTGACCGAAGGCTGGGGCTCTAGGGCTAGGGAAATGGCCAAAAAGCTCAGAGGAAGAAGATGGGTTATTTAAGAACATGTGTATGCGCCCTTATTGATTAGTTAATAGGTGGCGGTACAAGCTATGTACAAACGAATAAAATGAACGATGCGAATGTACAATGAACGGGGCATAAATCTCGTGAAGTAATGGTTGTCAATGGAGCAACAGATCGAGCGAGAAAAATGCAAGAATAAGGGGGATTGGACAGTTCTGACGGGAGTCAGAGGTGCAGGGGGAGTTGACCGGAGGTCAACATTCCCTGGCCTCTGATTGGTCCATGTCAGCCCAAATTTAACTCATTATTTTAACCTAATAAATGGATTTATTAAATTTTACTTATAAAATAAAAAATATGTATTAATTAATGTAGTATTTATTTATGATTTTTATTTAATTTCTTGATGTATTTTATTATGGTTTTATTTTTATAATGTGTTTATATGTGTATTTACATGTATTCATTTTTATTTTGTTTATTTTTATTTTATTATTTTATTTTCTTATTTTATAAATTTATAACTTATTTTGGTGAGTGTAGATATATTTTTATTCAATTTTTATAAGTTTATTTGCATTTAGATAAATAGGTATATGTATATGTAGGTATACTTATAGGTATTTTACCTATATATTATATATACTTTACTTATTTAATGTATTTTATTTGTTTTTATTTTGGATTTGTATTTTTAAGAAAGTTATATGTAATATTTACATTATTATAAGAATATAGATGAATACAGAATCAAATAATGAAATCCCCTTTTATTTTATATACATATAGATAGCATAGGTATTTTGTCTATGTATTTCATAGACTTATTTTATTTTTCAAATTCTTTTTGGTTTTCTTTTAATTTCAATATGTATGTGTAATATATATTATTTACAAGATTCCAAAATTATCAATTTATAGAAATAATAAATAATGAATAGAATGATTTTTTTAATCAGTACTATATACAATGAGGGCCAAAAACCTAACTTTCACAGATGAACTCCAAAAATTATGAAACCAATTTTATTAAATAGTTCTTGGAAAGCTATATACAATTAAAGGTGATTTTGGGTGATTTTGAGTTTTCATTTGCTAGATATGGGTCTGTGAAGTTGAGATTCTGGCTTTTTATTCTGTGTATAAAATGTACACTGTGTATCATTTTTGTACAAACTCAATTTTGTAATTTTATTCACATTATTATCTACAACTTCCATGTACAAAGTTTCTCTATTTGATGAATAAATAATTAAATACAAAATAGGTGTCAAAAATACATAAATAAATGAATAAATAAATGAGGTATTTATTGTATTATTAGCCCTTATCTCCCCCTACTTTATTCCTTGTCGACCAATTCCATTCTGAACTTGGTCTCGGGGTTCTAGTCATAAATTATTTGCATTATTTTATTCCTTTTTCTTTTCTTCTCTTTATTCTATAATTTTGGCATTAAAAACCTTAATGAATGCAACAAATAATGAATGCTATTATGAACAAATTAATGCTATTTACATGCATTTGCTGGGGTTTTTAAGGCCAAAATGATAGAATAAAGGTCATGAAATGGAGATTCATCAAGTCTCTACCCTTCCGACCTCCAGAACCTCGATTAGGCATCTTCGAGCTCCATTGTTCCAGCTGATCGCCAGAGAAGAGCCCCTGGAGTAATTCAAAACCTCATGCATCAATTCAGGTGTAGATCAAGCGAGTATCAGTCGATCGAAATCCATTTGTGTCGACCTTCTTCCGCGTTCATCAAAATAGCATCAGCACCACACGATCAAGAACAAGGCACCCAGTTGCAATCTTGTACGTCCGCTTTGCACCAATGCTTAACCGTAGAACAAAGTTCCATATCAGATCCGAGCCATTCGAGCATGTTTCACTTTCAACCGTTCGATCAACATTCAGATGAATTGCGGCCATAGATTCGTCCACATAGAATAAAGGGTACACTTTCACCTGAGCCCTAGCTTTTATTTTAATTTGCAAATAAGTCCACACTGGACACATGTCTGTTTATCTTCAATTGAATATTTGCATTTCTATCCCTAGAATTTATTTAAATTACATGTTGGTCCTGTTTGAACGGCAAGGCGTGCATCGCACACAATCTTTGGGTAATTTGCAATAAAAAGTCTGCATGTTTGTGTTATTATTTAGTCCCTAAAACTATTTTATTTACAACCAATCTAGTGATGCTCGTGTGCATGTGCATGCACTTTTTGGTCATTTTGCATGTGACACCCCATAGTTTTTATCCTTATTATCTTTTAGTCCACAAACTATAAATATTTGCATCCATACACTTGTGGAACTGTATTTATTTTACATGATAAAAATTAGCCAAACACATTTAAAAAATATGCAAAAATCATGTTAACTTTTTATTAGGTAGATCTTTCATTATTAATTTTTATTTTGAATTTTCATCATTTTTATTAATCATAATACCTCAAAATTCGATAAAAAATTTCCTTTTGCTTTTAAAAATCAATGAAAAAATACAAAAACTTTTTCAAAAATTCTAAAAAAATCTTCCTTATTTGTTTTCATCTTTTTTATTTTTGTACCATTTGGCATTTTTATTCCACATAAAAACCAAAAAAATCATAAAACATTCAAAAAATAAAAAATTCATAAAAAATCATAGAAAATTCCAAAAATTAAAAATGCCTTTCTGGAAAATATAGAAATTCATCTTTCTTTTTGTGTACATTTTATTACTTTTTATTTCATTTTTTACTTTAAAAATCCAAGAACATTCACATTTATTTCTGTTTCTCATTTTATCTATTTTTTATTTTAAAGCCTAAAAAATTTTGAAAAACTCTGGAAAAATCATAAAAACGTTAAAAAATTATCATGAAACCAAAATAATTTTATTTGAAATTTTTGTTTATTTTTACCACTTTGTAAAAATCCAAAATTTTGCCTCTTTCTTTCTTTTTTATTGATTTCCTTTATCCATTTTTATTTGCATTATTTTAAAAAATCATTTGCAAAATTAAAAATCATAAAAAAATACAAAATCAAAAAACTAAATAAAAATATAAAATTAAAATTCCATAGAAATAAAAAAAATCAAAAACACAAAAACCAAGAATAGTATCCATTGAAGTTTCTTTTTATTTTATTGATTCTTTCATTGATTTAATAACCTTCATGATTTTTGTAGCCTCCCAAAGTTTGATCCTATACATTATACAGGTAAATAAATAGCACTCATAGTTCTTGTGCTTACATTCTTTTTCTTGTCTGTTGGCTTAAGCTGTGTATAAAAATACAATAATTTTTTTTAACACTTCTTTGGGTTGCGACACCACAATTTACTTACGAATAATTTCATTAAATAAAAACACGAATTTTAGCGACTCAACAAATGGTGTTGTTGCCGGGGAGGCACGACGAGGGTAGTTAAGTTTTTCTCTTGATCGGTTATTCTTAGATGTAAATACATGTTTTTCTTTCTCTTATTTTCTCTCTATTTTTCTGACATTTATTTCATTATTTATATTACTATCACATATTATTTTGTCTATATTTTTTATGTTCATTTCATTCATTTCCTTTTTCTATATTTTTGGTATGTGTGTGTGTGTGTGTATTGTGGACTTGCATATTGTTGAGGTGTGATCACTCAAGTTGAATACCTCGTGCCATGAGGGAGTTTATACAACGCTTGTAGGATCCGATTTGTCGGATACTGAAAGTTCCCCAAGATCGGACTTAGGAATTCATTTGAGATCATTTTCACTTGCTCTTCTCACTTTGCTTCAGATCCACCTCATTATTTGCTTGTTTATATTTGTTGTATCTATTTTCATATTAATTTTGCTCATATTTTCATAATTGTGTCTATTACATTATCTTGTGTTTAATCTTTCTTGTGAGGGCCCGATGAGGATGCCGGCGCACCCGAGTGGAGCAGAGGCGACTTGTTTCTGCATCAAGTTGTAGGGGAGTGTAGGAGTAGATGAGCAGAAGATTTGGAGGAAGCACAATTTTTGGAGAGCTTTGCACGTACATTTTTTTATTTTATTTAGCATTTTCTATTCCATTATTATTCTTGTAAAAAGTTGTGATTATTTATTTGGCGCTTGTCTCTTTTTCTATTTTATAAAAGACGACTATATAGCTTGTGTGTGCGTGGTCTGTTTCGCTAAGTGTCGGTGCACTTGGGGGACCTCACTGATTTTGTTTTCATCGCCTTCTTTTTCTTTGTTTTCTCGTGATTTTATGTGCTTGAGACCTTAGAAGTATGTTTTATTATCTTGATTTAGCTATGTAATTAATTAGGTCTAAAGTCCCTAAATAAGAATTTATGTACCTATAGAGTAGAGAGTAGTTGGACTTAGTCAAATTAACATGTTCTTGCTCGTTAATAGAGGTACTGCTAGGATGGTTCTCATGCATCATTTAGGATAGTTTATTTTCTATCTTTTATTTTATGTGTGAATCACCCTGCATGTAGAGTTATGGCGATAAGATACACATCCTCTATCTCTAGCATGCATCATTGATTTCTCACACGTTGGTTTTTTCGACTTCCTTCCCCCTTTTCACTAATATAGTATCAAAAGGAACTTGGAAATTTTGTTAGTTCGATTTATTTGAAAAAAATCTAAAAAATGTGACAACATTTGTAATGGGACTACTAAATAAAATTTGACCCTAAAACTAAACGTAAGGACAAATCATCATTGTTTTGGGGAGAGTAACCTCCTAATTATTTGCAGGTACTTAACTCCAGACATAGTGGGTGAGGATGCAGCCGTAAGGATAGAGCACAAATCCCTAGACTTGTGCCTTAAGTACATGTACATCACTTTTTGATGAATGGTTGCAATTGTAAGCACTTGCCTCTGACCAATGAAAATCATTTTGGTGTGCTAATCCTCTTATATACCTTCGGGCCTTATATTGAAATCGGCAGCCCGGGAAGATGGTACCATTGTTTAGGGAGGACTGAGTATGCACGCTGGACGATAGTGGCAACTCACCTTGTGTGTTTAGTAGTAAACAACTTTTTGTAGTTTACCTAACTAAAAATTGAAAAGATAATCGACCGAACCTTCACGGTCTTCACATTGCGTTGAGTTGGTGAACTTAGGGGTTGTATTGTGTTTGTTTGCCAGTGCTAGAGATCCCTCTGCGCACTTCGTGCCTTCTTCTCACTTTCTTCTTCTTGTTTGTCCGTCGTGTTCTCGCATCTTGATATCGAAAATGTCATATTGGAGTATTTCTAGTTCGGACTCCGCGAGCCTCTCTTACACTCTAGTTCGATCATTTTCACCTATTCAGGATGACTCTCTTCTGAATTCTCTTCTTTTTATAGTTCCCCATTTATGTCACCAATAAATATTTTATTTGATATTGACCCTAATATTGAACTATCATTTGACATTCCACCAGTTTGAGGACTAATCAAGTGTCATGCACATTTTCAGAGTCAGGTTCTGGATACTTAATGCCGCTGAAGCAGAAGAACCCTACGGCTAAACAGAGCGAATCAATAATACTATGTTAGCCTCCATTCAAGCCATTCAGACATAGTTGACAAAACAGGATGACCTCCAAGCCGGACTGAGAGATATGATTATGGAGCAGAGGAACCACAAAGATGATAGGAGAGAGGTGGATGTGCACATGAGAGGAGATGGGAATGGGGGAGGTGATGATGAGCCTGTAGAGCATGTGGCTAAGCTCACACTTAAAGATGTTTATAATCCATGAGCAGGACAGACTAATACATGGATTCAAATTCCTGTGATTCATGGGCATTTCGAGTTTAAGCCCACTACTTTACCTTTACTCCCCAAATTCCACAGACATATCAATGAAGAACCTTATGTACATCTCCAACAATTTGATTGCATATGCAGCATGATCTACTACCCTAACATTCCGTTAGAGGTAGTGAAGATGATAGCTTTCCCGTTCAGTCTCATGGACTGGGCCCTTTATTGGGTTAATCACTTAGGAAAGGTTGTCACAACATGGGAAGAGTTGGGGTATGCTTTTCTAAGTAAATACTACCCACTTGGACGCCTAAACCAGATGCGATCGTTGATAGCAAACTTCTCTCAAATGTCCCATGAGCCTATTCGTGGGGCGTATGAAAGATTAAAGGACTTGACGAAGAAGTGCCCCCATCACGATATTCCAAAGACTAGCCATGTGCAGAACTTCTTTGGGGGTTTGAGTCATGAGAACCATAAGCTGGTAGATTCTGCTTGTGGGGGGTCACATTTCAACAAGGACGAGGATGTCCAATACCAGATTTTTGAATAGATGACATAGAGCTCTGCAGATCTTTCTTCTTCACATGCATTCCAGAAGCATCTCATTCCTTCATCTTCTTCAGCACCCCACAAGGTTGTCAACATTGGGGCATCACATGATGTGGATAGGGTGGACAGTGCAGATCTGACCATCATAGGCAATCACCTATCCAAAGTGGACATAATTGAGAAACGATCTAAGGAGCTTGAGAAGCTTCAAGTGATTGAACATATGGCAAAGAACCTGGACAAGTTGGATGAGATTACGAAGCATTTGGAGCTTCTTGTGAGTACTATCAGTGCATGTCAGAATGCGAGTGCAACAGTCGATACCTCTACTCGAGAGAAGACTACTTCTACTTCAACGTAGCAGAGTATCGGAGGACCATTTACCATTGAAAACGTTTACTATGTGCAGACCCCTGATTATGTCCAGCAGCGGTCACGTCAGATTGTACCATACCAGCAGGAGACTTCATACATTCTTGAGAAGCAGCCCCCACCTCAACCTCTCATTCATGAGGTGAACGACATTTGGTTTGACAAAGAGCGTAGCCAACCCCATCCATCAAGATAATGTCAGTTGAGTTCCCAGGCCGACCAGAGGCCAGTCCACCACTTCCAGGAGGAAGACCACAACCCCAACACCAACAGTTACAGCATCACTATCAGTCTCCACCACACTTCAAGATGAGACATGGGCAGCAACAGATGTAGCATGCATATCCTTACTAGCAGTACCACCATCAATAGTTTGCATCTCATGGATAGTTTTCACATCATCCTTCTCCTCATTACCAGCCACCGTATTCTGGATACATGCAACCTATACACTGCCAATCTCAATGACAACCTATTGTTTGACACCCAGAGGCATCTTCGGTGAATCCCACACTTGATCAGCTTGCACTACTTATGAAGAATATGAATAATCTGACTCAGAGGATTGAAGACCTGACCACCATAAAGACACTGATCCCAGCACAGGTCGAAGCCAATGCCAACAACTTCAAACACAAGGAGCAGGTAGCCCATGATCCATCCACACTCGAGACAAGTATGACCCTTGATTTTACATGTTTATCTGACGCCATTCATCTCAGGAGCAATAGGAGATTGCAATCGCCTTCACGACCGTTAGGATTGGGAGATAGAGACACTGAGAGAGCTTTACCGACTCCATCATCTTCTTCACCAGCAATACAGAGATTTACTATTGCAGAGCCTAGGCACAGAGTTTCACCATCTTCTTCTTCACTACCACAGTCAACTTCTTCATTCAGAAAATACCAAAAAGGAAATAAAGAGAGATGCAGTTCACAGCTAACCATGAAGGAGAACACACCCATCGCGGAATCTCCTTCTACACCAGCAACATCAGCGTGCCATGTTTTTGAGTTTATTTCTTCTACCCATGTTTTGGATAACATCGTACAGACTAATTCTGGTTGTCCAAATGTATATGATGACTCTATTTTAAATAAGTGAAATGAGCAATTGAATGTTTCTTCTGATTCTATGCCATTTCCTTCATCTTTGAATAAAACCAAAAAAAATCAAAAATTAAAAGCAGCATACTTGATCGTGGAGTGGTAGAGATATTGTAGAATATCTTTTTAGAGATGTCACTCCTTAAGGCCATGGAGTACATACCTACAGTGAAAAAAGGAATGAAAGAAGCACATACTCAAAAGTGTCAACCCAAGCAGAACAGACGAAAGAAGACATAGAAGCACATCTTGAACATGGTCACAGCTCATGCCATTAGCAACCTCCTGCCCTAAAAGAAAGATAACGGAGCACCTCACATTTGTTGCCACATTTTTTATCGAGAGTTTGATCATACTCTTCTTGATAGCCGATCCTCCATTAATCTCATACCATCCTCACTACTCATTCAATTTGGGTTGGGGCCTCTTAGATCCACCAGGATGATCCTTCAGTTTGTTGATAGCTCGATCAAGAGACCGAGAGGCATTTTAGAGGACGTTATTGTAATGGTGCAAGGAATGAGATTCCTAATTGACTTTGTTTCTATGGATATTGATACCTTTTTATAGTTACTCCATATCTCGATCATACTTGGTTGGTCGTTCCTTCGAACAGCAGAAGCGGTAGTTGATTATGGCACTAGAGAGATCATCTTTCACTCCCGTAGGTGAAAATTGAGACGATCTCCGATCCTAGGCCATCATCGTCACCCACAGCAAATGAGAGAGAGCCAGTTACACCAGATCCTGAGGACAGTGATTTTCTTGTCGAGTTTAGAGAGACAGGTCTTTTCACAGATTTCATTGACATCCAGGAGTTCCTTTCTCAGAAGGAATCCATGGAAAGCACAACCAACATTAGTCCCCTTGTTGATCATACTGAGTCATTTGATGATGGACAGTTTGAGATGATTTCTGAGGATTAGTATAAGATATTGCATGTATATTCTGATATTCCTTTGGCACATCATTATGAGATTATTGTTGATATATCAACCCGCTGAGATATCTGAGCCACTAATTGAATCTTCTAAGATATGCACTGATGAGAGACATCTTTATGAGATTATGATGATATATATGAGACTTTTGTTGATGAGTTTATAGAGATCTTTGAACATTCTAATGCACCGTTTCTTTCTGGGCAGAGAGCATTTCTTGTAGATCTATCTGATACACTTCTTGTCGAGCCAACAGTAGCCACGGTGGACATTTCACACAGTACACACCATATACCGTCTAGCAGTGCAGTTGCAGAGGTTATTGTAGAGCTGATTCAGACCCCACCTGAGCTTAAGGCTTTACCCTCAATGTTGAAGTACTCTTTCCTTGCGCCCTCCCCCAAATGTTTTTGATCATTCTCAGATCGTAGTTGACCGACGAGCAGGAATCATGTGTGCTAAAGGTTCTTGAGAGAAACCGTAAGACCATTGGATGGAATATTTCAGATCTCTGTGGGATTAGTCCAGCTTTGTGTTTGCATCATATCTACTTAGAGGATGACAACAAACCCTTCCGTGAGTGTCAGCTTCTTCTCAATCCAAACCTCTGGGATGTTATCATGAAAGAGATCAGAAAATGGTGTGATGCTGGCTTTGTTTATCCCATATCGGATTCCAAGTAGGTCAGTCCTTTACATGTGGTCCCGAAGAAATCCGAGATTACTATCATAAAGAATGACCATGGTAAGGAGATTCTGACTCATGTACCTACTTCATAGCGTGTCTGCATAGATTACCGACGCCAGAGTTCAACTACCAAGAAAGATCACTTTTCGTTGCCCTTTATTGATCATATTATTGAGAGGTTGGTAGGGAAATAGTTCTTTTATTTCTTGGATGGGTTAACCAGGTCGCTATCACTCCTTAAGATCAAGAGAAAACTACTTTCTTATTTGTTTGGTACCTATGCCTTTAGATGGATGCCCTTTGGATTGTGTACTGCTCCCGCTACATTCCAAAGGTGTATGTTGGTCGTTTTTGCCGACATGTGACGGGTCCGATATTCGCTGTGTTAAAGATGTGTGTCTATTGATGCGTAAAAATAATGATTTGTCGTTTCGTTGTAGGCGGCAATCAGAATCGGTCAAGAAAATAACCACAAAAAATTATTCAATTTTTAATCTCGTGGTTTTATGTTTATTTTACTTGGGCAAGTCCTAAGGTCGAACACAAGGAGGCAAACGGACAACCAAGAATTATGTCTACCAAAATTCATGTGCGGTTTTTGAGGCGGTCTTTTTTGTAATTTTTAATGCAATTAAAGAATGCAAATGCATTTTCGACCTATTTTAGGGACTAAAATGGAAATTACGCACAAACGATATCTGAAAAATATGAAACTTGGCCAAGATGCAAGTTATGATGATATGAATGCACTGTAATTTTTTTTGAATTTTTGGATGCAATATGATTTTTTTATGAATTTTTAAATACAAACAAAATGAATTTCAATATTAAATTATAATAAATATTAAACCTATTTATTTCAAGGAACAAAATTATCTAAGATCTATCACTAGGTAATGGACCTTAGAAAAATCCTAAACCTCGGAAATACTAGTTTAATACCTATTAAAAATCAAACACTGAACTATGCAAAATAATTTTTACAAGAAAAAATACGCACGAAAATGCAATTCTTGTTGGGCACAATGTCAAACACAATTAATTCTACAATATATGATTTTTCGGGAATTTTTAGAGCAACGGTTAATCATAGAAATTTCAAAGCATGAAATGGGAAAAATATGTAATTTTCTACAGAACAGTTAATTATTAATTAACCATCAATCACAAAAATGTCCACAATATGTCAAACTATAGAGAATTAATGGACTAACATCATGCTATTTTTGGATGAATAATATAAAGTCATGTAGAGGTCTAAAATCAATGGGGAACACAGGGGTATTTCTGTAATAAAATAAAATAAATAAATAAAATAACTATAAATGCAAGGGGCCTATTTGTAATTACCGATACAGACGAGGGGTCTTCTGCAAAATTTCCAGATGGTTACATGCAAGGCACGTGACCTCTGGCTGGCGGGGACTGATCGGCGATATGTAACTCCTCCGGGGGGTCTTTGCAATTTACCTCGTGGTCACGTGTGGAGCACGTGACCCGGGGGCTGAGTTGGTTGCTGATGTCCCCCTGCCCCTACGTGCATGGCACATGGCAGGGGTCTCGGGTCTGGCGCCAGGTGGCGATAGCTGCGGAGGAGGCGGAGGTGGCTTCGAGTGCAGCTTGGCTCCTGGAGTGGCGATCGGAGCTTGGAAGCTCCTGGCAGTCGATGACGAAGGGAGTGGCGGCCGACGGAGAACCGACGAGTGGTCCTCTGGTGATGCGAAGGGGCCCGGTGTCAACGTCCTAGACGTGAGCGAGGTGTTGACGATGGAGCGACCGGGGGTGGTCTTGAGTTGTCGAAGAAGACGACGGAGATAGAAGGTGTGGTGTTGTCGTAGTCGTAGTAGACGGTTGATGGAGTCATTGGCGGTGGACCCTAATGCTAATGAAGGTGGAGGAGGTCGAAGTCGATCGTAGATGGAGTTCGTCGGAGATGATGGAGGTGTTAGTTGCGGAGGTGGCAGCTGTCGTTGAAGTCGTAGGCTCGACGATCGTTAGCCGGAGCGAAGCAGGTCGTCGGGGCATCTGTGGCAAGGCATCGAACGTGCCTTGGATCTCGTCGAAAGGGAGGACCCGGGCTGTCACCCCGGACCTCTCGAAGCTCAATCAGAGGATGAAGGGACACGGGGCGGCGGCGATTCTTATATAGAAGAAGGATGGGAGACCAACGATGGAAGGTTGGTTGACGAGGTTTGATTGGGAATTGGGGGTCGATCTGATGAGGGGATGATCGAGGACTGAATCTGAAGGATTCGAAGGCGGCGGAGGATCATGGGAACAATGGTGAAATCAAGGGAGGGGAGGTGAAAATCACGGGGGATCGCGGAGATTCCAAAAGAGGGAAAGAGACGGAGGAGGATGACTACCTCGGGCCTCCGATCAGGCGATGATCGGATGGCCCAGATGGGGCCACGTGGCAAGCAAAGGGTAGAGGGCGCGGGGCACATGCGTTGCACGTGCCTGGGAGGCACGTGCTTCGCACGTACGTGATTTGATTTATTTTTTATTTTTTATAAAACGAATTAATAAAGAATCGAAAAAAGGCTGATACGTGGCGGCTCCAGGAGCAGCCACGTGTCAGCACCACAAAAACCCGCAAATAAATACTTATAAAATCAGTAATAAATAGTAAACGGTCTCGGATCGAAAAAGTTTCTTCACAAAAATTGCTCGTCTCGATGAGATCTAAAATTTTCATGCAGAATCAAAACCAAAATCGATCAAATGCACAAAGTGAATTTTGGGGTATTCCATGTACATAGAATACCTTGATTTTTGGGTTTTATAATTTTTATGTCATTTTTAAACCAGATAAAAATCTAGAAAAAATATATGATAAAATCAAAGATAAATAATTACACATTAATCTATTTTTTTGAATTTTTTATTAATTAAGAAAAAGAAGAAATAAAATAAAAGATGAAAAAGACCAATTTTGTACAGTTGGTTAGTGAAGACTTGGACTCAATTTATTTCTTTGATTTCAAGCTCAATTTGGATTTGGATTTTTGCGCATTTTAATAAAACTTTCATCAAAGAAGACAAATGAAAAGAATTAAACTAAAATAGTTAATTATGTACATAAAATAATAGCTCAAAAACCGCTAAAATATAAAATGTACAAAAGAGGCCCAAAACCCAACATTCACATATGAGCTCCGTTCACTTGAACTTGGTCTCGATCTGAAGGTAATTGAATGTACATTAGTTCAAAATTGAATAGGATTAAAATGGATACTGCATGAGGAAGATTGATGATTACTTGATATGTTGTGATAATAATCTCAAATTATGTGAAATACAGTATCAATTCCTAGGCTACAAACTCTAAATTCACAAAATATTTGTCTACATTATTCCATGTGCATAAGCGTATAAAATCATCATAAAAACATCTGATAAAATATTCTCATTAATCAGATTTATCAGAGAGAAATTGAGTACACTCATAGAGCACTAATTTAATCAACATCCAACATATTGACTTGGCTCTACAAAATATCTCTTATATTTTGTTGGAAAGAAAAGGGGAGGGTTGAGAATGAAAAATTTCCTATCTTTAATATCATGTCTAGAGCCATTCATGAACATGCATGTACATCCCCTTTATTTACTCTCTCTCTCCCATTACTCATGAAAGTAGCCATCCATATTCTATCTTGGCCATGTATCTCCCCCATGCATGAATGAATTTATTGTTGTTGTCTTTATATGCATGGGGTGCTTCCCTTAAAGGCAAATAACATTCTTCTCCCTTCCCCATGCATGAATGAATTTATTGTTTTGTCTTCATGTGCATGGGATGTGTCCCTTCATTCCAAGAAACATTCATCTATAAAAGGAGGCATGACATATGAAGGATGCTCTCCTGATACTCCCCCTCTTCTCTCTTTATTCTATCTCTCTCTCTCTTTTTCTCATGCAGGTATAGAAGTAGCGCAAGGCCAACTGCCCTCTCCCCTCGTGCACTCCCTCCTCCTTGCAGTTCTCCTCCAGCCTGTAGCAGCCCGTGCGTCCACACGCACGGCCATCTCCTCCAGTTCGAAGTAGCCTACACGGCTATCTCCTTCCGCGATGCTGTGACGCATCTCCTCCTCGACGACCTTCTCTGACTCCATCCTTGTGTGTGCGATCAGCCCACGCATCTCCCCGCACACTCCCATCTCCGCATCATCATCGTCTTCACTCCGGAATCAAATAGAGAAGCATTTCTTTCCCATCTTATTTGTCGCTTGTATTTTTTTCTACCTTAGTTAATTTGTTTAAGTTGAATTTGCAAGAACAACTTTTATTGTGTAAGCTATTGTAAACTCCATTTTTCTTGAAAATATATGCAATGCAAGTTTTATATTTCATCATTCTCTCTTGAAAGCTTCCAAGTAAATCTCATCTTCCCATATTAAATTACGAATCAACCCCCACTTCCTTACTTAGTTGCACTCATACCATCATTTGCTTATTCTAAGTTCTAGGAAGTATTCTCACCGTAGAGTGCATTCTGTTATAAGTTTTCTTTCATTACAATAGATTTAAAATTTGAATCAAGTTTTAAAGAAGAACAAAAAGAGCGAGTTTGCTTAGTCCCTGCGGATACGAACCTCTACTTGCACTATATAACTCATATTTTGCCAACATGATTGTAGTTGTAATCTTATTTGTTTGATTGCAGTTTTGCATAGAACAACAACGACGTGGTAAAACCAACTTTTTAAATCACATAAAATCGCATCAACATTTTGGCGCCGTCGCCGGGGATTAAGCAACATTTGTAATTTTTTCTTCTTCATTCTAACTTAATTTCAAGTTTCTAATCCGTGCATTTTTTTGTTTTGCAGGTACTTAGGCTTCAAAAAGAAAAATATTTTTTACTTGTCTTTTCATGCATTTAGCAAACTTGTAATTTGGTAAAAAAATTGTAATCTTAATTTCCCCCTCCCTTCTCGGAAAAGCTCGCCATCAGCAGGAGAAAACATTACAGATTAGCGCCAGAAGTGCAGGCACTGTGAGTCCATCTTTCTCTTAGGCATCTTAGGCTTTTAAAATTTCCTGCATTTGTTTGCGCTCCGATCTTAAACCGAAAAAAATTTAAAAAATACTTCTTCTTTGCATCATCTCTGTGGTCTTCTCCCTCTAATAATCTAATTCAAAGACCACCAAATCGTGTACTGATCATTTAAAAAGATAAGCTTGAAAGGCCACCGCAGTGGCCCGAGCAGAAAGCGGATAAATTCTGAATGCTTGTTTAATGCACGTGTATGACATAAAAATCACGAGCACATAGAACCCTTGGATAGAGAAAAAAATCCCTGGTGCTACGTGGGATTGCAGAGAGAAATCATAACTCCTCGACGCGTTGGGCACAGGTTCTTGTGGGAAAAAAGCAGATCCTCGATCTGAGTACCGCACCCTGGATCCCCCCGCCGGATTAGGACATCGATTTCTCACAATCTTCCACACCCACGTCATCCTTAAGGACTCTAATTTCTCTGAAAACTTTTGTTGAATCACTAAATTAAAATCGAAAAGATAACTGCTTCCGCGGCAATTTTCGTGTGAGTTGGTGAATCAACAAATTGTCTGGTGTATTGTGCTGTCTATGCCAAGCCGTAGGTCTTTGAAAAATCCATTCCAATATCTTTAGATTACGACCCTATCTGTCTCCTTCGACTGCGAAATCTGAAAATTCACCTAGCCTAGGAGACATGGGAGCAGAGAAACCAAACACCATGGACCTCATCTTCCAACAACTACAACTTTTGAGAGAAGAGAATGCGACAATCCGACATACCATAGCTCCTCTCATCCGACCACCACCCATCAGCACACATTATTTCTCTACAGTAGAGAACACAGTCCATTGGGTCCAAAATCACACCCAGCCCAAACAGCTGATTGAGCCCTTACTAACACAACCAACCTCAGCTGTGGATTTTGATGCTTTGACCCAAGCCATTCAGCAATTGGCTGCAACACAACAAAAGTCCAATCAAACCGATACACCAAGTGAGAGACCCAACATACTTGAACGACCGTTCTTGGCCACTGCCATGGCACATTTTGACTGTGAAGATTAGAAAGTGGAATTGAAAATCAATGATGAAAATATTCATGTGGATCATGTCACCCCTACTTCTGGTGACTCTGAAATTGAGGAATGTGGATGGATAGAGAACTATGTTATTCTTGATGATTTTGCCCCCATCCATCTCAGTAAAGTCCTCTGGAGGTTAGTCTGAACACCTCACAACTCACTCATAAGGACATGTCTCATCTAGAGTCTGCACTTGAAACCCCACCATGTCCTCTCACTGATCGAGAAATTTTTGAATTAGATGAAGCCTGGGAAACACAAAATACTGATCTCAAATTAACTTCAGCCCTGGGTATGCCAAAGATGAAGACATGTTTTGATGATAGCATTGATCCTTCCTCAGACGATTTTGAAAATTATGAACCTCGGTGTATTAATGATATCGATTGGTCAGAAACAAAAGTTGAAATTGAGGATGGCACTTATGTTGAATGGGAAGAAGAAATAGAAGGAGAAATACCATTTGATGTTGATTCCCGATGTGATTTTTTAATTATGAAAATTACAGATTTAGAGTTGAAATCTGAGGACATATCAGACAATGAGTTGACGTCTTCATGCACCAAAACTCCCTTCCATCCAACACATGATGATATGCTGAAGATTTTTTGCGATGACTCGTTCAAAGATGAAATTTCCAATTCCATTACCCCCACCACAAGGAAAGAAGATCAAATCAATTCAGCTGATGATTATATGAATACATCTTCTACTACCGAGTCTGATCAAAGTGATTTTCTATTCTCTGATCTTTTTTGGGATGATACCGAGGAACTACTCAAAATAATCGAAGAAAATCATCCATTAGCCAATATTCCCCCGCTCCTGGCCTCTGAACCTCCTAATCATATGTCTTGGAAAGAATCATCTTTGTGGCTCAAGAAGAGAACTGAAATGAAATTCACAATAGATGCCACCAAGGATAGCCATGATGATTATTTGAGGGAAAATGATGATTTATCACAATATATAGAGGACCTCATGGAGGAATCAATTCTTGATCATGTAGAGATCAACTTCAGTACATCATATTTGGTCCATGAGCCCTTCACCAGCCCACCCATTCCCCTCCCATCACATCCAATCCAAGATCAAACTGATTCATCTCTCTTTTCGATTCATCAACCAATTAATGTCTTCACCGTATTAATGAGAGCACACATTTATCAAATTCATCAACCACACTCTCACATCTGGGTCAGGATAGCCGTATCATATCAAGAGTTTCATTTGGGTTTTCTGAATACAGCTTCTGCACTCACACGCAACACTGGATACTCTTGAGAAGCTGAATCGTCGAGTTGAGACGTTAAACCAACAACATTTTGTGGGTCCACACCCATAGGTATGTTTCTTTTCTCTGCATTTTAAATTTATTTTTCTTCTTCTTAGCTTTAGATAAGTATGGGGGTACCCCTCCTCACTGAATCAAAAACAAAAAAAACAAAAAAAACAAAAAAAACAAAAATACTTTTCACTCACCCCTCCTTTTGGTCTTCTTATTACACATTGTCTTCACCATGAGGACATGGTTTCTGTTAAGTATGGGGGGGATGTCTGCATTGTTTTTCAAAATTGCATACTCTTTCAAAAAAAACTCTTTTGCAAAAAAAATCCCCTAAAAATATTTTCAAAAACAAGAAAACCACCAAAAATACAATCCTTCTTAGTTTTATCCTACTTTGAGAAATCATATCTTCACTGCATAAATCATAGACTGAGGTTGAGTTGACCGTAATCCACTTAACTTCATCAGAATTTCACTAGGCATGAGATTTTAAGCTTTCTTCAGGTCCATATGGACTTTATTCTCTCAGTTCCACTGACTCTACTGGTGAATGAATTTCTGTATCTAACTAGATCACCTGAGAAACTAGTAGCACTCTTAAACTCTTCAGTGGATATTAAGCATCTGCACATTGCATTTAGCTTGATCGAGTTTATTTTACGAGTACAATTACAATCTAGTTGAGGTGAGGAGTTGTCCTCTTGGTTGTGCCAATGCCTGAACCTTATCTATAGTCAGTGAAGGAACCTGACTCAGGAGCAACATGATCTCTCTAGTCTAAGTGTGTCAGCAATTAAGCCAGTATCATGCCTCCAAAGTCAATATTTAGCCGATACTACCTTTTTGATGCCAAACCCAAAACAAAAACACCACAAAAGGCATATCTCAATACAAAATGCCAAAAACCACCAATCATGCAAAGATGTGCGAAGCAAAAGCAAGGAAAGAAGACCACCAAATAACCCTCCTCCACCAAAAAGCCGTGGCAGCAGCCCAATGATGCTACCTAAATTTTTAAAAGCGGCCCAAAGAGGCCCAGGGTTATGCTCTGCAAAAGAAAAAGAATGAGAGCAACAGACCAAAGCGGTCTACGGAAAACCCCGAAATTAAGTCCCATTCTCCAATAAACTATGACATATTTTTCTATGCTGACATATTCGGGTGAAAGGAGATTATGCCTGAATCTAGGTGAGGACCGAGGCTATATGTATAGGGAATCATTCGGTACCTTGATAGATTGTGTTGTTAGCTCGTTCTCTTGACTCACGAAACCTAAAACTATCACTAACACTGTTTATATCCACTCAAGGTCAAAGAGAATACCTGTTTGTTAGGGATGAGATGACATGATCGACCTTCTGAAATCATGTTTGATTTTGTTGGAACTAAGAGGCTGTTGAAACTACAAAACTCGAGTCAAGTAGACGATTCAAACAAATCATTAATCCATGGGTCAACTCTACTGAAGTTTGTGTATTAGTGTGGTTAGGAACTGAAAAACTCAAAGACTTTATGGGAGTGTCTGCTGCAAACCCTCACCAGATCTACCTTGGCTAAATTCCCTATCCTTCAATATTACTTATCTTACTCTTGCTCGGGACTAGCAAGACTTAAGTATTGGGGTGTGATGATTACTTGATATGATGTGATAATAAGCTCAAAGTATGTGAAATACAATATCAATTCCTAGGTTACAAACTCTAAATTCACATAATATTTGTCTACATTATTCCATGTGCATAAGCGTATAAAATCATCATAAAAACATCTGATAAAATATTCTCATTGATCAGATTTATCAGAGAGAAATTGAGTACACTCATAGAGCACTAATTTAATCAACATCCAACATATTGACTTGACTTTACAAAATATCTCTTATATTTTGTTGGAAAGAAAAGGGGAGGGTTGAGAATGAAAAATTTCCTATCTTTAATATCATGTCTAGAGCCATTCATGAACATGCATGTACATCCCCTTTATTTACTCTCTCTCTCTCCCATTACTCATGAAAGTAGCCATCCATATTCTATCTTGCCCATGTATCTCCCCCATGCATGAATGAATTTATTGTTGTTGTCTTTATATGCATGGGGTGCTTCCCTTGAAGGCAAATAACATTCTTCTCCCTTCCCCATGCATGAATGAATTTATTGTTTTGTCTTCATGTGCATGGGATGTGTCCCTTCATTCCAAGAAACATTCATCTATAAAAGGAGGCATGACACATGAAGGATGCTCTCCTGATACTCCCCCTCTTCTCTCTTTATTCTATCTCTCTCTCGTTTTCTCATGCAGATATAGAAGTAGCGCAAGGCCAACTGCCCTCTCCCCTCGCGCACTCCCTCCTCCTTGCGGTTCTCCTCCAGCCCGTAGCAGCCCGTGCGTCCACACGCACGGCCATCTCCTCCAGTTCGTAGTAGCCTACACGGCTATCTCCTTCCACGCTGCTGTGACGCATCTCCTCCTCGACGACCTTCTCTGGCTCCATCCTTGTGTGTGCGATCAGCCCACACATCTCTCGCACACTCCCATCTCCGCCATCATCATCGTCTTCACTCCGGAATCAAATAGAGAAGCATTTCTTTCCCATCTTATTTGTCGCTTGTATTTTTTTCTACCTTAGTTAATTTGTTTAAGTTGAATTTGCAAGAACAACTTTTATTGTGTAAGCTATTGTCAACTCCATTTTTCTTGAAAATATATGCAATGCAAGTTTTATATTTCATCATTCTCTCTTGAAAGCTTCCAAGTAAATCTCATCTTCCCATATTAAATTGCGAATCAACCCCCACTTCCTTACTTAGTTGCACTCATACCATCATTTGCTTATTCTAAGTTCTAGGAAGTATTCTCACCGTAGATTGCATTCTGTTATAAGTTTTCTTTCATTACAATAGATTTAAAATTTTAATCAAGTTTTAAAGAAGAACAAAAAGAGCGAGTTTGCTTAGTCCCTGCGGATACGAACCTCTACTTGCACTATATAACTCATATTTTGCCAACATGTTTGTAGTTGTAATCTTATTTGTTTGATTGCGGTTTTGCGTGGACCAACAACGACGTGGTAAAACCAACTTTTTAAACCACATAAAATCGCATCAACATTTTGGCGCCGTTGCCGGGGATTAAGCAACGCTTGTAATTTTTTCTTCTTCATTCTAACTTAATTTCAAGTTTCTAATCCGTGCATTTTTTTGTTTTGCAGGTACTTAGGCTTCAAAAAGAAATTTTTTTTACTTGTCTTTTCATGCATTTAGCAAACTTGTAATTTGGTAAAAAAAATTTGTAATCTTAATTTCCCCCTCCCTTCTCGGAAAAGCTCGCCATCAGCAGAATAAAACATTACGGATTAGCGCCAGAAGTGCAGGCACTGTGAGTCCATCTTTCTCTTAGGCATCTTAGGCTTTTAAAATTTCCTACATTTGTTTGCGCTCCGATCTTAAACCGAAAAAAAATTTTAAAAACACTTCTTCTTTGCATCATCTCTGTGGTCTTCTCCCTCTGATAATCTAATTCAAAGACCACCAAATCGTGTACTGATCATTTAAAAAGATAAGCTTGAAAGGCCACCGCAGTGGCCCGAGCAGAAAGCGGATAAATTCTGAATGCTTGTTTGATGCACGTGTATGACATAAAAATCACGAGCACATAGAACCCTTGGATAGAGACAAAAATCCCTGGTGCTACGTGGCATTGCAGAGAGAAATCATAACTCCTCGACGCGTTGGGCACAGGTTCTTGTGGGAAAAAAGCAGATCCTCGATCTGAGTACCGCACCCTGGATCCCCCCGCCGGATTAGGACATCGATTTCTCACAATCTTCCACACCCACGTCATCCTTAAGGACTCTAATTTCTCTGAAAACTTTTGTTGAATCACTAAATTAAAATCGAAAAGATAACCGCTTCCGCGGCAATTTTTGTGTGAGTTGGTAAATCAACAAATTGTCTGGTGTATTGTGCTGTCTATGCTAGGTCATAGGTCTTTGAAAAATCCATTCCAATATCTTTAGATTACGACCCTATCTGTCTCCTTCGACTGAGAAATCTGAAAATTCACCTAACCTAGGAGACATGGGAGCAGAGAAACCAAACATCATGGACCTCATCTTCCAACAACTACAACTTTTGAGAGAAGAGAATGCGACAATCCGACATACCATAGCTCCTCTCATCCGACCACCACCCATCAGCACGCGTTATTTCTCTACAGTAGAGGACACATTCCATTGGGTCCAAAATCACACCCAGCCCAAACAGCTGATTGAGCCCTTACTAACACAACCAACCTCAGCTGTGGATTTTGATGCTTTGACCCAAGCCATTCAGCATTTGGCTGCAACACAACAAAAGTCCAATCAAACCGATACACCAAGTGAGAGACCCAACATACTTGAACGACCGTTCTTGACCACTGCCATGGCACATTTTGACTGTGAAGATGAGAAAATGGAATTGAAAATCAATGATGAAAATATTCATGTGGATCATGTCACCCCTACTTCTGGTGACTCTGAAATTGAGGAATGTGGATGGATAGAGAACTGTGTTATTCTTGATGATTTTGCCCCCATCCATCTCAGTAAAGATCCTCTGGAGGTTAGTCTGAACACCTCACAACTCACTCATAAGGACATGTCTCATCTAGACTCTGCACTTGAAGCCCCACCATGTCCTCTCATTGATCGGGAAATTTTTGAATTAGATGAAGCCTGGGAAACACAAAATACTGATCTCAAATTAACTTCAGCCCTGGGTATGCCAAAGATGAAGACATGTTTTGATGATAGCATTGATCCTTCCTCAGACGATTTTGAAAATTATGAACCTCGGTGTATTAATGATATCGATTGGTCAGAAACAAAAGTTGAAATTGAGGATGGCACTTATGTTGAATGGGAAGAAGAATAGAAGGAGAAATACCATTTTATGTTGATTCCCGATGTGATTTTTTAATTATGAAAATTACAGATTTAGAGTTGAAATCTGAGGACATATCAAACAATGAGTTGACGTGTTCATGCACCAAAACTCCCTTCCATCCAACACATGATGATATGCTGAAGATTTTTTGCGATGACTCGTTCAAAGATGAAATTTCCAATTCCAATACCCCCACCACAAGGAAAGAAGATCAAATCAATTCAGCCGATGATTATATGAATACATCGTCTACTACCGAGTCTGATCAAAGTGATTTTCTATTCTCTGATCCTTTTTGGGATGATACCGAGGAACTACTCAAAATAATCGAAGAAAATCATCCATTAGACAATATTCCCCCGCTCCTGGCCTCTGAATCTCCTAATCATATGTCTTGGAAAGAATCATCTTTGTGGCTCAAGAAGAGAACTGAAATGAAATTCACAATAGATGCCATCAAGGATAGCCATGATGATTATTCGAGGGAAAATGATGATTTATCACAATATATAGAGGACCTCATGGAGGAATCAATTCTTGATCATGTAGAGATCAACTTCAGTACATCATATTTGGTCCATGAGCCCTTCACCAGCCCACCCATTCCCCTCCCATCACATCCAATCCAAGATCAAACTGATTCATCTCTCTTTTCGATTCATCAACCAATTAATGTCTTCACCGTATTAATGAGAGCACACATTTATCAAATTCATCAACCACACTCTCACATCTGGGTCAGGATAGCCGTATCATATCAAGAGTTTCATTTGGGTTTTCTGAATACAGCTTCTGCACTCACACGCAACACTGGATACTCTTGATAAGCTGAATCGTCGAGTTGAAACGTTAAACCAACAACATTTTGTGGGTCCACACCCATAGGTATGTTTCTTTTCTCTGCATTTTAAATTTATTTTTCTTCTTCTTAGCTTTAGATAAGTATGGGGGTACCCCTCCTCACTGAATCAAAAACAAAAAAAACAACAAAAAAAACAAAAATACTTTTCACTCACCCCTCCTTTTGGTCTTCTTATTACACATTGTCTTCACCATGAGGACATGGTTTCTGTTAAGTATGGGGGGGATGTCTGCATTGTTTTTCAAAATTGCATACCCTTTCAAAAAAAACTCTTTTGCAAAAAATCCCCTAAAAATATTTTCAAAAACAAGAAAACAACCAAAAATACAATCCTTCCTAGTTTTATCCTACTTTGAGAAATCAGATCTTCACTGCATAAATCATAGACTGAGGTTGAGTTGACCGTAATCCACTTAACTTCATCAGAATTTCACTAGGCACGAGATTTTAAGCTTTCTTCAGGTCCATATGGACTTTATTCTTTCAGTTCCACTGACTCTACTGGTGAATGAATTTCTGTATCTAACTAGATCACCTGAGAAACTAGTAGCACTCTTAAACTCTTCAGTGGATATTAAGCATCTGCACATTGCATTTAGCTTGATCGAGTTTATTTTACGAGATACAATTACAATCTAGTTGAGGTGAGGAGTTGTCCTCTTGGTTGTGCCAATGCCTGAACCTTATCTATAGTCAGTGAAGGAACCTGACTCAGGAGCAACATGATCTCTCTAGTCTAAGTGTGTCAGCAATTAAGCCAGTATCATGCCTCCAAAGTCAATATTTAGCCGATACTACCTTTTTGATGCCAAACCCAAAACAAAAACACCACAAAAGGCATATCTCAATACAAAATGCCAAAAACCACCAATCATGCAAAGATGTGCGAAGCAAAAGCAAGGAAAGAAGACCACCAAATAACCCTCCTCCACCAAAAAGCCGTGGTAGCAGCCCAATGATGCTACCTAAATTTTTAAAAGAGGCCCAAAGAGGCCCAGGGTTATGCTCTGCAAAAGGAAAAGAATGAGAGCAACGGACCAAAGCGGTCTACGGAAAACCCCGAAATTAAGTCCCATTCTCCAATAAACTATGACCTATTTTTCTATGATGACATATTCGGGTGAAAGGAGATTATGCCTGAATCTAGGTGAGGACCGGGGCTATATGTATAGGGAATCATTCGGTACCTTGATAGATTGTGTTGTTAGCTCGTTCTCTTGACTCACGAAAGCTAAAACTATCACTAACACTGTTTATATCCACTCAAGGTCAAAGAGAATACATGTTTGTTAGGGATGAGCTGACATGATCGACCTTCTGAAATCATTTTTGATTTTGTTGGAACTAAGAGGCTGTTGAAACTACAAAACTCGAGTCAAGTAGACGATTCAAACAAATCATTAATCTATGGGTCAACTCTACTGAAGTTTGTGTATTTGTGTGGTTAGGAACTGAAAAACTCAAAGACTTTGTGGGAGTGTCTGCTGCAAACCCTCACCAGATCTACCTTGGCTAGATTCCCTATCCTTCATTATTACTTATCTTACTCTTGCTCGGGACTAGCAAGACTTAAGTATGGGGGTGTGATGATTACTTGACATGCTGTGATAATAAGCTCAAATTATGTGAAATACAATATCAATTCCTAGGCTACAAATTCTAAATTCACATAATATTTGTCTACATTATTCCATGTGCATAAGCGTATAAAATCATCATAAAAACATCTAATAAAATATTCTCATTAATCAGATTTATCAGAGAGAAATTGAGTACATTCATAGAGCACTAATTTAATCAACATCCAACATATTGACTTGGCTCTACAAAATATCTCTTATATTTTGTTGGAAAGAAAAGGGGAGGGTTGAGAATGAAAAATTTCCTATCTTTAATATCATGTCTAGAGCCATTCATGAACATGCATGTACATCCCCTTTATTTACTCTCTCTCTCTCCCCCATTACTCATGAAAGTAGCCATCCATATTTTATCTTGCCCATGTATCTCCCCCATGCATGAATGAATTTATTGTTGTTGTCTTTATATACATGGGGTGCTTCCCTTGAAGGAAAATAACATTCTTCTCCCTTCCCTATGCATGAATGAATTTATTGTTTTGTCTTCATGTGCATGGGATGTGTCCCTTCATTCCAAGAAACATTCATCTATAAAAGGAGGCATGACACATGAAGGAAGCTCTCCTGATACTCCCCCTCTTCTCTCTTTATTCTATCTCTCTCTCTCGTTTTCTCATGCAGGTATAGAAGTAGCGCAAGGCCAACTGCCCTCTCCCCTCGCGCACTCCCTCCTCCTTGCGGTTCTCCTCCAGCCCGTAGCAGCCCGTGCGTCCACACGCACGGCCATCTCCTCCAGTTCGTAGTAGCCTACACGGCTATCTCCTTCCACGCTGCTGTGACGCATCTCCTCCTCGACGACCTTCTCTGGCTCCATCCTTGTGTGTGCGATCAGCCCACACATCTCTCGCACACTCCCATCTCCGCCATCATCATCGTCTTCACTCCGGAATCAAATAGAGAAGCATTTCTTTCCCATCTTATTTGTCGCTTGTATTTTTTTCTACCTTAGTTAATTTGTTTAAGTTGAATTTGCAAGAACAACTTTTATTGTGTAAGCTATTGTCAACTCCATTTTTCTTGAAAATATATGCAATGCAAGTTTTATATTTCATCATTCTCTCTTGAAAGCTTCCAAGTAAATCTCATCTTCCCATATTAAATTGCGAATCAACCCCCACTTCCTTACTTAGTTGCACTCATACCATCATTTGCTTATTCTAAGTTCTAGGAAGTATTCTCACCGTAGATTGCATTCTGTTATAAGTTTTCTTTCATTACAATAGATTTAAAATTTTAATCAAGTTTTAAAGAAGAACAAAAAGAGTGAGTTTGCTTAGTCCCTGCGGATACGAACCTCTACTTGCACTATATAACTCATATTTTGCCAACATGCTTGTAGTTGTAATCTTATTTGTTTGATTGCGGTTTTGCGTGGACCAACAACGACGTGGTAAAACCAACTTTTTAAACCACATAAAATCACATCAACAAAGATATGAGGTTTTTAGTCCGGAAATCCTGAAACTAGGGTTTGGGTTTTTGATCCACTTATTTGGGTTATTGATTTTTTTTGTATTTTTCATTTATTCTTGTTAGTGATATGAACACAGTAGAGGTGGTTTTGGTACATTCGGAGTTAGCATGAATTAGTTAAAAATCAGGGAAGTTAGACTATTTACAGGTCATTTTTAGCTTGGATTTTTGGCTTCTTATTTTGTGCATAAATAATGGATAAAATGCAATTCTTATGAAAACATGCATGAATGCTAATTATGCAGAATAGATGCAGAAATGCTGTTGATTTTGAGGGATTTGAGCTTAATAAATGAGATTTAGAGTGATGAATCTGAGATTCATCACCCCCCTATACTTAAACCATGCTCGTCCCTGAGCATCAAAAAGAAATTCCATGAGGTTAAATTAGATTGGGTTTCATACCAAGACCATGAGCTGAAGGTGAAAATGAAACTAGACTCGACCTTTGGATTAATAGTTTGGCGGAACTTCTGTGAGACTTAGAATTTCAAAATCAACAGCCTTCAAGTTCTACATATCATTGTCACAGTTTCGGCTCAGAAGTCATCTTAGATCAATCATCTTCCCAAAGCATACCCTATGAACATTAAACAATCGACTCATGTGTGTGAAAGGTTTTATCTCTTTCCATCCAGAATGTCATACTACCATGCTCCTCTCCTCTCTAGTAACTCATCCTCGGGGAGTCAGGTATTTTCCTTCTAAGGTCTGTCGCGTTGTGTTCACAATCGAATTGGGGGAGAAGTTAGAAGAAGGAGAAAAGAACTGGAGGGTGGCCAGTGTAGTCACCTCTCCTTGTGAAGCAGGCCAGTATAGCCGAGTCTCCACCAAGATCTGCAGGTTTTCTTGAAGCTTGGACCTTGTTGGTCAGATATTTATTTGGTAGAATGCTTCTTTGTATTTGGAATTTTTGGTGGTTCTGCTTGGATCTTGTTGTGCCCCTACGGATATAGAATCTTTTTTGTTTCCGTACATTTTTTTGGGGTCTTAGAAAAAATTGTGCCCAGCCGTTTATCCCTTTTCCAAAGCTTTATTTCAACCCGTACTCCGGTCTTTAGATTTCCACGCTAGCAGAAAAGAAACTCACACAGTCTTCCAACAACCCATCTGAGTTGAGCTAAGTGCATAGTGCGAGAGTACAAATTAATTCTCTATTCCAGAGTTGTACCCAGAATGAAGAGACCAAGTTAGACACTAAGAGTCAAACGTTGCACATTGTCATGTGGAACTCAAAGAATTAAGTCAAAGACATGAAGTTTCTAAAGTCCTATTTCTTGGTGAAGTTCCTCTGAAAATTAAGTGGATTAAGGTCAAGTCCAGACCACTCTTGGTTTCGGCTCATAACTTGGTTCAGAACCCAAAGACTTTTCACAGATGCAAATGCATGAAATGCTGGATGAAGTGCAGGTGTGTGAAATGCAGACACATTTTTCTTTTTTGTGAATTTTTTTATGCAAAAATGAATAAGAAGCCATTTTTTCAAAAATTTTGAGCACAGTCAGTGTTAGTAGCAAAACTTTTTTTTCTTTTTTTATTTTTCTTTTTGTTTTTTTATTTTTTTGTTTTTTCAAGTTAGTTACCCATCCCGTAAATACATATAGACTTACGCTAAAGTACGAGATATGGGTAAAATATATACGTAGTATATATACAGACCCCCCTATACTTAGCGAGTGTTGTGTCCTCAGAGCACAAGAAGCGTAAAGAAGACATAGCTCGGGCTAAGAGTAAAAGAGTGAAAAAGGAAAAGAAAAAGAACAAGATATACAGGTCCGCCCCCCTATACTTAGACTGTGAACAGTCTACGTATGGAAGAAGAGCGGAAAAAATGAAGCGGTCAGGGTATGTGAATGAGGAGAGTACAAACAGATGGGTATCGGTTCCCCCTATACTTAGGCTCTGGTCAGCCTAAGTATACGAGAAGGGGGGAAATAAAGCGATCGGGAGACAGGAGAAGGATGGTATATACATATGGCATCGGTCCCCCCTATACTTAGGCATTGGCCTAAGTAGAGGAAGAAGCTGTACAATGAGCCGATGTGGTCGGGAGGGAGGGTGGTTAGCCGATGATTAAGGTGGTTTTCAGCTGATCTTTTTGTGAGCCTACAATGGGAGATCATAATAACGAGATGACGATGAAGCATATGATTCCCAACTATTATCAGTGTCATCCTCAGAAAAATCATGATGGATAGTGGATGAAGTGTTTGAGTCAGATGAAAGATATCCATCATCGAAATTATCCTCAGAGGAATAGTATTTAAAGTGGACACACTCCAGATATTATGGTATTTTTGTTTCTTCAGTTGTTTCCTCAGAATTAGTTCCTTCTTGGGATCAAGTGGTTTGTCCTCAGATGAATACTCCGAAGCACTGGTCTCAGTTAGCTCATAAGAAGTAATTCCAGTGTACTTGAAGAGGGCAGGAGCATCAGCTTTGGATGAATAGTAGTTAGGAATGGGAGTTGTCCAACGAGAATCGAATTTTGGATCCTTGCGAGATATGGTTTTAGAGCTGTCAAGCAGACCTCACTCATGTATATTAACTTTTCCGGTCCTGATGAGGGATCATCAGTTGATTCCTCTTCCGAAAGGTCAAAGGTGACTTTCTTTTTCTAGCCTCGTGAAGGTGCCGGTTCACTTGAGTATCCAGATGAATAACCATTGGAATTCTTCTCCTTGGTTGGTGTGTGGCATGCGTGTTTGTTCGTAGTCTTCTGAATGTTGGTGCACTCTCGATTTGGGATGACTTGGTCAAGATATTCAGAGAAGGTTGCCCCTGGGTGCGACCATGCATGTCTCAAGATCGTAGAAGAAGGATTTGTCTATTTTGAGATCCGCGAGAATTGAAATATTGGGAAGAGTCTCTGCATGTTCATTCTCAATTGATTTGACATTGGAGCATTCTTGTGTCAAGTTGATGTGATCCATGTAGTCAGAATAGGTTGACTCAGGGTGTGCCCATGCATAAGTCTCCGGATAATATGATTCATATACTTGATTCTCCATGGTGAGAGCAGCTGGGAATTGAGCAGGGGAGAGATTCTCTAATCCAATAGTCTCATCAACAACCGCTATCTCAAGTGTAGCAGCGAGGTAGGGCTCTTCTACCGCTTCATGGTTATGGTTGTCGGGGACTTCGTGGGTTGCCTCAGAAAATCGTGATTCCTCAAAGACTGGGTCAGATCGAAGTGCTTCCAATGCTATGAAATTGATTTTTCGAGTCTCACAATCAATAATTGCCTTAGCCAATGCTAAGAATGCCTTTCCGAGAATAATTGGAGACTGGGTGAATTCTCCTTGATGCTCAATATCAATGACCGTGAATTCTACTTTGAGCGGAGTACCTTAGAAGGTCATGATGACAGAAATGATTCCTCTCGGCCGCTTTATCGATCGGTCTGCCAATTGAACAATATCTCGCATCTTCTTGATCTGTCCGAGTTTAAGTTCATGAAATACAAAGGTTGGGAGGATATTGATTGGTGAATCGTCATCAATCCGAGCATGGGTGAAAATTGTGTCTTTTATTTCACAGTCAAATCTGGGCAACCGCTTCACTATGCGGCTTTTGGTTTTTCTCCTCAACACCAAGGAGGAGGCCATTGACAAGATATGTCTTTTAGTCTTTGTCCGTGACCTGCCAGACTTTTTGATCATTAATTTATCCATTACAAATCCTTTAAGGTCAGGGAAGTGTTCAATGGACTTTATAAAGGAAAGTTCAAAATCAATCTTTTTTCCAGTGCTTCTCGTACAGCAGGATCCAAATTCTTCAGATCTTCTTCAGTCTCAATTTTTACGAAATTTTCTGGATTTTCGATTTTTTTATGGTTTTCAAATATTCTAATTTTTTGGTATTTTCTGTGTGGTGTGGTGATGTGATGTCTTATGTAGATGAGTAGGGTCTTTGATGTTCCAAAAAGGAGTCAGATGCATAGTCATGTCTAGGGGAATAATAAGCAGAAATGTTATTGTTAGAGTCGTCCCTAGGTTTCTGGATATCCTCAAAATTGTCAAAATGAGATCCAATCATTTCATCATTCATTTTTATGTCTGAGCTCCCAGAAAGTAAAATTAGTCGGTCGGCAAAAATTGAAATCTATCCTCCATTAATTCGAATCTTTTATTTATCCTCGAAATATCATCCTCAAAATTCTGTTCATGATCAATCATGGGAGTAGTCGGTGTGTGTTCAATAATTTCATCTTCCATTTTCCTGTATGTGCTAAGAGGAGAGTTTCTTGGAATATCCGATATACGATCATTAATTTCTGAAAATTTCTCCTTAAAAATTATGGAAGGAGTCTGCTCAGTGGAAGGATTTTGCGAGAATGTGTAGGTCTCGTACTCAACATGCCGTGACTCGGGCATTTAATCATTGTTTGAGTAGAGCCTACTTCCATGGTCATGATTGATCATATCCTCAAATAATGGGGTCATACAGGGTGCATATGTGTCGATCTCATCCATGTGGTCCTGTGTATGTATAGGTTGATCAAATGAGTGATATTCAGGTTGGTCAATAGGGATTTGATCGTTGCAGTCAATCCAACACTGATGATCATTATGTGCGGGTCTTTCCATCTGGTTTTGGTTTCTCGACCAGTCATGAGACTCAAAGGTATTTTTATCTTGAAATGGTTCATTATTGAGAAACCGAGAATAAGACGGTTCAATCCAAGAGGGTAGGTGGTCATGTGCGGTCGGATGATTCGAGTAGGAATTCAATGAGGGGACTGAATTCATCCACGGGAGAAAGTCTCCCGCAAATGTTGGAGTATTATTGAAAGAAGAGATTTTAGTTGATTTGGGCCTAACTGAGACAAATTCATTTTCATAGTATAGCTCTGATGGATTTTCAGATAAATGTTGGTCATTTTTGAAAGAGCTGAAAGGAATGATGGATCGGGTTTGTTCGAGATGAATTGAGTTTTATGATCTGAATGCGGAGAGTTTTTGGACAAGAGTTTCATGATGAGGTTTAAATCAAGAGAAAGAGAGAGATGATTGCACGGGATAGTCAAAAGAAATTTTATCAAATGTGCGGCTTTTAATCTTCGATATCGGTTTACACACAACAATGCAGACACAAATCAAACCCCAGGTTCACCAACTCACACAATGAAGCCGTAAGAGTTCGGCTATTATCTTTTCAATTTTAGTTGGTGATAAGATAATTTTGGAAAATAATTAAGCGAGTTGTTAGGTGCCGCAGATTTTTGTAATGACTGGCCCGAATTCTTACGACTAGTTGCACCTACTTTCAGCCAGTATGGGAGTAAGTACGGACCGTAGAACGGCTACCCATTACTTGACGACGGAGCCTTACGCAGTGTTCTCTAAACCACCCACTCTACTAAGGAAATCTGGGCCGTTTACCGGCTACCCGTAGATCCTCACTGAGAAGTAGCTAATCATTTTTGGTAGAATCAATAGTCAATATGAAAATCCGAGTTTGGGATCTAGCCTTAAGTGCCGTCTCTCGCTCACTCGGAAAAATAAAATAATCCAAGGTCGGGGTTGCTCTCCCGCAGAAATTCTCGATTTTATGGGTTAATTTAAAAGTCGGCTATATCTAGCAGTCCCAATTTTAATTAGGCGATTACTGAAGAATTAAATGAGCACAAATACACGTCTACCATCCAGTCCCAATTTCCTTTTAAAATTATGTGGTAAAACAAGAGGGATAAATTCAAAAAAAGCCGATGCACACAGAAAACTATGATGTATGCTCAGTTAGAAGACTTACAGTGAATCCTCGCAATCTCCATGTGGGATGCAATACATAATTGATAGATTATTCTAAATGAATGCAAGCTGATGAAAAACCGCACATAGAAGAAAGTTCTATTAGCGGGGAAGAATTGAGTTGAATTGGGCTAAGTTGAACGATCTATGTGTGTCTCGATTAATAGTGAAGTGTAGCCTTAGGTCCTACGAGCACAATCAAAAATTTAAATGCTCTAAGAGCTGTATGTGCAGGTCTATCCTAATCGCCACTCAAGTCGGGCCCCACCCTCACCGGAGAGTGAAACAGGCCACGACACACCACAGGAAGAGTTCAGAGTCTTTTTACACACGCGAGAGTCCAATAGACACTACTATAAATGCGCAATTAATTACAGAAATTAAAAATTTGCAGAAGTTAAAATCCTAGACTCTACGCTCTCTCATGACTTGACACAATCTTAAATTAATTGCAGCTTTTCGGAAGTCGGTGAAGATGCGTAGGTTTCTTGAAAAACCGCTCCACGTACGTCGGATACCTCGTAAGAAAAATAAGAGAGATTTGTGTAAGAGAGTGACTAAAAAATAAATCGAAAATAAAATGAGAAAAAAATAAATGCAAATAAAATAAAATAAATTGCTGGAAAAATGGAATTTACAGTGAGAAATCCGGGGATCAGACTAATGCGGAAAACCGAACGAAAATTTTCAAAACACAAAACTAAGCCATTTTCCTTCCCGGCAATGGCACCATCTGACGGGTCTGATATTCACCGCGTTAAAGATGTGTGTTTATTGATGTGTAAAAATAATGATTTGTCGGTTTATCGAACACAAGGAGGTAAAGGGACAACCTAGAATTATGTCTATCAAAATTCGTGTGCGGTTCTTGAGGCCATCTTTTTTGTAATTTTTTAATGCAATTAAAGAATGGAAAATGCAATTTCGGTCTATTTTAGAGACTAAAATGGAAATTACGCTCAAACGATGTCCGAAAAATATGAAACTTGGCCAAGATGCAAGTTATGATGATATGAATGCATTGTAATTTTTTTTGAATTTTTGGATGCAATATAAATTTTTTTATGAATTTTTAAATGCAAACAAAATGAATTTCAATATTTAATTATAATAAATATTAACCTAATTATTTTCAAGGAACAAAATTATCTAAGATCTATTACTAGGTAATGGACCTCAGGAAATCCTAAACCTCGAAAATACTAGTTTTAATACCTATTAAAAATCAAACACTGAAATATGCAAAATGATTTTTACAAGACAAACTACGATGCAAACGCAATTCTTTTTGGGTATAATGTCAAGCACATATGTGATTTTTCGAGAATTTTTAGAGCAACAGTTTATCAAATAGAAATTTCAGAGCATGAAATGGGCAAAATATGCAATTTTCCACAGAATAATTAATTTTTAATTAACCCTCAATCACAAAAATATCCACAATATGTCAAAATGTAGAGAATTAATGGACTAACATCATGCTATTTTTGAATGAATAAAATAAAGTCATGTAGAGGTCTAAAATCAATGGGGAACACAGGGGTATTTCTGCAATTAAATAAAATAAATAAATAAAATAAGTATAAAATGTAGGGGGGCTATTTGTAATTATCGATACAGATGAGGGGTCTTCTGCAAAATTGCCAGATGGTCACGTGCGAGGCACTTGACCTCTGACTGGCGGGGACTGATCGGCAATATGGAACTCCTCTAGGGGGTCTTTGCAACTTGCCCCGCGATTACGTGCGGAGCACATGACCCGGTGGCTGACGTTGGCTACTGACGTCCCCCCGCCCCCACGTGTGTGGCACGTGGTGGGGGTCTCGGGCTTGGTGCCCGGTGGCGATAGCGCCGGAGGAGTCGGAGGTGGCTTCGAGTGCAGCTTGGCTCCTGGAATGGCGATCGAAGCTTGGAAGCTCCTGGCGTCGATGACGAAGGGAGCGACGGCCAACGGAGAACCGACGAGTGGTCCTCTGGCCCGGTGTCAACGGCCTGGCCGTGAGCAAGGCGTTGACGATGGAGCGACCGGGGGTGGTCTTTAGTTGTCGGAGAAGACGACGAAGATAGAAGGCGTGGCATTGTCGTAGTCGGAGTAGACGGTTGATGGAGTCGTTGGCGGTGGTCCGTTGGACCCCGATGCTAATGAAGGTGGAGGAGGTCGAAGTCAATCGTAGACGGAGTTCATTGGAGAAGATGGAGGTGTTGGCTGCGGAGGTGGCAACGGTCGTTGAAGTCATAGGCTCGATGGTCGTTAGCCGGAGCGAAGCAGGTCGTCAGGGCGTCTGCGGCAAGGCATCGAACGTGCATTAGATCTCATCGAAAGGGAGGACCCGGGCTGTCACCCGGACCTCTCGAAGCTCAATCGGTGGATTAAGGGACACAGGGCGACGATGATTCTTATATAGAAGAAGGATGGGCGACCGACGATGGAAGGTTGGTTGACGAGGTTTGATTGGGAATCAGGGGTCGATCTGATGAGGGGATGATCGGGGACTAGATCTGAAGGATTCGAAGGAGGGGGAGGATCGTGGGGACGACAGTGAAATTGAGGGAAGGGCGGCGAAAATCGTGGGGGATTGCGAAGATTCCAATAGAGGGAAGGAGACGGAGGAGGATGACGACCCCGGGTCGTCCGATCGGCGATGATCGGATGGCCCAGATGGGGCCACGTGGCAAGCAAAGGGTGGAGGGCGGGGGGCACTGCGTTGCACGTGCCTGGGAGGCACGAGCTTCTCACGTGCGAGATTTTCTTTTTTATAAAATGAATTATTAAAGAATCGAAAAAAGGCTGACACGTGGCGGCTCGAGGAGCTGCCACGTGTCAGCACCACAAAAATCCGCAAATAAATACTTTATAAAAATAATAATAAATAGAAAACTGGATCGGATCAAAAAAATATCTTCACTAAAATTGCTCGTCTCAATGAGATCTACAACTTTCATGAAGACATCAAAACCAAAATCGATCAAATGCAAAAAGAGAATTTTTGGGTATCCCATGTACATAGAATACCTTGATTTTGGGGTTTTATAATTTTTATGTCATTTTTAAGCCAGATAAAAATCTGAAAAAAATATGATAGAATCAAAGATAAATAATTACACATTAATCTAATTTTTGGATTTTTTTATTAATTAAAAAAAGAAAAAAATAAAATAAAAAGATGAAAAAGACCAACTTTGTACAGTTGGTTAGTGAAGACTTGTACTCAATTTGTTTCTTTGATTTCAAGCTCAATTTGGATTTGGATTTTTACGCATTTTAATAAAACTTTCATCAAAGAATACAAATGAAAAAGAATTAAACTAAAATAGGTTAATTATGTACATAAAATAATAGGTCAAAAATCGCTAAAATATAAAATGTACAAAAGAGGCCTAAAACCCAACTTTCACATATGAGTTCCGATTCACTTGAACTTGGTCTTGTTTTGAAGGTAATTGAATGTACATTAGTTCAAAAGTGAGTAGGATTAAAATGGATACTGCATGAGGAAGATATGAGGTTTTTAGTCTGAAAATTCTGAAACTAGGGTTTGATTTTTTGGTCCACTTATTTGGGTTATTGATTTTTTTGTATTTTTTATTTATTTAGTGATATGAACACGGTAAATGTAGTTTTGGGACATTTAGAGTTAGCATGAATTAGTTAAAAATCGGGGAAGTTTGGCTATTTACAGGTAATTTTTGGCTTGGATTTTTTGCTTCTTATTTTGTGCATAAATAATGGATAAAATGCAATTCTTATAAAAACATGCATGAATGCTAATTATGCAGAATAGATGCAGAAATGCTGTTGATTTGAGGGATTTGAGCTTAATAAATGAGATTTACAGTGATGAATCTGAGATTCATTAACATGGTAGGTAGTTTTCTAGAGGTCTTCATGGATGATTTCTTGATTTATATGGATAGCTTTGATACATGTCTTGCTCATTTAGACCAAGTACTTCAGCGTTGCTATGAGGTAAACCAATACTCTCATGGGAGAAGAGCCGCTTTATAGTTACTAATGGGATTGTATTGGGCCACGTCATCTCCAACACATGGTATGGAGGTTGACCTAGATAAGATTGATGTGATCTCCAAGTTAGAGTCACCGCATAATTTGAAGTAGTTGAGATCATTTGTGGGACACATTGGATTTTATAGGCAATTCAGTAAGGACTTCATCAAGATCGCCATACCTTTGACTGAGCTTCTATGCAAGGAGAGTGAATTTGTCGTGGATGAGAAAGTACTCCTTATTCAATCAGATGAAAGACATGGTTTCTAGTGTTCATGTCCTACAGCCACCTGATTGGTCTCTCCTCTTTGAGATCATGACGGACGCATCAAATTTTGCAGTTGGAGTTGTGTTAGGGAAGAGATGGGATGGAATACCGTTTGTTATACACTATGCTAGCAAGACTCTGGATGAGGCACAATGTAATTACACAGTCACGAAGTATGAGATGTTAGCAATTGTGTTTGCATTAGAGAAGTTCAGATCTTACCCTCCTTGGTTCACATGTAATTATATGCATGGATCATACTGCCATACGATACCTACAGGCAAAGAAAGATGCCACGCCCTATCAGATGGATCCTTCTTCTTTAGGAGTTTGATTTAGGTATTCAAGATAAACCTGGAGTACTCCTGGACCACAGATGCGGAGACTTCTGAGCAGCGCATACTTCCTATTTCTGAGACCTTTCCAGATGAGACCATTTTGTATGTGGACTCACTCCCTTGGTATGTTGATATTGTGAACTATCTTATCTCCAAGAAAGTTCCACAAGATTGGCCTAAGCACAAGGTAGACAGACTTCTGTCGGAGATACAATTTTACTAGTGGGAGGATCTATACATGTTTCGTAAGGGTGCGGATTGTATCTAGAGGAGGTGTATTCCTTAGGAGGAATACACCAGGGTACTAGAGCATTATAAAAAATTAGAGTCTGGTGGGCATCATTCGGAGAAGCGTGCGACAGCAAAGGTTTTACAGAGCAGCCTATGGTGGTCAACTTTATTTAAGGATGCTACATAGTATATTCGAGGTTGTACTAACTGTCAGAAGATGGGAGGAGCAGTTGGTTCCAAAGATACCATGCCCTGAGAAATATACAGATTTCAGATGTTTTTGATGCCTGGGGTATATACTTCATTGGCCCATTTCCTATCAGTCAGGGATTTTAGTATATCCTGCTTGTCGCAGATTATGTTAGTCGTTGGGTGGAGGCTATCCCCACCCGAGCCGCTGAAAGTCGTACGGTTTGTTCCTTTCTTAAGGACCACATTATTACATGATTCGGGATTCCCAAGATACTTATTTTAGATGGGGGAAGACATTTCATTAATCGAAAGGTCAAGAAGCTTATGAATGAGTACGTCATTGAGCATAGATTAGCGTCTCCTTACCACCCATAGACTGATGCTTGGCTATCATTTTAAATTGAGAGATAAAGATGATATTGCAAAAACTTGTACGTCCAGATAGGAAGAACTGGTCCCGGATGCTTGACTCAATTCTATGGGCTTATCTGACGGCGTACAAGTCTCCATTAGGTATGTCTCCCTATAGTTCGGTGTATGGAAAGCCTTTCCACCTGCTAGTTGAATTAATTCACAAATCATTATGGGCGCTCTGTGTATGCAATTTGGATTATGAGAAGGCATAATAGAGTAGGAAGTTAGATCTGAACAGAATGCTGGAATTCCGAGATTTTTCATACAGCAACTCACTCACATATAAGGAGAAATTCAAGCGACATGACAGACATATTAGAAGGAAGACTTTGTCCCCTGATCAGAAGGCTTGGTTGGTTGATGCTAAATTGAAGTTATTTCCAGTCAAATTAAAAAGAAAATGGCCAGTACCGTTCATTATGAGAGCAGTATGTGACAATGGTAGTATTGTCATATCTGGGTTGTCATCTGATGCACAACCATTTATTTGAAAGGATAGTTGCTGAAGCCATATCTTTATCATGACACATTCATGTATGTGGTTGATTCCATATATGTGGTATCAGACGATGACTTTTTGACATCTTCTGTGTCTGATATATGAGTTGATTTTCTCTTGTACATATCCTTTCATTTCATTCTTTCTTCATCCGTTTTAGTGTTCACCCCTTTTCTGTGTGTATGTGTGCAATACATAGGATGTACTCTATCCTAAGTATAGGGGAGGTGAATGAATTGAGTTTTTCCATTTTCAACTTGTTTCATGATTCCTATTGTTGCTTATACTTGGGGATCCTTTACCCTAAGTATAGGGGGAGTGATGTTGTTCATTCTATATCTTTTGTGTTTTTCTTTTCTTTTATTTCTTCTGATATCTCGCTTGTCATTCAACTTGTTGATATTCTTTTTTCAATACCTAGGAATCTTTTACTCTAAGTATAGGAGAGGACGAGTCAAGTCGTTGAGTTTGTTCATTCTTTTCCTCGATTTTCCCAATTTGTATAGTGGCGTGTATACAGGGGAGGACATAGTTCGAGCTAAGTATAGGGGGTGTCGTATATATTGTATATATAATTTAGACATAATTTGTATTTTATTAATAAAATAGCTATTATTATTTAAAAAATGATTCGTAAAATGATTTGCAAAATATTCTTTAAAAATCTTTACAAAAATTATTTTGTAAAAACTTTTATAAAATTGTTTGTAAAACTGATTGTAAAAATGTTTATAAAATTTTTTGTAAAAATATTTTTGTACAAATCTTTGAAAAATTATTTGTAAAAAATTATTTTGTTTGTAAAATATTTGTAAATTATTTTCCGCATCAAAACTAGGTATATTGTACACAATGTTTGTAAAATTTTGAAAGCAAAATGTTTGCAAAAGCATGTTTGTAAAATTATTTGTAAAATGATGTGTAAAAATGTTTGTAAAATAGTTTGCAAAAACTTTTGAAAAATATTTGAAAAAGCTTTTGTAAAATTTTTTGAAAAGATTTGCAAATTTTTTGTAAAATTATTTTTTCATGTGGGATATAAATTATGGGATGTATATATATTTGTAGAATCCATGTATGTATAAACCCTTAATCACTTATCCTCCTATAAATAAAAGTTTTGTTGTATATAAAATCCTTTTATAAAATTTTTATCTAAAACTTGTACATAAAATCCTCTTGTAAAATTTTGTTTAAAATTTGTATAATCCTTGTTTGTATATTTGTATATATTTCTTGGAAATACATTCAAATTAGTAATCTTTTTCTTTCTTAAAAATACTTAAAATCCATAAAAAAATTTGCAAAAAAATCCTTTGGATTTTTTTTTCAAAAAGATTGTTCTTTTATTTTCTTTTTCCGTCAAAAAATGTTTTGTATATATTTCTTACATTTGCATGTGCATTTTTCGTAATGTATTGACACTTAAACTAGTCTAGAATAAAGTCGAAGAATGAAGCTTGGTTGGACCTTAATCCACTTAATTTTAGAGGAAACTTATAGGAAATGGGATTGAGATTCTTCAATTCTATAAGATTAATTCTTTAGGAACCACATGACTTAGTTCAGTGTCATCTTGACTGCCTAAGTAGAGTACTTCGGAGCACATGCATGATTCTTGTCGATAATGATCTAGCTCGCACACATGCACTTATTCTTTGCTCACCTTAGTTGAAGTGGTCGAGGGATAGACGACATGAGACATAAGCCAATGGAAACATCAAAAGTCACATATTTGTGGCCATTGTACCCCAACCAGTCCAGTAGCAGCGAGGTCTAACGAAAGAATGTTGTGGGTTGCAATAAAGCTTTAAAAGAGGGATAGTCTACTGGCTCAAGAGGAAAAACTCCTTAGGTACATGTTGCACCCTTGTATTTATTCAAAAAAAATGCAAAAATCAAAAACTCCAAAAAAACTGGACAAGCTTGATTGAAAATGAAATGCATGCCGGAGTGTGTATATTTGTATAGCCAATAAGCAAGCTTGAGCTTCCAAGTTAGATATTTATGAGCCTGCAGCTAGATAACTTGGCTACACTGGTCATGCTTCCTAGGATAGGTAGCTACGCTATCTACCGTCCATACTTCTCTACACCTCCTCTTCTTGAGCTGGTCGCATATGAACTTAGAAAGGGATACCCCACTTCTTGAGGAAAGAGTTATTGGACTGGGGAATTAGGGTCACCATGTTAGAGAAGACTGACTTTTACCGCTTTAGCCAAGGAGAGCTCCATATCACTTACATTCTACATGAAAGATTCATAGTCATAAAGATTTGTGTATGACTTGCTTTATTCTGACCTGAGTATTGAGGAGACTTTAACAAGAGTTTTGTGGTTTCTAGAGGCAGTTGAGTGACAAGTTTGTTTCCCACTAAGGTTTTTCCCAAACTAATATCCAATGGTTTGACCGAGATCCTTACTTTGATATTATGAAGATAAGTTTAATATTCAATATTATTCTAAGTTCTTCATTTTCCCTTTATTCTTTCCCTTTTTCTTTTCACTTATTCTTCAAATAAGTGTTTGCTAAGGGACAAGAAAGGTAAAGCATAGGGGATGATGAATTTGCATTTCATAATCTTTATTCATTTATTTAGATTAAAATCCCTTATAAAACACATGTAAATATCATTAAATCCATTCTTTTTCTAACTAGCATTCTTGTGTAAATATTGTATATTTATCACTATTTTAACCTAAAATAAATAAATAAAATAAATGGAAAATAAAGGAAATAAAGATTGTATATATGCAATAGATACATGCCGACTCCGACCTCGAGAGAAGGTCAAGACTTAACATGATCGACAAGGAATAAAGTAGGTGGAGATAAAGCCTAAAATATCAAAATTCAGAAAATCATCCTTCACTTGTATATATTCATCATCTGTATACTATTGTCTATAATACATTATTCTTTTCTTTAATTTATTTTGCATCGAATTCTTTTACATAAAATTGATTTCTTCTTGAAAAGTGTACATAAAAATCTTTTGTAAAAAACATAAATAACTACATGAAATTTCATTGTACATTGTGTAAATTACAACACTCTGAAAAAGCCACAAATCTCAACTTGCAAGATCAATATCTTCTCCACTAAAACTCAAAATTCATCAAACTCACTTTCATTGTACTCCAAATTAAATAATCTTTAAAATAGAGTAGTTTCATAAAAATCAGAGCTAAGGTGGAAATGTGGCTAATTGGGGTACTATTGTATATAATGCATATATATACACTATGTACATTATTTATTTATTAATTTTCTTTAACATATTGGTACATATTATATTTTTTTATTAATTGTAAATATTGTATTTTACTTATATAAAATGCAAATAAAAATCACAATCTCAAAAATCAACAAAAATAAAATCATGTAAGTATTCCATAGGTATCACTATGTATATATCGTACATTTACCTATTTATTTAATCTTATAAATTAATTCCTAAAAATCAAATAAAAATTTAATTAAAACCCTTGTAAAATATTGTAAATAATAAATTATTACAATATGTACATATCTGTATAAATAATTAATTAAAAATTAAAGCCCTGTATATATAGGTATATATACCTATAAATAATACATTGTATTTATTTTAAACCATGTATATACCTTATTTAATTGATTAAAAATCCCTAAATTAACTATATTTTATCCTTACTATTCTTTATTTACATTATTTAATTTTTTAAAAATCATTTTCAATTTTTTAATCTAATTTATATAACAATTTCATTGTTTTTTGTCATTTACCCTTATTTTATCTTTTCCTCTGTGCCTTCTGATTGGTCGGCCCAGGTTCGTTGACCCGAATTAACTGCCTGGTCCACCCGTGATAGCCGCTCATCTCGCCTACCATTTCTCCATCTCCCATTTTCCCACACGCCACGATTACTAACTCTCTTCGATTTATCCTCCTAAATTTTAGCCCATTCATTATTCGCCATCGCCAGCCCACTCGCTCCATTAATCGTGGCTCGATCAGCTCGTAATTTGAATTGAAAAACCCACCGGAGGCACTGCCTATATATATATATATCTCCAAATTACCTCTGATCACTTTTTGATCCAATTTTGGCCCCTTCTTGCCCGAGATTGAGTGACAGAGGTTAGTCTCCAGTGACAGAGGAGCTAATCTCCAATCGGGAGCGTGAGTAAAGTGCCTCAATTTGTAATCCAGCCATGTCGCTGGAGTCCTCCGCCACGTGTATCACCTCTCCGTCGTCCAAACCAGATCGAGGCTGATTTTCTCCGCCATCATCCGTAGGTAACTTAGGGGTTGTTTAGATTTAATTTTAATTTTCAATTCATCAGATTCAGAATTAATTTCAGAAAATAAAAAATTCTTAATTCACCTCTGATACGCGAGATCGAAGGTTCTCCAATCATCTTTATCAATCTCTAACCATGCCTACACCTTCGCCACAACCTTCTCCATCTCTTCCACCGTCTGAACACCCTCGGATCCTCATAAATTTGAGGATTGACCTCCCTCCCGACCATGCCTCATCGGAGGTCCCCACTCATTCACCATTACCTGTGATTTCGACCTAATATCTTGGCTGGAGGTTTCCTTCAAGCATAAGCTTCACAATGCAGGGTCCAAGAGCATTGCATTAGCATTAAATCAAGTTACGTAGGTTCATCTGAAGTCATTATCCTTCCGACCTCCAGAACCTCAATTAGGAATTTTCAAGCTCCATTGTTCCAATTGATCGCCAGAGGAGAGCCCCAGGAGTAATTCAGAACCTTCATGCGTCGATTCAGGTGTAGATCAAGCGAGTATCAACCGACCGAAATCCATTTACATCGACCTTCTTCCGTGTTCAATAGTGTCAGCACTGCACGATCAAGAACAAGGCTCCCTATTGCAATCGCGTCCGCCCGTTTTGCCCCAATGCTTAACTATAGATCAAAGCTCCAGATTAGATCCAAGCCATTTGAGCATGTTTCACTTTCAGCTGTTCGATCAACATTTAGATGAATCGCGGTCGTAGATCCGTCCACAAAGATTAAAGGGAACAATTTCACCTCGAGCCCTTGATTTTATTTTAATTTGCAAATAAGTCCACATTGGACACATTTTTGTTTATCTTTAGTTGAACATTTGCACTTCTGTCCCTAGCATTTATTTTAATTACTTGTTGGTCCTTTTTGAACTCGTCACACGCGATCTTTAGATGATTTGCAATAAAAATTCTACATGTGTGTGTGTGTTATTATTTAGTCCTTAGAACTATTTTATTTGCAAACAAATCCAATCCAAGGAGGCTGAAATGCTAGTGCACATACTTTTTGGACAATTTGCATGTTTAACCCCATAGTTTTTATCCTTGTTATCGTTTAATCCATAAACTATAAAAATTTGCATCCATACCCTTATGCACTTGTATTTATTTTACATGATAGAATCAAATAAAAATTAGCAAAAAACATTTAAAACATTCGCAAAAATCTTGTTAATTTTTTGTTAGGTAAGTCTTTCATCATTAATTTTTATTTTGAAATTTCATCATTTTTATCATTTTTAATAATTCAAAAATTCCATAAAAATTCCCTGTCTGCATTTAAAAAACAATAAAATATATAAAAACCTTCTGAAATTTTCTAAAAAAATCATTTTATTTGTTTTTAACTTTTACTTTCTGTACCATTTTGGCATTTTTATTCCTCATAAAAACCAAAAAAATCATAAAACATTCGAAACATAAAAAATCATAGAAAATTCTAAAAAATATAAAATATCTTTCTGGAAAAATATAAAATTTCTCTTTCTTTCTGTGCACATTTCATTTTTTTGATTTCATTTCTTACTTTAAAAATCCAAAAACATTTGCATCTGTTTATGTTTCTCTTTTTCTCCTTTTTTTATTTAGTTAAAATCATTAAATTTTTGAAAATTACAGGAAATCATAAAAAATATTTTAAAATTGTCATAAAACAAAATTAATTTTTTTATTTTTCTGTGTATTTTTACCACTTTATAAAAATCCAAAAAGTTACCTCTTTCTTTCTTTTTTATTGATTTCCTATATTCATCTTTTTCATTATTTTAAAAAAATCATTTGTAAATTTAAAAATAAAAAAGACAAAATCAGACAAAATCAGAAACCAAATAAAAATATAAAATTAAAATTCCATAAAAATAAAAAATTCGAAAACACAAATGAAGAATAATGTTTATAGAAGTTTCTTTTTTATTTCATTGATTCTTTCATTGTTTTAATAACCCTCGGGATTTTTGTAGCATCTCTGAATTCGGTCTTGTACTCTATATAGGTAAATAAATAGCACTCATAGTTCTTGTGCTTACATTCTTTTTCTTGTCTGTTGTCTTGAGTTGTGTACAAAAATACAATAATTTTTCTTGATGCTTCTTTGGGTTGCAACAAGCATGATTTAATTGTGAATAATTTTATTAAATAAAAACCCATATTTTAGCGACTCAACGGCTGTCACCCACGTCGAATGGCGGAGGAGATCATGGTGCGACATCGCACTAGTGGCCGATGGATTCTCCAAGTTGGGTTCTTCATCCTCCAATTTATAGAGTTCAAGGGAGAGGAGGGGATAGAGGGGCGGAGATGTTGGTATTGAGAAGGAGGCCAACTGCCTCTGAGGGCAGTTGCACGAGAACAGGGAGATGCGGATGGTGGTTCTATGCAAGGAGGAAGAGCAGGAGGAGGTCGTGCATTGTAGGGTAGAAGAAGAGGGGCTGACATCCACATGACGTCAGCACCCCATTTCTTTTTCATGAAATACTAATGTCAAGATGACGTCAACTATTTTGTCGTGTAGCGATTTTTTGGCAAATGAAGAGGGACGAGAGATGATCTCTCATGGAATTTCTCTAAAGTAAACCTGAAAAGTGAAATAAAATAAAATACATTAGTACTTTAATATGGGTTTGGAGCCCATATTTATTTATAAAAAATAATTGATAAGAATCAATTAATTTTTTTGCAATTTTATTTTTACAAGTATATATATTTCTTTTTATAAGTTTTTGAGTGCAATATGCATGCAAAATACAAAAAAAATTATGCATGAAATCAAGAGAAAATGCAATCAATTACACATGAATTTTGCTCAAAAAAGCTATAAAACATGATAAATCACTGAATCATCAACAATTAATGTAATTTCCACCTTAATTCATAGGCGATATAGACCTTCGAGACTCTAAACCAATTCCAATTTTCTTCCATGTCTCCATGTCTTCCGATATACATTGATCAGATAAAAATAGTTCACAATTTAATTCCTTTGTTATCTTACTAACAAAAAGAAGATTTAGATGCATGTTTGGAACATGAAGCATTGTGAATAACAAATTTGTTGAGAATGGATATACTTCCTTTTCCTGCAACTGTTAAATGAGATCAATTAGCAAGGGCAACATGGTCTTTGTTAGATGCTAATTTATAAGCACTAAATAGTTTTGAGTTACATGCCATCTGATCAATGCCACCACTACGAATTATCGATTCTTGTTCTCATCCTTATGCATATCACATTGATTCTTTTAAGCAACAACGGTAATCGTAATATATGCAGTACACGCTTCGTCAGAAGTTCCCTCACCAGTATTTTTCATACTCAGATAAGCATAATTTTCATGAATCTGATCATGAGTAGGTTCTCTGATTTGGATTTGAGTCCCAAAAGTGGGCATCACCTTATCATTCTGATCAGAGCTTTTGTCAAACGTCTTGAGAGCATTAACAATAGTGGAACTCTTTAGCATTTATCAAACACTTGGCGTGCAACCAATGTTCTAGTGGCTTTAGCACTCTGAGACATTTCCTCCCAATGGTTACTTACCCGCAGGGTCACAATAGGGACCAACCTAAAGAGCACAACAACAGCTTGGAATCTCAAAGATGACCTCCAATTAGGTTATATGCCCCAAATTCATAGCAAGTTGAATCAAATGATCAAGGACAATAGCAACAACTAACAACCTAGTGTCGCAACAAGTTGAGCAAACAGGAGTTGCAAGAATAAGCACACTAAGACAAGGATTTACGTGTAAACCCTCTTAACTAGATAGCGAAAACCACAAGGAAAGATATCCCTATTGCTTATAGTAATAGGCTTTTTTCTTATTTATCAAATGACTAAGGTGGGGTGAGATACATAAGTAGACATGATGAATCTCCATTTCATCACCTTTATTCTATCATTTTGGCCTTAAAATCCCTAGCTATTGCATGCAAATATCACTATTTTGTACAAATTAACATTCATTCTTTGTTGTATAAATATTGTATAAAATATTATTTTTAATGCCAAAATTATAGAATAAAGAAAAGAAAAGAATAAAATACCAAAGGTATTTTATGACCCTAAACCCTAAGACCGAGACAATAATTGATTTAGTCGACAAGGAATAAAGTAGGGGGAGATAAGGGCCAATAATACATCAAAAACTCCATTCTTTAATTCATCAATAAGTCTCTTTTGGGAATTATTTTATTTTCAATTTTTGATACTTAAATAAAGAAACTTTGCACATGAAAGTTGTAGATAAAAATACAAATAAAAATACAAAATTGATTTCATACAAAAATAATATACAATGTCTTTTTTGTACTTTAAATAAAAAGCCAAACTCCCAGCTTCTCAGACCCATATCTCCTAAATA